>SJYQ01007204.1:0-53579 GCA_006410935.1 Redunca redunca
TCTCATGATGTACTCTGCATAGAAGTTAAATAAGCAGGGTGACAATATACAGCCTTGATGTACTCCTTTTCCTATCTGGAACCAGTCTGTCGTTCCATGTCCAGTTCTAACTGTTGCTTCCTGACCTGCATACAGGTTTCTTAAGAGGCAGGTCAGGTGGTCTGGTATTCCCATCTCTTTCAGAATTTCCCACAGTTTATTGTGATCCACACAGTCAAAGGCTTTGGCATAGTCGATCACCGATATTATATTGAATATGCAGTTTTATGTACTGAATCATTTTAACTTCATACTCTGCATAAGCATTTTTTCATTTCATTCTTTACAATCATAATTGCTAATGGCTCCATTGATAGTGTATCATACAGATGTAAGAAAACTCACTTGACATGTTCCTAATGTTTGCTACTTATTTGCTAATAATAATGCAGGTGTGATAATCTCTGTATGAAAATATTTGCCACTTCCAGATTGTTTCCTTAGGGTCAACAGGTTGGAGGGTATGATTTTCTTGTTGTTGCTTAGTCGCTAAGTTGTGTCCAACTCTTTTGCAACCCCATGGACTGTAGCTCACCAGGCTCCTCTGTCCATGGAATTCTCCCAGCAAGAATTCTGGAGTGGGTGGCCATTCCCTTCTCCAGGGGATCTTCCCAACCCAGGGATTGAAACTGTCTCCTACCTTGGCAGAGGGATTCTTTACCACTGAGCCAACAGGGAAGCCCCTTATGAAATATACTCCAAAGTTATATTTCAGAAGAGTCTGAAGTAATTTACATTCCATCAACAGTAGTCGGCACTGTCTGTCCCACCAGCACTGAGTATCCATATTTTTAAAATATGCACATAAAAAAATTTTCAATTTTAATAGAAAAATAAACAATATACACACACACAGATTTGGTGTGTTAGTCTTCTATTGATGTTTTAACAAATTACCACAGACTTAGTGGCTTTAAGACAAGACCCATTTATTCTCTTTCAGTTCTGTAAATCAGAAGTCCAACAGGGGTCTCACTGAGCTAAAGTCAAAGTGTGGCATGGCTGTGTTCCCTTCTGGAGGCTCTGGAGAAGAATATGCTTCCTCGCCTCTATCAGCTTCTAGCAGCTGCCTGCTTTCCTTGGTTCCTGGCCCCTTTCCACTGTCTTCAAAGCCAGCAACAGGGATTTGAGTTCTTTTCACATTGCAACTCTCTGACTTCCTCTTCGATCTCTTATTTAAGGGCTTTTATGATTACACTGGGCACACCTGGATAACCCAGGATACTCTTTCTATTTTAGGGTCAGATGATTAGCAAACTTAATCCCATCTATAATTGGAGCTCTCCTTTGCCATGTAACAGAATACGTTCACAGGTTCCGGGTATTAGAAGATGGACATCTTTGGGGGATGGGGGCATTATTCTGCCTACCACACTTGGTAAGGCCAAAAGGCAACTCCTTGTTTTAATCTGTATTTCTTTTTTGACTACTGGTCTTTCTTTCCATTGGTATACTACAATTTTTCTTATTTTGAATGAGTGCTTAATATATTTATATATATTTATTTACCTGTTCTTGCCCTTATTTTGACAAATATTTTTCCTTTTGGTCAATTCTGTTTTAAGCTTAACAATCTGTACATTTAATTTTTTTACGGTGGATAAACATATGCTTTATTTGAACAAACATAAAAGAGAGCTCCTAGCACATTTCAGCAATACAAAGTTGGGCAATCCAACAAAACAGTAATACAGTTGGCCCTGTCTATTCATAAGTTTCGCATGCTAGATATGGAAGGCAGACTGTTCTATACCATTTTATATGAGAGACTTGAGCGTTTACATTTAATCATTTGTAAGTGGCCACATCTATCAATTTTTCTCTTTATAATTTTCCTCTGTTTTTCATACTTTGGAAAAAAAATTTCTATGTAGAGATCAGATAAATATTCCTATATGTTGTTTTTCAATTAAATATTTAACCATTTAGTTCATCTGAATTTATTTTGGTGCATGGTATGAGATGAGGATCTAATATCTTTTTCTCCTAAATAGACAGCCAGATTGCCTGTGGTAGAGACAATAAACTATTTCTAATTTCCTTTTAGGTACAGAACACCCCAAGTTTGTGCTAGGGTAAGTTACAGTCTGCATTTCCAAGCTCCCCTTGCAGTGAGGTAGGGCCTTATTACCAAGTTTGGGCCAATATGATGCGAGTAGGAGAATTTCAAGGTCACTCCCAAGAGAACAAAATGCTCTCCCTGGTCCCTCTCCCTCTTCATATAGGATGAAATGTGACTACAGTGCTGATGCATTGCTCTGGACTGTCCTGCTAAGGTCATCTCCCTAGGGGAGCAACAAGATAAAGGAACTTAGGTCCCTTTGTAGGACAGAGCTGCCTATGCCTAGGCCTCCCTGCCAACTCTGGACTATCATATTAGAAAGAAATACTATCTTGTTTGAGTTACTGTATTTTGAGACACCTCATTATAACAGCTTAACTGTTCCTTGATTGAGAAATTAGCTGCAGAATAGGATTTTGCATTTGGAAAGGCATAACATATTTGGCACTGGCTTAGTGGTTAGGCTGCTGGTCGAAAAGGCAGGTGATTTGTGAGATATAGCAAAACCACTGCTTGTGATTACCTAGAACTGGGTGGAAAAAATCAGAAGACTACTCTGTTTCCCACCTCTTGCTGATTTTAGGATGGCACTACAAGAGAGGTAGAGGCAAACAAGTGTTGGCTGGTTTGCCAGCATAGACACAAGGGACAAGAGCTCTGCTAACAGAGTTTCTCTTTGCCCCCAGCCTGCTATCCAAATTTAATGAGAATCTAGGAATTTGAAGCCTCAGGTTGCTTCTGTATCTTTAAATGGCAGGAAATAATGTCTTTCAGAGCCTGTCTAGCAGCAAAGATCAAATTCAATGTGTTATTTTCCAACCCAGGCCTAACTTTTTTCAGATGGCATCCACGTAGCCACCATGAAATTGAGGGGAAAGGGATAAGCTGAGTACAAAAGGAGTATAGGAAAGGCGATTCAGCAGGAGTAAGAACCATAGCCTTAAGTAAAAATCTTTGGGTGTGGCTACATTTACAGGAACCTACTGGATATAAGTAGAGAAGAAGCCTACAAAGTGTTTGAGGGAAGCGTGTCACCAAAGACACCAGAAAACGGTTCTATGAAACTTAAAGATTGCTTGATTCCTAAAGCAATCCTGAGGTCCCCAAATCACCACCAGCAAACACAAAAGACACAGCCCCTAAGAATGGCATATGTTGCAACTGCAGGTGTATTCACTAAGAACAATGGACCCAAAGAGAGCCTTCCCAAGCTCAAAGCCAAAAATCACAAAGAACAATCAAAGGAGTTACTCCCAGAGAACCATGAAGACCTGATAGAAGCCAGAGATTCTGGATTTCAAGCCAGATGGAGCGACTGGACAGAACTGTGAATTTTCTCCTTTGAGGAAGGACAAACATGTTTTCTGTATAGGCAGAGGGGGCACATGGATACTCAGAGACATTAGATAGCAGAGACTATTAACTGTCTTTTTACATCCATTTTCTTTCGTTATAGTATCCATGCATTTGTTGTTGTTGTTGCCATTATTTCCTAAATTAATTTACAAACCAACTTTGTTATGTGAGACATGGGACAAATCCTCCCACTTCTACAAAAAGAAACCAAATATGACATTCCATGGGGAAAATGAGGCTTCCATAATCTTCAACAGGATGTACTTGCTTCTAGGTAAGATTTCCTACCCAGAAGAGCACTGCTTAATTGAGTGCTTTGTACCATTATCTCTGTTTACACTGTGATCAGTTCAGTTCAGTCACTTAGTCATTTCTGACTCTTTGTGACCCTATGGACTGCAGCACACCAGACCTCCTTGTTCATCACCAACTCCTAGAGTTTACTCAACCTCATGTCTCTTCAGTCCGTAATGCCATCGAACCATCTCATCCTCTGTCGTCCCCTTCTCCTACTACCTTCAATGTTTCCCAGCACCAGGGTCTTTTCAAATGAGACAGTTCTTCACATCAGGTGGCCAAAGTATCGACATTTCAGCTTCAACATCAGTCCTTCCAATGAATATTCAGGACTGATCTCCTTTAGGACTCACTGGTTGGATCTCCTTGCAGTCCAAGGGACTCTCAAGAGTCTTCTCCAACACCACAGTTCAAAAGCATCAATTCTTCGGTGCTTGGCTTTCTTTATAGTCCAACATCCATACATGACTACTGGGAAAACCATAGCCTCAACTAGATGGACCTTTGTTGGCAAAGTAATGTCTCTGCTTTTTAATGTGCTGTCTAGGTTGGTCATAACTTTTCTTCCAAGGAGTAAGCATCTTTTTATTTCATGGCTGCAATCACCATCTGCAGTGATTTTGGAGCCCAGAAAAATAAAGTCTGATACTGTTTCCACTGTTTCTCCATCTATTTGCCATGAAGTGATGGGACCAGATGCCATTTTTGTCTTCTGAATGTTGAGCTTTACGCCAACTTTTTCACTCTCCTCTTTCACTTTCATCAAGAGGCTCTTTAGTTCTTTACTTTCTGCATCAGAGGTTATTGATATTTCTTCTAGCAATTTTGATTCCAGCTTGTGCTTCATCCAGCCCAGCATTTCTCATGATGTACTCTGCATATAAGTTAAGTAAGCAGGGTGACAATATACAGCCTTGATGTACTCCTTTTCCTAAATGGAACCAGTCTGTTGTTCCATGTCCAGTTCTAACTGTTGCTTCCTGACCTGCATACAGATTTCTTAAGAGGCAGGTCAGGTGGTCTGGTATTCCCATCTCTTTCAGAATTTTCCATAGTTTATTGTGATCCCCACAGTCAAAGGCTCTGGCATAGTCAATAAAGCAGAAATAGATTTTTTTCTGGAACTTTCTCACTTTTTCAACAAACTAACAAATGTTGGCAATTTGATCTCTGGTTCCTCTGCCTCTTCTAAAACCAGCCTGAACATCTGGAAGTTCATGGTTCACGTATTGTTGAAGCGTGGCTTGGAGAATTTTGAGCATTACTTTACTAGTACGTGCTGCTGCTGCTGCTGCTGCTGCTAAGTCGCCTCAGTCGTGTCCGACTCTGTGCGACCCCATAGACGACAGCCCACCAGGCTCCCCCGTCCCTGGGATTCTCCAGGCAAGAACACTGGAGTGGGTTGCCATTTCCTTCTCCAATGCATGAAAGTGAAAAGTGAAAGTGAAGTTGCTCAGTCGTATCTGACTCTTAGCAACCCCATGGACTGCAGCCTACTAGGCTTCTCCATCCATGGGATTTTCCAGGCAAGAGTACTGGAGTGGGTTGCCATTTCCTTCTCCAACTAGCGTGTGAGATGAGTACAATTGTGTGGTAGTTTGAGCATTCTTTGGCATTGCCTTTCTTAGGGATTGGAATGAAAACTGACCTTATCCAGTCCTGTGATAGCTATATCTTTTTTTTTTTTCTCTTTAGCATCCTTGCATTTTAACTAGGGGCATGGCTGCTGAGCTACATGTCCAGCTCCTCTCGCAGATAGGTGTGGACATATGACTAAGTCTGTACCAGTGGGGTGTGATTAAAATTGATACATACAGCTTCCTGGTCAACACCTAAAGATGTAGTCTCTTGCCTTGTATGTCCTATTTCTCCTCCCTGTGGACTGGAACGAAAGCATGATATGAGTCAGCTTTGACCACCTGGACAGTAATATTACCACAGGGGATGTTAGAACAATAGAAAAGGAACTTGAGTCCCTGGAACAGAGCTGCCTACCTGGTCTGGGGCAGCTTATTATCTTTCAGACTGATTCTTGAGAGAAAAATAAATTTATTTATTGAACTTGTGTATTTTTTATCTTTTTACACAGCTTAGCCTATCCTTTACAAATAAATAGACTGTCAATAAAAGTTGAATCCCAAGTTTTGATTTAAATAATAAAATCTAGGAACCAACATTTGTTAAGTATGTCTATTATGTCCATTTTCTTTCATAAGTGCTTATACTTTTATATTATTTTATGTTAGATATATTTACAACACATATTTTTGCTAGTTTGTATTTTAATTTTATGACTTATCTTAGAAGCATGAGGGTTCAGGGTTTATGTAGTCAAATCTACACATCTTTCCCTTGTGATTTCTTTCATTGTTTTCACTCTCAGAAAAGCAGTCTCTTATCTTTCTTTCCCTTATTCTCATTATTGAAGATATAATGTGATCATTTTAGATTCTCTTAGTGTTTTCACTCCAAAACATGAGATTCAGTTCAGTTCAGTTGCTCAGTCGTGTCCGACTCTTTGTGACCCCATGAATCGCAGCACGCCAGGCCTCCCTGTCCATCACCAACTCCCGGAGTTCACTCAGACTCACGTCCATCGAGTTAGTGATGTCATCCAGCCATCTCATCCTTGGTTGTCCCCTTCTCCTCCTGCCCCCAACCCCTCCCAGCATCAGAGTCTTTTCCAATAAGTCAACTCTTCACATGAGGTGGCCAAAGTACAGGAGTTTCAGCACACGGTAAAGATATTCTCAAGCAGAGTTAAGAGTACAAAATAAAAAGTAAATCTCCTTTCCACCCCAGACTTCTAGGTTCCCAGGCTTCCTCCACAGAAACGACCAATAGTAATTGTTTCTTTCAGCAACAGTCCTTGCCAAATACATCCCTCCCACTATTTTTTCTAAGTAGGAATATACTAAACATAATATTATAACTTTGTCTTTTCCCAAACTGAACAATATATCTTGGAGAGATTTCCAAATGAGCACTTAACAGAACTTTTACTCCCTCTTCACAGCTACATACTATTTCACTGTGTACTTCATCATCACTACCCCTCTGCTTAGGACATTTGGGTTGTAATCAGCCTTTTGCTGTTACAAGCAAAACCACACAAACATGACTGTCCTTCCAAAATGATATAGCTTTATATGTGGGCTAATTTTCTAGAAAGACAACTATTGGGTTAAAGGACATGTACATTTTAAATTTAATAACTACTGTAAAAATGCCCTCTAAATAGAATTCTCCAAATCACTTGTAACACCTATTTTTTTTTCCCCTATACCTCAGGCAACATAGCACATTATCATACTTTTTCATCTTTGCCAATAATCAGACATATAATTGCTTTTTCAATTTTCTTTAACTATGATGAAGTTGTTGAGTATCTTTTCTTAAGATTTGTATCTCAATTTCTGTAATTACTTGCTCACATATAACACTCATTTTCCTACTGACTTGCTATTTTTCTTATTGATTTGACAGAGTTCTTTTCAACTAAGGAAATTATCCATTTGTCTTATTGTTGCAAACATTTCACAGTTTTTAACTTTTCTTTTGACTTTGTTTTATACTATATATAATATGTATTTTTATAGTATATTTAATCATGCAGATACTATTAACTTTTACGTAGTCAAAAGTATTACACTTTTCTATGGCTTCTGAGATTTGTGTCTTAGTTGGAAGTCCTTTGCCATTCTAAGATTATTAAAAATCAGTCTCATCTTCTAATATTTCTATGGTTCATATTTTCTACTTAAATGGTTGATCCAACCGGAATTTACTTAAGTGGTAGGACAGATATAGGGCTCTTCCTCATTCTTTTTTCAGATAGCTAAGCAGTTATCATAAAACCATTTACTAAACAACTCATTTTTTCTGCTATGATCATTTTAAATTTAAGATTGTCAGCTACAAAGCATTTCACTATGGAGTATATTTCTAGAAAATATACATTTACTAGAACCATAACTATTTATCATATGTTAGTAATCTATTATTAATATTAATAAAAATTACACTGATTTGAAAGATAATATGTCATGGAAATTACTGGGTACACCTATGATTAAAAGCAGATATAACCTACTATAAGTTCATCTTCTGCTGCTGCTGCTAAGTCCCTTCAGTTGTGTCCGACTCTGTGTGACCCCATAGACGGCAGCCCACCAGGCTCCCCCGTCCCTGGGATTCTCCAGGCAAGAACCCTGGAGTGGGTTGCCATTTCCTTCTCCAATGCATGAAAGCAAAAACTGAAAGTGAAATCGCTCAGTTGTGTCCGACTCCTAGTGACCCCATGGACTGCAGCCTTCCAGGCCTCTGTCCATGGGATTTGCCAGGCAAGAGTACTGGAGTGGGGTGCCATCACCTTCTAGAAGTCTGTAAATTGTTTACTGGGCATGCCATATTACACTTCACACTATAGAGTAATGCCATCTAGTATTTTTTTAATACATGATTTGCTTCCCAATCATAGAAGAAATGCTTTATAGTTCATTATTCTAAGTTCCTTATTTATTTGTGGTGTTAATAAGAGAAAAGTGGCATAGCTATATGTAGATAAAAGAAATACTGATACTATGAAGAGGTAAAACACCATTAGGAAGGTGGTATTAATAGTTGTGATTGAAGAAAGGTCTTATCAGAAAGCTGCTTCTCACATGTCTTAAGACTCATAAAAGCTAAGATACAGGAAGTAAAAGGTACTGGGTCACTATTCAGAAGGCTGGGTCAGAAGCTCAAAAAGCTTCAAGTGAAACAGGGGCACAGAAACAGATTGCTAATTACTTGTTTCAGTGTTGGCCAAATGCACAGAAGGTCTTTATCCTTTCTGGTTCAGTGTCAAGTAGGAGTCTTAAGCTTAAAAGTGGTAATCTAGTAAGGCTTCTAGTCAAAAATAAGCATTCTAAATGTAGCATTTTCATTGTAACAGCTGCGTGTGTGTTGTTAATAATATTGCTCTAAAGAAATATTGCATGGACATAAACGAAGTCTCATTTCAAGGGGATAATATTCCCATATTCCATATATGATAGGTGAACACACAAAGGCTGAAAAATTCAATTTATACTTTCTTTTTATGAAAGGTTCAATCTCTCAGAATTCTTTCTTTCTTCTCTTTCCTTTCTATCTTTGTTTACATTTCTTTATGAGCTCTATTTATTTTTCATACCATTTTCTCCAGCACAGAGTCAACTCTTTATTATTCCTATAATTTTATATTTGGAAAGGATATGAAGGGATATAAAACTAGAGAGAAGCAATAGAATAGATGGCCCAAAACAGAAGAAAAGCTACCAGAAATACTAGGAAGCATTTTTAAAGAATGCATTATTGAATTTCAGCTTATACTGAAGTTTGTACTTAAAAACTGTAGATGCTTTAAAAAAAACAAAAAAAAACCTGTGTATTTGAAAAATTAAGAACATTTCAAACACAATGAAACTCATCTGTTAAAATCTCACTCAGAAAGATAAGATATGAAGACCAGCATTCCACAGAAACCCAAATGATATCTGCCTTTAAAAATATGAAACACTTATACTCTCAATTTTCTGGAAAGATAACATATTTTAAAAATCTGAAAATGAACAGCATTTATTTTGAAAATGAAAAATTCTGTTCCAAATAAAAGTCAACATCTGGTACCTAAAATCCACTCCTTCTCCTCCTGGGTCCCATATATATTTGTTAATGGAATCAACAATGTCAGAGTCTCCAGAGTGCAACCTCAGTCATATCACCTCTGATGTCTTTCTCACATGTTCCCTATCACGTCTATGCTATCCTTTCTATTCCCACAACTTCTCAGGCTAAGACAGTCATTCTGGACTCCTCACTTCCTGTTATTCCCTTTATTCAATCCATTAGCAAGTCCTTTAAAATATAATCAGATTTGACCACTCCTCACCACTACGACTGCCACCACTGCGGCTCAAGTCAGCACAATCTCTCTTGTGGTTTATTCCACTGATTCCCTACCTGGTCTCCCCACTCCTGCACCCTCAATAAAGCAGCCTGTGACCATGGTTCTCTTCGGCTCAGAGCTGCCAATGATTTTCTAGCTTGAAAAAAGCTGAAGTCCTTATGCGGTCTTGAAGGACCTGGTCTCACACTCCCGTCGCCACCCATGACTGGTCTCATCTCCCAGCCTTCTCCCCATAAAGTCTCTGGTTCGGCTCCAGCCCTGCCAGGCTCCCTGCCAGGTTGCTCTTCTCTTCCCATCCTCTATACTTGCCGTTCTCTCTGCTTGGAATGCTTGCCCCTTACATAACACATCATCCATCTATTCACTCCTCCAGGCTTCACCCTCAAAAGCTATCTTCCCAGTAACCATTTTTTCCTGAAATTTGACCATCCTTTCACTTCTGTCTTATTTCAAATCCTTCTTTCCTATTTTTTTCCCATAGCACATACTATATATTTAACTTATTTATCTAGTTTATTGCCAGTCTCCCCAGGTGGAATGTAAAGTGCACAAGGCAGAGATTTTCCTACTGTGTTTTCTGCTGCATTCCCCATGTGCAGAGAAGAGCTTGGCACACAGGAGGAGTTCAGTGAATTTTGTTGAATAAATGAATTAATAAATGAATAAACAAATGAAACAAAAGGATGACTCCAGCTTGGGCTCTCACACTGCATCCTTCCTGGTCTCCTGCTAGCACTCTTAACCCTCTGTAATCAATCCTACAGTCTTCCAATCAATAGCTTACCTAATATACGTCTGATCCTATTGCTGCTCAGATTAAGAACCTAAGTGGCTCCCAACTGCCAAGTGAGGGATAATGGTTCTAAGGGATGGCGTCAGTATCATGCATAATCAGGATACCCTTTTCTAAACTCCATCTCTACATACTGCTTTCTTATGCTTTATTCTGTATACCAGTGTCTCTCAAACTTTAGTCATTTATGGCTCCTTGTTAATGGGAAAAATTTTCTCAAAGGCTCTTAAGGTCAAATCCAAGGATCCCAGTTTGATAAACACTAGGAAACTGACATCCTGGTCAATAAAAATGTTTCTTTTAAATTACAGATTATTTTTGGTTAAAAAATCTTTTAATATTATAACCGAAAGGAAAACAAATTTCTAAAATCTTCATATACTCTGTATCCCTTGAGAATAAATCTATATACCCCAGGTGCAGAAATGCTGCTATACAGAAAAGAAGCTACCTACCCATCCCAAAAGAAACCTGTGCTTACCTGCCTCTGTGCCTTCGTTGTTGTTTTTCCTCTATGCCACAATATCCTTCCCCTAACTATAGTTATCAAAATTCTATTTATCCTTCAATGCCTACTTTAATTATCACCTTCTTTGTGAAATCTTCTTTTTGAGATCCTCAGCCAAAACTGCTCTCAATCTCTTGTGGCAATGCTATAAATCTTCTATGGCATCACCTATTAACACATTATTCTTCCTTTTGTTATACTACTATTTTCCCATGGTTAGTATAGCTCCTGGACAGCATGAAGATTAACTTATTCTCTATTTATTTACACAACAATTAGTACAGGATCTTCCATATGACAGCTAATAAATGTATACTCAATTATTTACCATGTCAGGGGAAAATATGCTACTATAAATATGACCCTCTGATTTTAAAAATGGAACTGTTTACTAAAAGCTTATAACCAAACATACATAATACACTCATAACAGAAAAATGTGGGGGGAAAAAATTTAAGTTATTTATATGATTTACCTTCTTTTAAGCATTAAGTCTGATACAGGTATGCACCTTAGACCAGTTCCCAAAACCATAAGGAAGGACGTCAGAAGTACAGTTATCCGAAGACCTAAAAGAAAACAAAAATATCTGGATTATTTTCTATTTTCTCTTCAAGTAAGTCAATGTTAAGAACAAAGATTTTTTTACTCAATCATCAGTTCAGTTCAGTCGCTCAGTCATGACCGACTCTTTGCGACCCCATGAATCGCAGCACACCAGGCGTCCCTATCCATCACCACCTCCCAGAGTTCACTCAGACTCGCATCCATCGAGTCCGTGATGCCATCCAGCCATCTCATACTTGGTCGTCCCCTTCTCCTCCTGCCCCCAATCCCTCCCAGCATCAGAGTCTTTGCCAATGAGTCAACTCTTCGCAGGACGTGGCCAAAGTACTGGAGTTTCAGCTTTAGCATCAGTCCTTCTAAAGAAATCGCAGGGTTGATCTCCTGCAGAATGGACTGGTTGGATCTCCTTGCAGTCCAAGGGATTCTCAAGAGTCTCCTCCAACACCACAGTTCAAAAGCATCAATTCTTTGGCGCTCAGNTTGACGTACTCCTTTTCCTATTTGGAACCAGTCTATTGTTCCATGTCCAGTTCTAACTGTTGCTTCCTAGCCTGCATACAGATTTCTCAAGAGGCAGGTTAGGTGGTCTGGTATTCCCTTGTCTTTCAGAATTTTCCACAGTTTATTGTGATCCACACAGTCAAAGGCTTTGGCATAGTACTGGTATTATATTCTAATATGGCTTTTCTCTATAACTCCCAACATGGGAAGAGAGAACTCTATATGCTGAAAATGAAATGATTTTAACTTTAAGAGAACACCTGAATGATCACATCAAGGATTGAGTAAAAAGTTCTATGAGCTCTAGATTTTTGAAATGAATGGCTAATAGTGCTTTGTTCAGATATAACACTAAAATATATAGAAAACAATTTAAAAAGATATTTTAGTTTTACATCTCAAATAGAAAATTTCCGATTTTCAAAGGCAAGCTGTTAATTTAAAAAATTCTAAACTGCCCCCATAGTTTTTTTTTTTTAACATGATAAATTATTGCTTTAAATTTTCTCAAAAAAATGACAAGTGGCCAATTACTTATTTTATCTCATAATCAGGACAAATTTGCTATAGAGTCTTAAGAGATAGTCCATTAGAACCCTTTGATTATTAATACAATAGTATTAATATAATAGTATTTAATGTTGTTTTATCAGATGGCTTTCAACTTATAGAATGATGTTGTTAAAAAAAAAAAGAGAAAGCATGGTTTAAGGTTTTAGAAGATTATGTGGATCAGATAGCTCTTCCCTTTGTATCCCAAATATGATCAACTATTTTGAAAATGTGTGCCAATGGTCAGTTATGTGGATAACAGGGCAAAAGAAAATATAAAATGTAAAAACAAAGTAACCAAAAACAGATACAATAGTCTGGCTATGGCTGAATAATATAACAAGATTCTATCTTCCTATTGTTGTAATGCTGCACCTTTCTTAGCACTAAATTAATGCTGCCTTACTGTTTTGTAGCAGCCACATCCCAGAGGTGGCTCATATGGAATATGTGGCAAGAGTAGCAACATTTCTTCCAATTTTTCCCAGACCCAACACCCTTGAAACCATTTCACAGTGAATAGACTTAAACTGTTTAATGCAAATTTTCTCTCTCTTTTTTTCCCCCCAGAGTTTTATTTTCTTGGCAGAAGGGAGATGGTTAAATGTTTGGTTTCCAAAGGGCTTCTCTGCTTGAAGGAAACTGAAAGTCAACAAAACTATAATTATGCAGATTAAACACAGCAAGGAAAATAAACTTGAGATTCAGATCAGGCACACACACGCTACATTGAGGATAATTTGTGACATGAACTGAGTTAGCTTTATATGATCTGAATATGATTAATATAATTTGGCAGAAGGAATAACATAGAAAATTGTGCTGCTCAGGAACAAGTAATGCATACATACTGCTCATTTACTGCTTCTACTAACAACGCAGATTTTAAAAGCACATTACAGCCACAGGAAATAAATAATTAATAAAAAGTACATTCATAGTCATAAATACCCTAAACTTGCAAACTGTTGCTCTTATAAGGTCATACTGGGTGCCTTATGAGATAGTGGATAAAATTTTATCAATTCGGGTTTATAAGGCTCACATTCTACATTATGTTTATTTCTTCCTAGTATTTGGTTTGTAATTAAGGTAAATAGCCACCAAGTGGGCAGTGGGGCATTGTGTATAGCCCTAAGGTCCAAATAACTAGGTTTCCTATTACTACTGCTCAAAGCTAGCACAAAACAGCTGATATAAACTTTCAAGAATAAAGAAGTTGTGAAAAGCTGATTACTATAAAGCAATCTTACAGGCACAACTTGTGGCTTTCTTATTTTTAATTGTTGCCAAATATTACCAATCCACCTCAACTGATGCTCAGTTTTGAATAGAATGCTTTCTGGCTTTCTTGATCTCATTTGAATTTTGACAAGGCAGGACTCTGTAGTTCCATGTACTCAAAAAGACAGCAACTGACTTTGGCAAGAAGTATAAATTCCCCAGGAAAAATATGCTTATGAGACATCTAGGACCTTCACATAAATAAATCCCAAGTGATTACAGTACTGGGATGTGAGTGCGAAAACCATCTGATGAAAGGTACAGGAGTAATTTTGGAAAACTAAATATGATAATAAGAATAAATTCTACTCAAATATGGCACCCAGACTTTGCAGGAAGCCCCTTTCCAATGGATGATGGCACCTTTGCTGGGAACCTACTGGGTACAGGAAGACAGTCTCTACATCGGTGCCTAAATATCATGATACAAAATTGAGTGCCAAAAACAAACCAGAAAAAAACCCAACCCCACTCTACCACACACACACACACACAGTGGATGCATGGAAATAAGTTTTACACACACACACACAGTGGATGCATGGAAATAAGTTTTACACACACACACACAGTGGATGCATGGAAATAAGTTTTATCTGGCAAAACTGTCCTCCTCAGGCTCCATCAGCTGGAGTGAAGATAAGCTCTGATTGCTCCTGGTATAGACCACTTGTCCGTATCCCCCACAGCCAGAGCCTTGCCACCTGGATCTGCCTCCGAGACTATGAGGACTAATTACAATTGTGCCTGTTTTCCTGTTTACACTAGTTAAAAAAGACCCAAGATTCACAGGTTGTCCTTGTCCCAATATGGCTTCACACATCCTAAAATCTGACCTCATCTCTGCCAGGGCTTGAACTCCCAAAATCTTTCCACTGTGCCTTCTGGAGCTCTGTAGCTTCTCAGAATCTGCAGATCAGGGGAATCCCTACATTACCAACCTCTTTCATAAACACTGTCTTCACCTTTTTACTCCTCTGAAACCTCTTCCCTGAGGACACTGCTTCCCCAGCCACTTCCAGATCATTGTTACTCTCTCCTCTCTAAATAAAGCTTCCAGTCTCTTCTCTCCTGATGCTTTGATTTTCTCTGGTTGAATCAGTATGATGATGATGTGCCTTGCTGTAGTTTTATTCAGGCTGCAATTTGTTCTGTGTGGTTTTGTTTATGCTGTTTCTTCTACTAGGATTATTATATTTCTGGATTTAAGGATATCAACAAATTTGGAAACCTCTGGCATTATTTCTTCAGTCTCTCCCTCCTACCCCATTTCATCTTACTCTACGCCCTCTTCCCTTCAGTTCAGTTCAGTTCAGTCGCTCAGTCATGTCCGATTCTTTGCGACACCATGGACTGCAGCACCCCAGGCCTCCCTGTCCACCACCAACTCCCGGAGTTCACTCAAACTCACGTCCATAGAGTTGATGATGCCATCCAGCCATCTCATCCTCTGTCGTCCCCTTCTCCTCCTGCCCCCAATCCCTCCCAGCATCAGAGTCTTTTCCGATGAGTCAACTCGTTGCATGAGGTGGCCAAAGTACTGGAGTTTCAGCGTTAGCATCAGTCCTTCCAATGAATACCCAGGACTGATCTCCTTCAGAATGGACTGGTTGGATCTCCTTGCAGTCCAAGGGATTCTCAAGAGTCTTCTCCAACACCACAGTTCAAAAGCATCAATTCTTTAGCACTCAGCCTTCTTCAAAGTCCAACTCTCACATCCATACATGACCACTGGAAAAACCATAGTCTTGACTAGATGGACCTTTGTTGGCAAAGTAATGTCTCTGCTTTTGAATATGCTATCTAGGTTGGTCATAACTTTCCTTCCAAGGAGTAAGCGTCTTTTAATTTCATGGCTGCAATCACCATCTGCAGTGATTTTGGAGCCCAAAAAAATAAAGTCTGACACTGTTTCCACTGTTTCCCCATCTATTTCCCATGAAGTGATGGGAACACATGCCGTGATCTTAGTTTTCTGAATGTTGAGCTTCAGGCCAACTTTTCACTCTCCTCTTTCACTTTCATCAAGAGGCTTTTTAGCTCCTGTTCACTTTCTGCAATAAGGGTGATGTCATCTGCATATCTGAGGTTATTGATATTTCTTCTAGCAATCTTGATTCCAGCTTGTGCTTCTTCCAGCCCAGCATTTCTCATGATGTACTCTGCATATAAGTTAAATAAGCAAGGTGACGATATACAGCCTTGACGTACTCCTTTTCCTATTTGGAACCAGTCTGTTGTTAAATGTCCAGTTCTAACTGTTGCTTCCTGACCTGCATACAGATTTCTCAAGAGGCAGGTTAGGTGGTCTGGTATTCCCTTGTCTTTCAGAATTTTCCAGTTTATTGTGATCCACACAGTCAAAGGCTTTGGCATAGTCAATAAAGCAGAAATAGATGTTTTTCTGGAACTCTCTTGCTTTTTCGATGATCCAGCAGATATTGGCAATCTCTTTTCATCTGGGACTCTAATTATACATGTATTAGGCCACTTAAAACTGTACTGCTCACTGATACTTGTGGGGTTTTTTTAATCTTTTTTTTTGTCTGTGTTCTACTCTAGACAGTATTTATCACTCCATCTTTAAGTTTGCTAATCTTTTTTTCTACAATGTTTAATCTGCTGTTAAAGCCTATCTAGCGTGTTTTTTCTGATTTCAGACACAGATTACATCCTCATCTCCAGAAGTTTAACGTTGGTCTTTTTTATGTTTTCTGTGTCTCTCCTTAACATGCTTTCTTCTATCTTCTTGAACACATGTCATATATCTATTTATAGTAGCTGCTTTGATGTCCCTGCCTATTAATTTTATCATCCGTGCCCATTTCTTGGTCTATTCTACTGATTGCTTTTTCTCCTTTTGAAATGTTATATTTTCCTGTATCTTTGCATGCTTAGTAACTTCTGATTCAGATGTCAGGCATTCTGAATTTTAACCTGTTGGGTGATAGATTCTTTTCAACTCCTTTAAGCATTTTTGAACAATGTTCTGGGATATAGTTGCTTTTGATCTTTTCAAGGAGTACTTTTAAGTTTTATTAAGCCTTTAGTCTAGAGCTTGTTAGTCATTACTGCTGAGGCATGACCCTTCTGATCATTCAGTCCAACCTCTTATGTATTATGAGGTTTTCTCATTTTGGCTGTTGGGAATGGGAACTGTTCCCAGACTTGCATGAACTGTAAGATGTGTCTGCCTGCTCCTTTCTGGTAGTCCTTTTCCCAGACTTGAGTAGTTTCTTCACGTGTAAACTGACAGTCAGTGCTCCACTGAAGACCCAAGAACTCCCTACAAATCAAGAAGTCTCTCAGTGAACTCTTTTCATCTCTGGTATTCTTCCCTAAGAATTCTGGCTATGGTGGCCTCTTACACATCTCAACTGTCTCCTCACCTTAGGACAACCGTGGGGCTCTGTTTGAACTCCATATCTTTGGGTGAAGCAATTGTAAGGATCACCGTCCTGCTCTACCTATTGTCCAGTGTCTGAAAACCACTGTTTAATATACCTTGATTTTGTTTTCTGTTTTGAGTAGTTTAAGATGGAAGAAAAATCCCGTTTCTGGTACTCCATCATGGCCAGAAGAGCCATTGACCCAATTCTGACTGTCACGCTCACCACTCCCAGCTGTGACTGCCTACAGACCACCACACACCTGCCTCCACATCATTCACCCTCCAGGGTTAAACCTGTTTGGGTTCATTATTACTTCTGAGGACATGATATCTTTCACAAATCTGGTGATTTCAATGCAAGAGATGACCTTTTCAATACCCAGGCCTCTCAGTCCCCTGACTTCTTATTCCACGATCACGTCCTCTACCCTACCTTGGTTGTCCACTCTCTTGGTTAAACTCAGACTTATCTTTACCATAACTGCATCCATGACACAATCCCAATTTCAAGCCTCCCATTCTTCAACCATGACCTTCTCTCCTTCCCACTCATTCCTTCCAGTACTCTAAAGTCTTCATCCACTGGGGATAACAATTTTGGAGCCTACTACTTTTTCTCATCCATCTCATGTGTTTCTTTTTCTCCTTTACCTGGTTTAGATTCCGTGGTCCAGTGTTATATCACTCTCTACATAATCCTCTACTCTTTGCCTGCACTTTGTTAGTCATACACATTTGGCAAACTGCACCTCTGGTGATCTCTCTCTTTGCCAACTCTGCCCATGCCTGTGCTTGCCCAACAGAACAGGCTGGAGGGAGACACACAACCAGTCATGCTTGAAATCAATGCCCAGTCACTTAAAGCAGTCCCTCTGAGCTGCCCAATAATGCTACTACAATTTCTTAGTCTGCATATTCTCTCCTTTCCTAGGAAATAGTATTACAATTTATCACATCTCTTCAATTTTCCAAGGATTGTTCTCCTACCCTTACGGTCAGGTGGCAATATTGTTTCTTATTTTCTGAGAACTATAAACAAAGGTAACTCCCACAAGCTCCTAGCACCCACCATCTGCATCTGTAATCTATACTCTCTTATCATTTCTTCCATTACTATTGAAGAATTAGCTGTCACTACTTCTAAGGCCAACCTATTTACTTGTGCTCTTGAGGACTGCATCCCATTTTTGCTTACCCAAGGATATGGCTACAGCAGTTCCTCCCCCTACCTCTAGCATTGTCAATTTCTCCCTTTTTTCTGGATCCATTAGGACACTGCATTCCAGAGAAATGCTTTAACATCTCTTATCTTTAAAATACCTTCTCAGTAGTCACATTTCCCCCTGGCTACTCCTTCATTTCTCTGCTGCCATTTACAGTGTGTTTAACATAAATGTCTATACTCTTGAACTTACCCCCACCACTCTAATAAGACTATTCTTTTAAAAGACACCAAAGATCTCCATGTTGCTAAATCTAAGGCTCTACTTTCAGTCCTCACTAGCTGGTTCTTCCTTATCTCTCCAAGCTCTAAATGTTGGAATGCCCCCAGGGCTGTCTTCTTCTGAAGCAATATCCCTCTCCACTGGTGACCTCACTCAGCTCCAAGACTCTAAATACCATTGCTGCTGCTGCTGCTAAGTTGCTTCAGTCATGTCGGACTCTGTGCGACCCCATAGATGGCAGCCTACCAGGCTACCCCGTCCCGGGAATTCTCCAGGCAAGAACACTGGAGTGGGTTGCCATTTCCTTCTCCAACGCGTGAAAGTGAAGTCACTCAGTCGTGTCAGACTCTTAGCAATCCTATGAACTGCAGCCTACCAGTTTCCTCTGTCCATAAGATTTTCCAGGCAAGAGTACTGGAGTGAGGTGCCATTGCCTTCCCCAACTAAATACCATTACAGGTTGACAAAACACAAATTTATTGCTCAGGCAATAAACTGACAGTTTCAGCTCAGCTCAGTTCAGTCACTCAGTCATGTCCGACTCTTTGTGACCCCATGAACTGCAGCACACCAGGCCTCCCTGTCCATCACCAACTCCCAGAGCTTACTCAAACTCATGTCCATGGAGTCAGTGATGCCATCCAACCATCTCATCCTCTGTCATCCCCTTCTCTTCCTGCCCTCAATCTTTCCCAGCATCAGGATCTTTTCCAATGAGTCAGCCCTTCACATCAGGTGGCCAAAGTATTGGAGTTTCAGCTTCAACATCAGTCCTTCCAATGAATATTCAGGACTGATTTCCTTTAGGATAGACTGGTTGGATCTCCTTGCAGTCAAAGGGACTCTCAAGAGTCTTCTCCAATACCACAGTTCAAAAGCATCAGTTCTTCAACTTAGCCTATCCTATATCAAATAGGCATTTCAAATTCTTGATCTGCAGGCCAGATTCATGATCTATCCCCAAAATGCTCCTCCCACAACCTTCTACATCTCAGTAAACTGCAGCTTGATTCTCTCAATTACTAATGCTAAAAGAAGTTGAGAAAGATCTTAGAATCCTCCAATTTCCTCATACTTCACCTCTGCCTATATTGGTAAGTCTACTTTCAACATGTATCTAGAATCCAACCACTTCTCCAATCCTTCACTACCTCCACCCCAGCTGGAAGTCATCATCAGCCCCATCTGAGTTGTTCCCTTACCCTTCCAACTGGTCTCCCTGCTGCGGCTCTTGTTCTCAAGATATTAAGAGTCATCATTTTACCCTCTTGCTTCAACCTTCCAGTAGAGTGGACCCTCCTAACATCTTCACGACCAGCATCCTTACAGTGGCCTTAAGGCTCAACTCAGCTATACAAGCCTCATTTGAAATTAATGCCCAGTCACTTAAAGTAGGCCCTCTGAGCTGTCCAACAATCCTTCTACAATTTATTTCTCTACTATGTATCTTTTTCAGATATGCCAAACAAGTTTATGACCTTTGTCTTTGTCCCAAAGAGTCTTGTCCAGAATTGCCAAGGTGTGTTTCCTTTTTCCCTTAGGTCTCTGCTCACACACACATGACCAGTAAGGCCTTCCCTGACAGTCTAGAGAAAGTATCACCCAATCACATCCTCTTTCTCCCCTACCTGACTTCCATTTTTCTCTAAAACATTTATCACCATCTGACACACTAAGCATTTAATTTTACTGTCCTTTGGTGCCTGGATCTCCTCATTAGAATGTAGGCTCCATGAGGGCTATGTCCCTAGAGCTCAGCACACATTTGGGTGCCATCTCCTTCTTGAAATTTTCTTCATTGGCTTCCAGGGTACAAACCCACTTTTGGCTCTTTTATTATCTCACTAGGTAGTCCCTTTTTATCTCCTTGCTGGAAAATGAAAAGTGAGAGTACAAAAGCAATTTCAGGAAGATAACTGGTCTTCTACTAAGTTGGGTGGGACCCATGACCACAAGACCAGACAACTACCTTCCCTTTAGGGAGAAAGATACCAAGGGATGCCAGGAACTTACTTCTATGTATGCAAGTGTGACCCCATGAATCGCAGCACGCCAGACCTCCCTGTCCATCACCAACTCCCGGAGTTCACTCAGACTCACGCCCATCGAGTCAGTGATGCCATCCAGCCATCTCATACTTGGTCGTCCCCTTCTCCTCCTGCCCCCAATCCCTCCCAGCATCAGAGTCTTTTCCAATGAGTCAACTCTTCGCAGGACGTGGCCAAAGTACTGGAGCTTCAGCTTTAGCATCAGTCCTTCCAAAGAAATCCCAGGGCTGATCTCCTGCAGAATGGACTGGCTGGATCTCCTTGCAGTCCAAGGGACTCTCAAGAGTCTTCTCCAACACCACAGTTCAAAAGCATCAATTCTTTGGTGCTCAGCCTTCTTCACAGTCCAACTCTCACATCCATACATGACCACTGGAAAAACCACAGCCTTGACTAGACAGACCTTTGTTGGCAAAGTAATNGTGTCTTTTAATTTCATGGCTGCAATCACCATCTGCAGTGATTTTGGAGCCCAAAAAAATAAAGTCTGACACTGTTTCCACTGTTTCCCCATCTATTTCCCATGAAGTGATGGGACCAGATGCCATGATCTTTGCTTTCTGAATGTTGAGCTTTAAGCCAACTTTTTCACTCTCCACTTTCATTTTCATCAAGAGGCTTTTTAGTTCCTCTTCACTTTCTGCCATAAGGGTGGTGTCATTCGCAAAGAGTCGGACATGACTAAGTGACTCAACTGAACTGATGCAAATAGGACATGTGCAGTAGGACAGCCAACATATGAGAGCAGAACTGGCTTTTTTTCTACTGAAAAGCAAGGGAATTTTAAATTTCTTTTTTGTTGCTCTAGACAACAGAAAACATAAAATAGAATTCACCATACAGTCATAGAAATACTGAAAGAACTCCTAAAGTAACTTATTTTATAAAGAGAATGTGTGTGTGTGTGTGCTCAGTCATGTCTGATTCTTTGAGACCCCAAGGCCTATAGCCTGCTAGGCTTTTCTGCCCATGGAATTTTCCAGGCAAGAATACTAGAGTGGGTTCCCATTTCCTATTCCAAGGGATTTCCCGAGCCAGGAATCGAACCTGTGTCTCCTGCATTGCAGGTGGATTCCCTGCAATGGGGAATCCCTATAAAGAAAACAGGTTAAAAAAAAAAAAAAAAGGACCTCCCTGGTGGCCCAGTGGGTAAGATGCCATGCCCCGAATGCAAGGGACCAGGGTTCAACCCCTGATCAGGGAACCAGAGTCCACATGCCACAACTAAGAGCCCAAATGCCACAATGAACAATTCTGTGTGTGGTGTGGCCAAATAAATAAAAAAATAAATATTAAAAAAGAAAAAAGAAAACAGGTAGTCCCTAATTTATCTGGCCAAGAATAGTAGATGTAATTTTATATATATATATATGTATGTAATTATCATATATATAGTGAATATAATTATAATAAAAAGGTCAAAAATTAGCATTTTTTCTACCTTAAAAATATAGTTGGCTAAATTTATGGAATATTGAAATATGCTCCTGATAAAAAGTTAAAGGAAACAGTAAAATAGCATTTCCCCTTAAGTTATACAATCTGGTAAAGAATGACAGAGGAATTGTCAAAGATTGAAGGAGATAAACAAGAAATAACAACTAAATGTAATTTGGGACCCTCGACTGAATCTTAGAACAGGGCAAAAAAAAGAGAGAGACATTTGTGGAAAAACTAGTAAAATCCAAATAAAGTCTAATGTAGTTTAAAACAAATAAATACAAACAAAAGAAAACCCCCATTTAGTGCAAGAAACTTTCTCGGCAACTAGCACATATCTCTGCCTGGAAGTTCCACACTTTTCAGGGCTGGATACTTTCATTGTTAGAAGGTTCTTTCCTGTGTTCCTTCGAGTTACAGTTTCTTGTAACTTCACTCAGTTTAGATCTTCCTTCTAGAACTAGGCACATTAAGTCTAATTCCTCATTTAACACATATTTATATTCTGCCTCAAGTTTCTTTTTGAAGCTTGACACACCCAATTCCTTTCATTTGACACATTATGATTTTTATACCCTTTACATTCTTGTCACACAACTTTTAAAGGACTCCACTTTGCCAATGGCTTTTCAAAAATTAATGCCCAGAACTGAACATTAGAAGCATGTCAAACTATTTCTCTTCTTTTAGATACTACACTTCTGTGCCTAAAATTGTCCTCTACTTTTTAGCAGGTACATCACATTGGCCATGAATCATTTATCCATACTTGTGTGGTATAGTTCAACGTCTTAACATTCAATCCTATGACCATTTTTCTCCTCACAGATCACACTGGCAAGTGGTAAAGTGAGATGTCTGTCCAGAGTATTCTCTATGAAAAGAGAGTCTTCATTCATCTGTAAGCTTTATCTGAGAGTTAAAAATCTCAGCTGACAACTTGCAGGTGGTCACATACACACAATTTAAAGCTGCTGTGCACCCTTTTCCAGAAACCAAAGCGTCAGGTCCTGAGTTCCCCAACAGCTCTTCCTGGGCTGGAGTCATCTATTACGGAAAGCCAACTCATTACTTCCTTCTATCTGGGCATCATCATTCTATTTTCTGACCTGTCACCCTCAACACCCCCAAACCCCTTTGAAGTCAAAGCATCAGTCATTTTTGTCAGATGTAGAAAACACACAAAGCATGTGCATGGGATGCTCTTATATCCACACATGCAGAAACTTGGAACATCCAAAGGGCGCCTAATCCCTGCTGTTNCCTAGTGGGATGATCTATTTAATTATATACTCTGTCCCTGTTGCTCTTAAAGATGAAAGGAAGGCGCTTAAAATTTTTTTTGTTTATTGAATTAGAGTTAATCTAGAGTGTTAATTTCTCCTGTACAGTAAGTGATTTGGTTATATGTGTATTTACATTCTTTTTCGTACAGTTTTCGTTGTGGTTTATCACAGGGTATTGAATATAGTTCCTTATCTATACAGTAGGACCTTTTTGAAAATCCATCATAGGATATAGTACTCTGTGTCTGCTAATCTCAAATTCCCTTTCCCCCCAAAAGGCAGTTCTTATTTCCTTTCCTAAATTCTGTGTCACATTCTTAGCCTCTGCTGAGATCCCTAAAGACAGATAGAAATGTGTGAGGTCATAAAGATTTCCTTACGTGTCTTTAGAGTCCATCTTCACTTTTGAAATGTTGGGCAGAGAAGTGTACGCTGGTCATGTTTGTGTTCCACTTTCAGGACCCCGTGTGGTTGCTGATGGTTGGGTATTGTAGATGGGGCTTTATGACCAGATAACGAGTTGGGCTAACGTATCTATCCATTCAGTAAGTTCCAGTTGGCAACATGCTCCATTTTCGGACCACAGTGGCAGGTGGCTGTGTGGCCTTCAGTGCAGATTTTATTCTGACCCTGGTTAAATCCAGGAGATTGTAGGCACACATTCTTCTTCAAGAAAACATGAGAAGGCCGCGTGGAAGATAAGGGTGGCTGCTGGGGTCACCGCTCTGCTCATCACGAGGCGGCGTGTCTCCCCTCCCCTGGAATTGGCCAGCACTGTGAATGCAGAGGCAGGGACACTGGGCTCCCTCAACGTTTAGTCTTTAAAAGACCTGGCAGCGTCTGCTTCCTACCTTTGGGGAGTGTGTGCCTCCAGGATCTGGCTGCCACGTGAAGAAGCCCACGTTAGCCACATGGAGAAAAGTTCCAGCCTTCCATCATCCCCACCAAAGTGCCCGACAGGTGGACGAAGCCTGGATGGACCATCTAAATGGCCCTGGTGGTTTTAAGCCCCTAAACTTCTGGGTGGATTTTTTTTTCTTTTTTTTTGGCGACAGATAAGCTCCTTTACTTAACACTCAGCCATGGGGAGTTTAACCCTTGCTTGTCATCAGAGCCGCCTCATGTAGGTGAGCCCCGCGGGCTGTGGGGTGAAAGGCTCAGACAGCTGCTCTTCCCGGAAGCTGGAGGAGGGCCGCCGTGCACAGGACAGGCTGACCACATAGCCCAGGGATACACTGGCTTAGACAGCTGAGAGGCAACTGCATTGGCCCCGACGAGCCGAGCGAGTGGGCGTCTCGCTGTCAGGAATGGAGTTGTTCAATTCGAAGGGGGAAGAGAAACGTGTAGTTTAAGGAAATGCATCACGCTGTTGGAAGTGGCACTGAGAGATGCAGTCTTTACCTAGGGCTTGCCCCAAGATGCAGTTGTTAAAATCTAGTTTAGTAAGTGGTGGTGAAGGACCTCTTCCAAATAACAAAAAAAAAGGCTTAATATAGGATGATGGTCTTCATTTTCTCCTCTTTGAGTTGCTAGTGAATTTCAGGGTCCAGTAAAATGTCACTGACCTTGTCCTATAGGCCCTTGTAGCAGTAGCAGTTGGCAAGGTGTGTCTTACTTTGTTTCTTTTTTAGGAGGNAGCCCCAACTTGGACTTCCCCTCTGTGATGGGTAATTTTCTGTGTCAGCTTGGCCAGACTAGGGTGCCCCAATGCTCGATCAAGTACCAGTCAAGATATTGTCGTGGAGGTTATTTTATCGGCATGAATAACATCTATAAGCCACGTAAGTAGAGCAGATTATCCTCCATAGTGTGGGCGGGGCCCGTCTAATCAGTTGAAGGCATTAAAAACAAAAACTGAGGTTTCCTGGAGAAGAAAGAATTCTGCCCAAAGACTGCAACATGGAAAGCCTGCCTGGGTTTCCAGCTGGCTTGCTCTGCAAATACTGGACTCAAAACTGCCCCATCAAGTCTCCAGAATTTCCAACTTGCAGGCCTGCCCTACAGATTTTGGAGCTCACCAGCCTCTGCAATTCTGTGAGCCAGTTCCTTAAAGTAAATCACTTTCTCCACACACACGTACACACACCCATCCTACTGGTTCTGTTTCTCTGGAGAAGCCCAACTGATACAGCCTCCATTGGTAAATGTAACGTAAAAGTCATTCTTAAGGACATTCTTAAGGACAGGTGGTTCTGGACAGGGGACCTCTCAGAAGAGGGGAGATGGTACCTTTTGACCCGAAAGTCCAGGTCTCCTCATCGTCGAAGTGCGTGTCCCCAGAGATGGGGTGCTCCCCTGGGAAGAAGGCGTGGGCCAGGGTGCCCCCCTGCCCATCAAAGGGGTAGCTGTCTTGGTGATAGGCCCGGGCAAAGTCGATGAGGATGTCAGGCTCCGTGGGCCCCTGTGAACCCACCTCCTGGAACCTGAGGTCTGACTCGGCACCCCAGGTGGTCAGGGCGTGGTGCATGAGGGTCCGCACCGTCTCCTGGCTCAGTGCGGAGCTCTGGGGGAAGGAGTTGACCCTGGAAAGAGGAGGGCCGAGTGAGAGGCTCTGAGGAGAGAGGGTAGACACATGAAGCTGGGGCCCGGATGGCAGCCCCAGGGTGGTTGAGAAGGCGCCAGGACTGACCTCCACGTCAGTGTCCGCTTCTTCCACACGCTGCCGCTCAGAGCGTACCGGCGCCGCCGCCTCACCAGCCCCGCTGCCCCCAGCACATCGGGCAGCGAACAGCGGGGTTTATGCATCGTGGCCACCGTCACAGGGTCTGCAGGAGGTTGCGGCAGACGCGGGATCAGCAGCAGGCGCGAGCTAGCATTCTCCATGGGCAAACTGAATCTCCAAGAGCTCCAGACACTTGCTCACAAAGGCCCCACAGCTTGCACTGCGAGCCGGGCTGTCTGATTCTGAACACCAGCTCGTACCAAACTATGGCACTGCCTTCTGGGTACGATCACCCTCCACACCTGGCCCCGGATGGACGCAAGAATCTCAGGCCAGGATCTGGGTGGCCCGCTTCCCTGAGTCCTGGAGGTTGGACTCTAGAGAAAGAACCCTGGGGGTGCCGGGAGAACACCTCTCTTAAAGGTTGGAAGCCCCTGGGAGGCTAGCTCCCGAGTCCCCATCACATCCAGGTCAAGTTCAAAGTCCCCGGGCCAGTCAGGTCCCTGGAGTCCCACTCCCCAGCTCAGCTCCATTTCCAGCAGTCCCCTCGGCTCCATGTGAAGGTCCAACCTCATCTTGTCGTTTGAGGTGACAAGGAGCAACTAAGCACATCCAGGGGCCAGAAGGTTCCACCTCCCTCGCATCTGGACAGGACCCCTCTGGTTCCCTCTTCCTCTCATTTAACCCAATGGAGGAGCCTCTCAGCTCTGCCTCCGAAATACACATTCTGGATTCACTGGTTCTCATCACATCCTTGCCTGAACACTCTGTCCCCCACTCTCCATTCTCCACCAGTAAGCAGTAAAGTAAACGTCGCTCAGTTGTGTCGGACTCTTAGCCTACCAGGTTCCTCCGTCCATGGGATTTCCCAGGCAAGAATACTGGAGTGGGGTGTCATTGCCTTCTCCAGAAGATCTTCCCAACCCAGGGATCGAACCCAGGTCTCCCGAGTTGTAGGCAGACGCTTTACCATCTGAGCCACCGGGGAAGTCCAGTAAGCAGAGGAAACTCTGTAAATCAGGTCTCCTTGCCTCCCTCCTTCAAACCCTCTCAGTGATTCTTATCACTTTTGAAGTCAAACCAAAACACCCTTCCTGGTCCCTAATCAGGCTCTTGTTTAGCTCTGCAGTCCGCCTTTCATCACAGGCATGCAAGCCTGTGTCTGCCACAGGGCCTTTGCACTGGCCTGCGAGATCGCCTCCCACATCTCCCCATGGTTGTTTCCCCTTCTTTGTGTCCTAGGAATTCTTCACATCACATGAGCTCCTCCCAGCTCACGTGACCTATTTCAGAGGGGCCTGCCCTACCCACCAGCCCCTGAGGATCATTAGCATTTTCTTCAGAACACTCATCACTGTTCTTGTTCTGTGCCTCTCTCCCTCTAGAACGTTAGCTCCATGAGTGGGGACCTCCTCTACCTCGTTCACCACTATTCCAGTGGAGCCTGGAATGACCTCACATGTCAGTTCATCGGGAAGAGATTCCTGATAAATATTTACTGAAACAGGAATGTCTTAGCACCTCCAGGGTTGGGACCTGAGGTCAGCATGTTCATAGCCCTGGTGATTCAGCTACATGCAGATGTTTAGACCTTGCAGTTGGTGGGGTGGGCAACAATGGTCAGGCTGGGTGCGGGGCCAAGACAGGGCTGGGGGCCACCTACCCAGGATGCCTGTCTCCTGCAGGCCAGCAAACCTCTGCATGACCTTGATCGCATCCCGCAGTTTTGCAGGGCTCTGCAGCTGGGCCTGGGCAGGGTGAGGGGGCAGCAAGTAGCCATAGCGGGTCAGCCAGTCCTAGACCAGAGGTGGGAACAGGAGAAGCAGAAAGGCTCATGGAGGGACTCTCCCATCCAACCACCATCCTGGAAGCCTCACCACTCACCAGGCATGGCCAGCCCCGGGGAACACTCTGCTCCCCACCTCAAGGTCCAGGCCCTCCAGCCCCGGCTTTGCTAGTGTTCATCTGTTGCCAAGAGTGCCCACCTCCCCACCCCAACCCTTTTTCAGATTTCCAAATTCCGGCCCTCAACCTCCTGACGAATCCAAGAATTCGGGTCCCCATTCTCCACCCTCCGTTACGAATCCAAGGATTCTGGTGCCCAGTCTCTATCCTCGGTCACTCTTTGGACATTTGGAAAGGGCCCCAGCCTTCTCTGAACCCATAAGTCCAGGCCCCGGGTCCCCTCTCTCAGCTCTGTTGCAGAACGGAGCCGGTGGACCCCTGCACTCACCACGCCCAGGCTCACGTCCTGCGCCGAGGGCTCCTGGGCGCGCGCGGGCGGCTGCAGCAGCGAGAGCAGCAAGGCCAGGAGCCGGAGCATGGCGCTCTCCTCCCCGGTGGCCGGCTGGGCTCCCGGGGACCTGCCCCGCGCCGCCCTGGAGATCTGGGGAGGAGGTCGGGGGCCCGGAGAGGCTCAGGGGACCTGGCACCGCGTACGAGAAGCGGGCGAGGAGGTGAAAAGGTGGCGTGCGGGGATCTGGGACCTTGGGAGGTACGATGCGGGGGGTACTGGGGCGTCCAGCCGAGGGCCGGGAAGGTTGAGAGGGCGCGGGCTCCGGGTCTGCGGCGCGTGCTCCCGGGGGTGCGCACAGGTCCGGTCCGCGCCGACGGCCCGTCGTCCGGACAGGAGCCGCTAGCCCGGCGGGGCGGGGCGGGGCGGGGCGGGGCAGGCGGAGACAGCGCTGCTCGGAGCCAGGGCCCAACCTTCGGTCGTCGGTGATGGCTAAAGACCCCCACCGGATCCAGGGCCTCCCCGAGCGCTTCAGAGAGCCTGGCCGCAAGTTTCTCTTCCCAGATCCCTGCTCCAATGGGACTCTCCGGAGGGCCGCTCGCTTCTGCTTTCTCAGATCCGCGCCGCCAGGCCCGGGGGAGGGGTGGCTCGGGGCCCTCCCCTCCCCCCACCGCCCTTCCCGGAGACCCCACGGCGCGCGGCCGGCGCTTCGGCTGGGGGATTTCCGGGCGGCGGGCGGCTGGGCTGCTTCCCCCTCCGCGGGGCCACGGCACGCCCCCCGCCCATCCCTGCCGGCCCCGCACTCCCCCAACCCCGCCCCCTGCCGCCCGGGTGTGCGCGCCTGGGGCTGCCTGTGGTCCTCGAATTAATTCCCCTAACCACGTGGGCTGCGAGGGTTTCTGCTCCCCACGCCGAGGTTCTAGCGTCTCTAGATCCCAGACCCGGGGACTACCTTGGGGCAGGTACTAGGCTTTTAAAATCCTCGCAAGGCTTCCCAGGTGGCTCAGTGATAAAGAATACGCCTGCTAATGCAGGAGACTCAGGTTTGATCCCTGGGTCGGGAGGATCCCCCGGAGAAGGAAATGTCAACCCACTCCGCTATTCTTGTCTGGGAAATGCCTTGGACCGAGGAGCCTGGCGGGCTACAGTCCATAGCGTCCCAAAGACTCGGACACCAGTTAGAGACTAAACGACATCCTCGCAGGAGCTGGAGCGCCTGTGGAAGGTAGGTCGGAGCGCAGCGTGGTGGAGGGGGCGAATGAGAAGAGACCCGGGAGGCAGAGCCGCGGCTCACGCCCGCGGGGAGCCGGGTGCTGGGAGGCCTAGCAGCTGGAAAAAGATGAGGAGGAAGCGGGGGTGGATTTCCTGTCGGGGGGGGGGGGCGGTCTGCAGAGCTGGGCCGCGATGGGACCCCCGTGTGCGTTTTAAACAAAATAAACAGTGAGCAGGATTAGCAAGGTAGAGATGCAAACGAAAACATCAGGATCCTGTGCTGAGCCGCTGGGGCTGCAGGAACAAACCACCACAGACCAGGTGGCCCGAACAGCAGTTTATTTCCTTACTTCTGGAGGCAAGGTTGTTTTTCCCAAGGCTTCTCACCTTGCAGGTGGCTCAGTGGTCCTTCCTCTGCCCATGCAGCCCTGGTGTCTCTGTGTCCATATCCCCGCTTCTCATAGACACCAGTCACACTGGACGAGGGCCCACCCCAACGGCCTCATTTTACCTTGCTGCTGCTACTGCTGCTAAGTCACTTCAGTTGCGTCCAACTCTGTGCGACCCCATAGACGGCAGCCCACCAGGCTCCCCCGTTCCTGGGATTCTTCAGGCAAGAACACTGGAGTGGGTTGCCATTTCCTTCTCCAATGCGTGAAAGTGAAGTCACTCAGTCGTGTCAGACTCTTAGCGACCCCATGGACGGCAGCCCACCAGGGTCCTCCGTGCATGGGGTTTTCCAGGCAAGAGTACTGGAGTGGGGTGCCATTTCATTTTACCTTAATCGCCTCTTTAAAGTCCTGTCTCCAAACGCAGTCACATTTCGAGAGGCTGGAGGTTAGGACTTCAACCTATGAATTTAGGGACACAGCTCAATCCATATTGGATCCCCATGTGCAATGAAAACGTCCCCTCCTCCTCCTCCTGGGTCTCCTTTGCTCTCACACACGGCCACACTCACAACACTCCTAACACCAGATGTGTGGGGTTTCTTCCCACATCAGGCAGTTCTGTGTGACACCAGCCAGGGTGTCCTTCAATTCTGACCATAGCTAGAGTTATCTAAGATCCCACAGATTAAGAGTTCAGGCCCACAGGCAGGAGGTCTGCAGGTCACCCTAGGTCAGCCAAGTTGGCTACAAGTCAGAGGTTCACATGCCTTCCCCCTCCTTGGATTCAGTTATTTGTTAGACCAGCTCACAGAACTCAGGGAAACACTGGGATTTTCCTGGTGGTCCAATGGCTAAGACTGTGCTCCCAGTGCAAGGGGCCCAGGCTTCTACCCTTGGTCAGGGAACTAGATCCTGAATGCCGCAACTAAACATCCCGTGGGCTGCAACCAGTGCAGCCAAATAAAACCCCCCAAAACAATATGTAAATTGAAAGACACTGTCGTGGCACAGAATTCCACGCGGTCAGCAATCATCCCCATCCATAGCCAGGGTGAGGTTGCAGGCTTCCATCTGATCTTGTCAGGTTCCAAAAGCAGGAGTAATCTTGGCACAAATGGCTTCACCCTTCCGGGCATCTGGTTGTAATTGAGCTAAGAGACAATATCATCTCTTGCTCTGAGCCTCTTTCAAGGCGTTAATGTAATACTGGCTTTCCCTCATGACATAATTAATTTATCTTTACTCTTAGCTCCTGTCCCGCCTTCTCTATACAGATCCTGTTCCGCTTTCTCTGCATTGATTCCCCAAAGGCTTCCACCTTTGGAAGGGATATTAGGTTGGGCTACTGTCCTGGTCCAGACTGCAGGCAGCGATGCTAGTCCAGTCGGTGTCTCCCTCCTCGGCCCACAGAGGCTGTGGTCACACAGGTGCAGAACTGGTGAGCTTTTTTTTTTTAAGAAAAGCAAAGTGTTGATTTACACCTTGGTCTGTACACAAAAGTTCCCCCGGGAGCCTGTCTCTGAGAGCCTGTTCCTTTTTGTCTCAGAAGCAGGTGGGAGGTGAAGGGCTCAGGATGCAGCCTTGGAGCTGGTGAGCTATCTTTAAACAGCACCACTGTAGCTGCATTCGCTGTCGACACTGACTTTGTCAGGGGGTGAAGGCGTGCGTTGCCCCAGCAGGCACTCAGGAATTCTGACATAAGGTTTGAAGTAGTGTTTCTGTCTCTTATTTGGGAATCATTGCTGTCTTGGGCACTTGTATTTGCAGCCCTGATCATAGGAGCAGGTGTGTGCTATGTCACTGCAGTTGTGTCTGGCTCTTTGCTACCCTATGAACTATGTAGCCCAGCAGGCTTCTCTGTCCATGGGATTATCCAGGCAAAAATACTGGAGTGGGTTGCCATGCGCTCCTCCAGGGGATCTTCCTGATCCATGGATCAAACCCACATCTCTTATGTCTCCTGAATTGGCAGGTGGGTTCTTTACCACTAGCGCCACCTGGGAAGCCAAATGGGAAGAAAAAAAGTGGCGTGACGGGAAACAACAACAACAAAAAAATGAGGTGGTATATGGGTATCTTCCTGCCTTGGCAAAAACTGCATAGTCTGACCTGCATTTCTCCCCGCTTTGTCTTCCCAAGATCCACCAGAAAAACAGAGACATCCCCCAGTGGGGACACTCCTTTGGCCACACATCTCTGTCTTACAAGTGGAGGTATGTAACCCAGTTCTTTATTGGTCTCATTTTAAACAACTAGTGTTTCAACCGCTCGCTCCAAAACCCTACCAAACGGGTACTCTGGACATCACGGGCAACCAAGTGGGGTCCTTGGTCTGAAGAAATGATGACCGGTCACGCAAACTGGCACAGTATCTTCTGTTCCAGATCTTTTATGTCATTCTGAGCATTTGTATCTAGCACTGGGTAAGCAAAGCCCACTCCAGAGTCGGGGTTTATTCCAGGCAGGACCCATGTGCAACCCCAGGACACCAGCATTAGTCTCACCTGCCAGTTGAGGCAGGTCCAGGCCTGCCCCCCAGAGAACGTGCCACGTCAGGAGTGGGTACAAGAGGACCATGTCTAGATTCAGCCCCATCTCAGTATTGCTGCAGGGGCCCCATGCCCACTTATTTCTTGGGTCCAGGTCGTGGCCACCTTAAGTGAACACACCGAATCTCTGCTTATTAAGCTGGAAGAGGGTTCCAACAATGGGCACTTACAAGTGCCCTCAAATTTCCAAAGTGATTTCCACAGGGCCGTGCCCCATATGGGCATTCTTTTATTTATTTATTTTTATTTTTTTCTTTTTGGCCTAGCCTCTCAGCTTGCAGGATCTTATTGCCCCAACCAGGGATCAAACCCAGGCCCCTGCAGTGGAAGCACAGGTTAGGAGTCCTTACCACTAGCCCACCAAGGAAGTCCCCAGGCATCCCTTTAAGAAGCTAGTTTTCCATCACCCTCCTGCCTGACCGTGAATCTGTAGAAACCAAAACATAGGAAATTTCACCACTGCCAATTCTCCCATCACAGCTCGGAAAACGGCTTGCACTTCAGCCCACCAGGCTGACCTGTTTTCACCTTCTTTGATCAGAGTGGTGACCTTCCAAAGACGAGGTTGTCTGTTCACCTGGGAACTACCGTCCACAGACCGAGCAGCTCTTTGAAGGTCAGTTAAGAGCTGTTAATGGGGCATTTGCTGTCCAGAGGTGGAATTCAGAACTGATCACATAGATGCAGATTCAGTCCTCAGAGAAGAGAGCTCCCTGCTCCTGACGGTCTCCGCAGGCAGCACCATCCTGGGAAAACCACTTCCGTCTTATGATGGGACTTTTCTGGGCACTGCCATCTCCATTGGAGCATTTTTCTGACATCTGCCTAGATGTTATGGATATTTCAGGTTTCAAGATCATTGTATGTCCTTTAGTCATAGGGTAGCTTCAGTTAACATCTGAAAACTAGGTGCTGTAATACCCTACCTAGGAACCTTCAAGTTGCAAACTTTCAAAGATGCAAGCGCACATTGGCATATGCAGTCACATAAGGTGCGGGTGACATTACAGCTTGCTGTCCGTCTCCTATTGCTGATAACCTTTCAGCTCTACCATCTCCCACCTCCTCTGCCCGCTCCAGTCAGTAACTCTTCTTCCTGTTCACTTGATGCCAGCCCCTGTATGCCAGCTGTTGCACGGTATTACTGTACTTTTCAGGGTACAGTGTGGTAAGATTAAAAATGTTTATTTTTTTGCTTTTTAATATACTATTTGAGTGAAAAGTATTATAAGACCATTACAGTTCAGGACTGCATAGCTGATTGTGTTAGTTGGGTACCTAAGCTAGCTTTTTTGGACTCCAAATGCACTCTTGGAATGGAACTTGTTCATATGTAGGCGACTTACTGTAGTAAATAACCCTGGAAACTCTCTAGTTCATTGTTCCAGTAGTCATCGCTGGGCATGCTCATGGGCTTTTGCCTTAAGCCACAGTCTACACTCCACATAGGGCTACTGTGCAGAGATTTTGTCTGAGCCAGCACCCCACCTTCTATTCCACACTGTGTGGACTCGAGCAGTCTTACTGGTTCCTATTTAGCATGTCCACATAACCTTACTTGAAATTCAGATTTGCACACCTTCCATTTCACAGTACAATTTAGGGAAACATTCCCCAGTTAGATACAGTGTCAGTCCCATAGTTCAGTTCAGTTCAGTTCACTCACTCAGTCATGTCCCAGTCTTTTCGACACCATGGACTGCAGCACACCAGGGTTCCCTGTCCATCACCAACTCCTGGAACTTGCTCAAACTCATGCCCATCGAGTCAGTGACTCCATCCAACCGTCTCATCCCCTGTCGTCCCCTTCTCCTCTTGCCTTCAATCTTTCCCAGCATCAGGGTCTTGTCCAATGAGTCAGTTCTTCACATCAGGTGGCCAAAATATCAGAGGTTCAGCTTCAGCATTAGTCCTTGCAATGAATATTAAGGACTGATTTCCTTTAGGATTGACTGGTTTGATCTCCTTGCAGTCCAAGGGACTCTCAAGAGTCTTCTCCAACATTATAGTTCAAAAGCATCAATTCTTCAGCATCAGCTTTATTTATGGTCCAGCTCTCACATCCATACATGACTACTGGGAAAACAATAGCTCTGACTAGACAGACCTTTGGCAAAGTAATGTCTCTGCATTTTAATACGCTGTCTAGGTTGGTCATAGCTTTTCTTCCAAGGAGCAAGTGTTTTTTAATTTAATGGAAATTAAAATTTCATTGAAATCTTTTCATTTCAATCCCATAGTTGCACTCAGGTAAAAGAGGAACTTCACAGAAAGTCTGATTGAATATTCCAATTAGTAGAATTCCAACTAGTAGAACTTTTACCTTAATTCATAGTCCCTGTGACTTCATCTATACGTTTGGAGTTTATGATACCAGGTAGGGGAAATGTGCCCAGTAGGACATAATATTCGTTCCCATGAAACATTAGGTAGAGGAGACACAACTGCTCACAGAAAGCCTGTTTAAACATCCCACCTTCCATAAGCTCATGAACTCTTGCTGTTCTGTGCTCTGTTCTCTCAATCTAATTGCAGCCAAGTCAGGGCTTCATACAGAGTTTTGGTACCACAGTGAGTGAGGCTCCTGTGTACAGGAGTGCTGGGAACTTCCCCTCTCCCCCACCGCCCCCCTCCCCCCAGACAGTTTCCCACTCTTGTGCAAAAGGCTTTGGATCAGAGAAGATTCTGGAAGATGGTGATGTAGGAAACACCAGAAATCTGTCTTTCCACCTGGGCAGCAACTGCAGGGCAGAGTCTCTCTGATGGAACTGTTCTGGAACCCTGAAGGCTTCCAACTTCAAGGGGAAGCCTCCAACCGTAAATGGGCATCCCGGTCAGCTCTGAGTCCGGTTGCCGCCGCCCATCCCCCACCTGGAGGGCTTGCGGACAGGACCGTGAGCAGAAACAAACCGGTCCTCCAGGGGTAGGGGGTCTGGGCTCTGATGGCTTATCACCGACGTGCAGACAGGTGTGTGTGGGGGGGTCATTCTTGCAGACCCTGCCCCCTGCTGCAGCCTCCGCCCCACTCCCAAGTGAGGGTTTAAAGGGCCGGACCCCCTAAAGAAGAGGACATTAAAAAAAAAGAAACCCTACATCCGTGAGGAAAATTAGAAAGTAACTGCATGTGCCCAAGGCTCAGAGAAGACCTAAGAACATATAAAGTTCACACTTCAGTCAGAGACAGCCTATAACATAAAAATGATAATAATAATAATAATAAAGCTCCCAAACAACAAAAACCAACAAACCCTGGGGAAGGGAGAGAATCTGATTTTCAGAGTTACCATATTATTAGATTTAAATGTCCGGTGTTCAACAAAAATCACAGGGCAAACAAAGAGACAGGAAACTTGGCCAGTTCGAAGGAAAAACACTGACAGAAAACCGTCCCTGGAAGACTTGTGTGCGTGCATGCTAAGTCGCGTTTGACTCTTTGCAACCCCGTGGGCTGTAGCCCGCCGGGCTCCTCTGTCCATGGGATTCTCCAGGCAAGAACACTGGAGTGGGTTGCCATGCCTTCCTCCAGGGAATCTTCCAGACCCAGGGATCGAACCTGCGTTTCTTTATCTCTTGCGTTGGCAGGTGGGTTCTTTACCACTAGCGTCACCTGGGAAGCCCTGAGAAAGACTCAATGGCAGACAAATTCTACACAGTTCCACTAATATGTGGTACTTAGGGTTGTCAAATTCAGAGACAGGAAGTACAGTGGTGACTTTCAGGGGCCAAGAGTGGGCAGAGTTTCAGTTTTATAAGCTGAAAGGAGTTGTGGGAATGAGGGTGCTCATTTCTGCACAGCAATATGACTGTATTTAATACCACTGACCTCTACACTTAAAAATGGTCAAGATGATAAATTTTATATACGTGTATTATACCACAATAAGAAAAAAAGGTTAATTTTGGGAAAACTATATGATTCCTTTTATGTTTAGCAAACGCAAACCAATCTACTGGGATAGAAAGTGGTTGGTTGGTTGGTTGGGGGGAGGCAGAAGGGAGGAATTGAAACTGAGCAGAACACTGTGGTCCCCCCTACCGAAGATACAAAGGTCCGTCCATGCCCCCTGCCTCTTGTTTATAGAAAAACAGAAGTCACCCAAGTTTGATCCCTGGTCAGAGAACTAGATCCCATGTACCGCAACTAGAAGACCAGTCACAGCCAAAGGAGAAAAGGAAAGCTGAAGCCTCCCGAGCCTCCCTGAGTCACAAAAGGGCAGGCTCAAGCAGTTAATGATCCGGAGAATAGAATCACAGCACCTTTCAGTGTCGGATGTACACTCCAGAGTTGTTTTACAGATACTGTAACTGCTCCCCGGGGGAAAAGGCTAACTGAATGATGGCCAGACAGCAGCCATGATATAAGCTGCGCCACCTTGAGCAGTACGGAATTTATGGTGAACATCATTCCAAGAACCGGCCCCAAGAGAATGGGATTAACGCTGTTGCTCATAATAGTCTGTATCTTTGTGGGCATCAAAATAACTGTAGCTTGCTCTGCCCACATGTGTGAGCGGGCAACTAAAATTGTCAGCAGAGATGCTCCAGACCCATGTCGACATATTCCACTCTAAGAATAGGCACCCTATGTCAGCAGGAGAAAGTTGTAGGAGACAGACCTTTGCCTATGATGCCCTGGAAATAGAGTGATGTCCAAGAGTGGGGATTTGTAAGCAGCTTTTTGCAGGAAAATAGGTGGTGGGTTTTTTTTTTTTTTTTTTTTTTTTTGCAGGAAAGCGCTCTCTGCAGGAGGTCCCTTTTGTCTTGTCACTTTAGCAAAGCCGTTATTGTAACTAACCTCCGGCCCAAGCCCACTTTTCAAATCTTTTGCTCACACAATACTTTGCCTAACCTGTTTTCTTTCCTTAGATCAAAGAAATAGAGATGAAGAAAAAGGAAATAACAGATGGCTAGATTTCTTCCTTAGCTTCCCCTTCAGTAATCTCCCAAAGAAATTGTGTGAACAAGATAACATCTAAAGAAAGGTTACAAGGCTGCCTGCAAAGGGAGATGGCGATCAATGATTAGCTGAGATTACTTTCCGTTTTTCTCTATCGATATTCGTTTTATTCACCTTATTTTTAATAACCCTTTAAAAATTGTTCACCTGCTGAGATCTATCTCTTAATTCTCTACTCTGCCTTTCCCGATTTTCTTGTTAATTAATTAGCCTGATTTTTTTTAGTAAGACCCAGAAGGGGGAGCTGGGACCACAAATTCATAAGGCTTCCTGAACTGTCCTTTGGTTTTGGCAGCAGTCAGGTTATCTGAGGTACTCACGCAGAAGGGCCACCCCAACCACAGCACGTACTGTGACCCTGGTGAGGGGCAGCCTCAGTGGGTGAACGTCCAGGTCCACTGTGGATTTGGCTGCACCAAGTGTTAGTGGCAGCACAGGGGATCTTTTAGTTGGAACATGTGGGATCTAGCTCCCCAACCAGAGCTCGAACCTGGGCCCCCTGCATTGGGAATGTGGAGTCTTAGCCACTAGACCACCAGGGAAGTCCCTCCAGGTCATCCCAAAGTCCCTCCGGGTCATCCCAGGTGGCTGGCATACTGCGTTATCAGCCGCTTCATCTGGAGCGTTCCTTTTGGTGTTTCTGGGGGGAGATGGAGAGTTCTCCTTCTCAGGGAAATTAGACCTTATGGGGGCTTTTATCTAGTTTACCAGGCTGGCTGTTCCCTCGGAAATAACCTCCTGAAGGGCTGGATCTTGTAAAACCATCTGTGATGGCTTCATGTTGAGCTGTGTGTCCCCACTCAGACATGCCCTTAACACTACAGATTCAGAACCAGGGAACAGCCCCTAAGCTAGTGACTCTCACCATCCCTTTCAGTAAAGGGTCTTCAAGAAGGTGAGGATAAGGATACACAAAATGAGAAGTCCCCTCCAGGCTGTCCCCTGCTCTCAGTAGCTCCTCGGGTTTGCCCTTCCCCACACCCTGACTCCCTTCCTGGTGACTTGAGGTCTCAGAGGTACTTAGAGTTGTCCCAGCGTGACTCTTCCCTCCGTGGCTGGTGCTAGACTAGTGGTCAAACCTCAGATTCACCGAAATCTGCCCAGTACCAAGGTTCCAGCCAGCACACCCTTTTACTTTCCTTCTAGCTATTACAGATAACAATAATAACCAGCAGAATATTAATACTTTGCCTTTTTCTTATTGGTTTTCATTTCTTTCTGCCTCCCTTAAACCAACTCCCTGGGAGTTGGATCCATTCCTAAGTTCCATTGCCAGCTGTTACTTTCAGTACTTGAGTACAAGGGGCTTCCCTGGTGGCTCAGTGGTAGAGAACCCGCCTCCCACTGCAGGAGACACGGGTTCAATCCCTGTGTCAGGAAGATCTCCTGGAGGAGGGCATGGCAACCCAGTCCAGTATCCCTGCCTGGGAAATCCCATGGACAGAGGAGCCTGGCAGGCTTCAGTCCGTGCGGTCGTAAAGAATCGGACACAACTGAGCAACTAAACAATAAAAAGAACAATCTGAGTACAGCACAGCTGCTTCTCCAGACTGTGGGTGACCACATGGCCACCAGGAACCAGAATCTCTGCAACCCCGCCCCTTCATTCTTTCTCTTCCCAACCCACCTGTTTCCATGAGTTCCAGCAAAACCCACTTCACTGGCAGCAACTTAACGAAAGCCTCATCTCTCCTAGCCTCGTTATTAACAAGGGCTTTAGGAGCTTTGCACCAGAGACTGATAAATAAGTTGTCTATTATTTCATACCATGTCCATCATCAGATTGGCAAAAATTATAAAGCCTTGTAGTCGCTAGGTTCGGGCCAGATGAAACTCACACTCTGCTTATAGGAGTATGTTTCATGGTTGCTCTGTAATGGGATCAAACCTTCCACACAAAATTTGGTTCAGGGGACTTCTGCAGGGGGTTCAGTGGCTAAGACGCCATGCTCCCAATGCAGGGGGCCAGGGAACTAGATCCTACATACTGCAACTAAGAGTTCACAAGCTGCAACTGAATTTCCTGCATGCTGCAACTAAGACCCAAATAAATAACCAAAAATACATTTAAAAATAAATGTGGTTCAGATGTGAAGATTGATGAGGCCACAGGGAGCAAGAGAACAGGATGAGATTGGTGACTCACAGTGAGGCTTCCTGGGGTGAGCCAGGCAGGTGCTCCAGCAGGTCTGAAATGGCTTGAGAGGGCAGGGAGGGGCCTTCGCTGTGGTCAAGGGGAGAGGCTGGGCTGAGGGGCCCTCCACTCTGGCCAGAGCACTCCTGGATTAAATTTCTCTCCTCTGCATGGGAGCAGGCATCAGGGCCTTCTTATTAGTTTGTGCAGATGTGGGACAAGAAGGAAGAGGAAGCCTGTTTTAGGCCGTCAACAAACATCAGTAATGGTGTTAGACTTTTTATTACAGAGTATAAATTAATACCTACCCCTTGGGCCATATTTACTAAAGACGAAGGAGTCTAAAAAATGACCGCAAATTCTACTCCCGAGGAGAGGCAGAATCTACTCCTTTCCCCTTGAACCTGGGCTGACTCAGTGCCTTGTCTGCCCAGAAGCTTGCTGTAGAAGTGACGGTTCTGGGAACTTCAGGACTTCCCTGGTGGTCCCGTGGTTAAGAATCCACCTGCCAATGTAGGAGAGCCAGGTTAGCTCCCTGGTCCCAGCAAGACTCCACGCGCCGCTCGGCAGCTTAGTCTGTGCCACAGCTACTGAGCCCGCCCTCTAGAGCTGGAGAGCCGCAACTGCTGAAGCCTGTGTCCCAAGGCTGGTGCCCGCAACAGGAGAAGCCCGCACTCCATAATGAAGAGCAGCCTAGTGCAAAGCAACAAAGATCCAGCGCAGCCAAAAATAAGTGAATGAATTAAAAAAAAAAAAAAGAAGCCTGGAAGCTTCTGCTCTGGTTTCTTGGAACCTCATTTTGGGGAAGTCAGCTGCCTCCAGTCAAGGATAGCCTCCCTGGGAGGAAATTCAGGCGGCCACGTGCAGAGGCTGCATCCAGAAAGAAACGCTGTCTGACCCCAGCTGACCCAGCCAGCCAGCCCAGGCGCCAGATGTGGAAGCTGAGACACCATCTGACTCCAGCCCCACCACCGTCTTACCTGCAACCACGTGAGACTCCAGCAGAAGCCAGCCGACCCTCAGAACAGTAAGAGAGAAAACCAAATTGTTGTTCCAAGCCTCTAAATGGTGGGATAGTTACTACCCAGCAAGAGGTCACTAGCACACCTCCCCCCACCGATTTCAGAAGTAGATGAACGACAGCATGAAATTTCCGTGGAAATCTGTGTACAACGATGAGGCTCTGCATTAAAAAACTGTTTATAACTTGGAAAAAGTGCCAGGAGACTAAGTGCTCAGTGATAGGCAAGTGGAGAAATAAACTGGGGCATAAACATTGGATGAAATACCTTACAGCTGTTAAGTACAAACTAAATCTAAATACATCTTCCTGGATAAGTCTGAGAACATTCTGGAAAGCAGCTGCTCGAATTCACCCCCACAAAGTCAATGTCCCGAAAGACACATAAAAAGGGAAGGGGGAGTGTTGTTGATGAAAGGAGGCCAAAGAGAAACGGTCAGCTGATCACATGTGATAAAGGTACATGGTTCCGTAGCAGGGTATCTGCGTCCTCAGAGAGGCAAGCCGAAGTAGCTGATGCTTAGCAAAGTGTTTGCAAGTGCGTGTCATGTAACAGCGGAGAAGGCAATGGCACCCCACTCCAGTACTCTTGCCTGGAACATCCCATGGACAGGGGAGCCTGGTAGGCTGCAGTCCATGGGGACGCTAAGAGTCGGACACGACTGAGAGAGTCATGTAAGAGAAAGAGAAAGCCAGTGAGACAAAACGGCCACCACTGGGAGCCAAGTGGAGGGTATTTGTTATGTCATTCCTGTAGCTTTCCTTTGTGTGTGTGTGTGTGTTAGTTGCTCAATTGTGACCCCATGGACTGCAGCCTGCCAGGCTCCTCTGTCCGTGGAATTCTCTAGGCAAGAACACTGGAGTGGGTTGCCATTCCGTTCTCCTGGGGATCTTCCCGACCCAGAGATTGAACCCCAGGTCTCCTGCAATGCAAGCAGATTCTTTACCATCTGAGCCACCCAGGGCTTTGTTGCCATATGCGGGATCTATGATCTTCCTGCAGTGTGCCAACTCTTCTCTGAGACATTCAAGATGTGAATGCTTAGTTTCATCATGCGGGATCTTTAGTTACAGCATGTGGGATTTAGCTCCCTGTGCATTGGGAGCTCAGAGTCTTTGCCCCTGGACCACCAGGGAGGTCCTCAGCTCTATTGATATGCACAACACGGGTGAATCTCAGTAGCATTATGCTGGGTCAAAACAGCCAGGCACCAAAGACTACACATCGGACATGATTCTGATGCAGAGATTTACAGCTGGCCTCCTGCTGGCATCTCTTGGGGCACCAAGAAATGGGCTTCAGGCTGGCTACTTACAACTGTTAGCATTTCTTGAGACAAGAGATAGGTGGGCTCCAGTGAAGGCATTTACTTTAGCCGTCTGTTTGCCCTCTAAAATGGAAGTAACAACAGAAACAGGGTAAATAGCCAATGTTTGTCTCTTGTAGATAATAGTGTTTGCCTGTTAAGATAATAGTCATGGTAGTAGTCAAGGTGAGGGCAAAGAGGGACAGAAGCCTGTTTGAGTAAAGGATTAAGGTATCTCTGCTTGCCCCTCTTTTGGGACAAGGGAGACTACACACATGCAGAAAAACTCCTTGTGGGTCAAAAGTTGAGGGATAACGCCAGGATGAGTCTTGCTTCTCCCAGAAGACTTCACTTTGAGATCCATCTTGGCTGAGGGGTGTATGCACACCCAGGGGAGTGTCCCAGGGTAGGTCAGGTGTGGATAAAGGAACCAGATAATTGGCCTGAAGGAAGACAAAGACCCGGAAGAACTGTCCTGTATAAACAACTCAACCACCTCTCTTCTGCGCTCCTTCTCACTAGGGGGCACGCTCACACCCTTTCTCTCTGGGTGTCCATCCCTGCCTTGCCTCTGGCTTAACTAAACAAACTCTTCCTCTGTGTGCTCTCCCACTTGTCCCGCTGTGTCTCTAACAATAAACTTTGTACCTTATTTACAGTTTCTGTCTCTGTGATAAGTGCATTTTTCAATGGGGGCAAAGATCCAGGGGAAAATGGCTTCTAGCCTCTAGCCCTTGCTGGTCCTGTGGCTAGGATTGATGGTTCTCTCTCATCCAGGCTTCTCAGTTTCAACTCCTGGGCAGGGAATTAAGATCTCGTTTCACCCCACTGCTCACTGCTGCCTCGCTGTGATCAGTTTCATTCACAGAGCAGTCTGGTGTGAAATGGAATATTTCCTGCGGTACCAGTGGGCAAGAGATGTCCCAGCTATCCATGATTCAGTTCAGTTCAGTTCAGTCGCTCAGTCGTGTCTGACTCTCCGAGACCCCATGAATCGCAGCACGCCAGGCCCCCCTGTCCATTACCAACTCCTGGAGTTCACTCCGACTCATGTCCATCGAGTCAGTGATGCCATCCAGCCATCTCATCCTCTGTCGTCCCCTTCTCCTGCCCCCAATCCCTCCCAGCATCAGAGTCTTTTCCAATGAGTCAACTCTTCGCATGAGGTGGCCAAAGTACTGGAGTTTCAGCTTTAGCATCATTCCTTCCAAAGAACACCCAGGATTGAGCTCCTTTAGAATGGACTGGTTGGATCTCCTTGCAGTCCAAGGGACTCTCAAGAGTCTTCTCCAAGAACCACAGTTCAAAAGCATCAATTCTTTGGCACTCAGTTTTCTTCACAGTCCAATTCTCACATCCTTACATGACCACTGAAAAAACCATAGCCTTGACTAGACGGACCTTTGTTGGCAAAGTCCTCTGCTTTTGAATATACTATCTAGGTTGGTCATAACTTTGCTTCCAAGGAGTAAGCGTCTTTTTATTTCATGGCTGCAGTCACCATCTGCAGTGATTTTGGAGCCCCCCAAAATAAAGTCTGACACTGTTTCCACTGTTTCCCCATCTATTTCCCATGAAGTGATGGGACCAGATGCCATGATCTTCGTTTTCTGAATGTTGAGCTTTAAGCACTTTTTCACTCTCCACTTTCACTTTCATCAAGAGGCTTTTTATTTCCTCTTCACTTTCTGCCATAAGGGCGGTGTCATCTGCATATCTGAGGTTATTGGCATTTCTCCCGGCAATCTTGATTCCAGCTTGTGCTTCTTCCAGCCCAGTGTTTCTCATGATGTACTCTGCATAGAAGTTAAATTAGCAGGGTGACAATATACAGCCTTGATGTACTCCTTTTCCTATTTGGAACCAGTCTGTTGTTCCATGTCCAGTTCTAACTGTTGCTTCCTGACCTGCATACANAAAGAAGAGGCAAAAAGCAAAGGAGAAAAGGAAAGATATAAGCATCTGAATGCAGAGTTCCAAAGAATAGCAAGAAGAGATAAGAAAGCCTTCCTCAGTGATCAATGCAAAGAAATAGAGGAAAAGAACAGAATGGGAAAGACTAGAGATCTCTTCAAGAAAATTAGAGATACCAAGGGAACATTTCATGCAAAGATGGGCTCAATAAAGGACAGAAATTGTATGGACCTAACAGAAGCAGAAGATATTAAGAAGAGGTGGCAAGAATACACAGAAGTACTGTACAAAAAAGATCTTCACGACCAAGATAATCACGATGGTGTGATCACTCACCTAGAGCCAGACATCCTGGAATGTGAAGTCAAGTGGACCTTAGAAAGCATCCATGCTTCCCACCCTCCAAATGTGAACTTCCGAGCCACGCCAAAAGGTGGCACCACTCCCTACATGCGGAACTTAAGGATGTCGCAGTCAGGATTGATTACAGCCCTCCAGTGTGCCCTAAGGGAATTCAAGAGTAGATGGATACCTCTGTAAAAATGCAGGATGATGGTCCCAGATAGCTGAGATGCATGTGAAAGGAATGACTTCAATAATCCCAGACATTTGGGGCTCTCCCTGTGGCTCAGACAGTAAAGAATTTGCCTGCATTGCAGGAGACTCAGGTTCAATCCCTGGGTCAGGAAGATCCCTTGGAGAATACCCACTCCAGTATTCTTGCCTGGAGAATCCCATGAACAGAGGAGCCTGGAAGGACTGAGCAACTAACACGTTCACTTGCTTTCACTTGCATCTTCCCATACATAGAAGAATGCTAAATTCCTTAACGTGATCTTTGGTTTTCTTTACTTAACAATAATATTTGATGTTCAGACCACCTGCCCCCTTTGTTGCAAGCTTGTTATAGCCTGACTCCCTCTCCCACCTCCTCAGAGCAGTCTCTCAGGGCTACCTGAAGTGCTGTCTCCCGGGCTCAGAATCCCTAAGGTTCCCACCAAATAAAATAACTGTCTAAGGTTGTGACTAGTTTTTCAGTTGACTCTGGAAGAGGCAAAGTCAAGCTGATCAGTAGTTGCCAGGGGATAAGCCCTGCAGAAGGAGCCTGGGGAGCTCTGAGTACTGGACCACAGAGCTGGGAGAGATGCCGCCGACAGAGGCTCCAGGAGGAGCCAGCCCTGCCCACAACTGACCCCCAAAACTATGAAACAATTCGTTCCTGTTGTTTGAGCCATCCAATTTGTGGTCATTTGTTAGAGAAGCCCTAGGAAATGAACGTCTATGCGTGCTCAGTTCAGTTCAGTCGCTCAGTCGTGTCCGACTCTTTGTGACCCCATGAACCGCAGCATGCCAGGCCTCTCTGTCCATCACCAACTCTCAGTCGTGTTCAATTCTTTGTGACCTTGTGGTCTATGGCCCACCAGGCTCTTCTGTCCATGGAATTTCCCAGGCAAGAATACTGGAGTGGGTTACCACGCCCTCCTCCAGAGGATCTCCCCAACCCAGGGATCGAACCCACGTCTCTTGTGTATCCTCCACTGGCAGGCGGATTTTTTACCACGGCACCACCTGGGAAGAAATGAATTCATAAGAATTCATTGAATTCTTATGAATTCAAATGAATTCATAAGAAATCAATACCCACCAATCAAAGTCTTTTTTTTTTTAAGTTGAGAAAAAAAAAAAAAAACCTTGGAAATAACAGGCTAAATGAAAAAAGCAAGTTTCAGAACAATGTATTCAGTGTAAAACACTTTATAGGAAGGTTTGCAATGGCCCCAAACAATACTGCTTATTGTTCATAGGCTTTGCATACATTGCAAGCACTGGGAGGTGCCCTGGTCTGGAAGTGCACCAACTCCCAGTTGTCTTGATGGAGTGGGTGGAGCATTCTGCTGGCTTCCCTCACCCAGTGGAGTCCTTGTGAGGCCTGCAGAGGCTTCCTCAAGGAGGAAATGCCCAGGAGGAAATGCCAAGATTTGGAACACTAGGCGCCCACCAGGTGGTGGGGAGGGTTGGGGAGAGTATTCAGGGCTAAGCCCAGGCTTGGAGGCTGAAGGAGGCGGGCTTGCTTGAGGGCTGCCTGGAGGCCAGAGGACTGGATACCTTCCCTTCTTTTATCTGAACCTGTCCCAGTATCACTAGAGCTTCCCTGGGGCCACTCTTGTCCCTCTTCTCCATCTTCACCTGGAATCAGCAAGGAGCCTGGAGGCCAGATTCAAATGCCCCAAGAATGACCTTGGCTGGGAGGCAGGCAAGCTGGGATGAAGCGCTGGTCATGCAGGCACAGACAAATCACTTTGCCTCCCTGAGCTGGTAAACTGTGAATGGTCATGACCTCACAGGGCTGCTGTGCAGATGGAATGCACTGTCATATTAACACACTTGGTGAGTCACACTTCTTAGGGCCCTGCTGAGCAGCAGCACAGCCTAAGTGCTCGCACCTTACCTTCACCCTCATTCAACTGTCAGAACTCCATTAGCTGGGGACTGTGATCACCTCCATTCTACAGATGGGGGACTGAGGGCAGCTGAATGACTCAGACACACACAGCTGATATGTAGCCAGTCTGGGATCTAGACTGAAGCCATGCAATGCCAGCACCTGTGAGCTACACTCCGTACTGTGTTGTTTTATTGGTTCATTTCTAATTTACATAGGTCTACACCTCCTCCGACCTCCTGGGGTGGAATGTGAACCTCCTAAGAGTAGGGCCTTCATGACTTGTCTCCAGGTGAGCCCAGCCCCTGCCCAGTAGGACTGGGGCTCAGGGAAGGCGTGCTGAGTGTGGGTGTGGTATAGGTGGAGCCCTGGGTGATCCTGGCGTTTGGAGGGAGTTGTGCAGCAGCACAGAGGCAAGGCTGGGGTGCCTCCAGCCCCCTGAAGTCCACCAGGCTGTCGCCCAGGTGCTGTGGAAGAATGTGGTGGCTTTACTAGGTGGGGCAGCCCACAGACCACTTTTCGATGGAACTGGTGGCGCCCCTGCTCTACGCTGGCAGAAAACCCTGTCCCAGCCCAGGATGCAGGAGTCCCAGCCTGGAACCGGCCCTCATATCCAATTCCCCACAAGTCAGGAGTCCCAGCTCCCATCTTTCTCCTGTTTTTCTAAGACTCAGCCAGACAGGACTCCAGTCCTCCAAGGCTCAGAAACCCTGACACACCCAAAGTCAGAGGGGCAGGGGACCCAGCCAGTACTGGCTGGCAAAAGCTGATTTGGACGTCTCTGCCCATCTCCACATTCAAAGATGTCATGTCAGTAGCTTGAAATCAGCCTTGGGGCTTTCCCTGGTGGTACAATAGTTGAGAATCGCACTTCTAGGACTTCCCTGGTGGCACAATGGATAAGAATCTGCATGCCAACACAGGGGACACGGGTTCTATCCCTGGTCTGGGAAGAGTCTAACTGCCTTGGAGTAACTAAGCCCGTATCTGACAACTTTTGAGCCTGTGTGCTGCAACTAATGAAGACCGTGTGCCTAGAGGCCATGCTCTGCAACAAGAGAAGCCACTGCAATGAGAAGCCTGTGCACCACAATGAGGAGTAGCCCTGCTCTTCACAACTAGAGAAAGTCTGTGCGCAACAACAAAGACCCAGTGCATCCAAAATAAATACATTTTAAAAAAGAAAAAAGAATCGTGCTTCGACTGCAAGGGGCATGGGTTCGATCCCTGGTTAGGGAAGTAAGATCCACATGCTGCCCAGTGATGCCAAAAAAAAAAAAAAAAGAAAGGGGGAAAAAAAGTAATCAGCTTTGGAGGGAGTATATAGCATAGAAATGGGCAGCATTAACAAGTCAAGGCTTTATCTTTCCCCTGCGAGCCTGTTATTAAAGAGTTACCAACACACCACTGCTCCCAGCCCTCCATCCATCCCCACTCACTAGGCCAAAAGGCCCTTTCACAGGGACCAGGGAGCCCTGAAGTCTGAGGAGACTCTCGAGAAGCCACCAGGCCACAGCTGGGGCATCGCCCACAAGCCCCAGGCTGCCCTGGGCTCGACCCCGGAATTCAGCCATGGGCTCTCCCAGTCTCCTCACCCCATCCTCTGCCCCTGACTCTGCAGCCTGGGAGCCAATAGCCTCAGGTTGGGAGGAGCACAGGCTAAGGTGTGGTTATGGGCAAGTCACTTCAGCCGTCCTCCCCTGCCACACGGGAATCAGCCAAAGAAGTCACACCTGTGCTGCTCATGTTCAACTCCTGTCCATGTGACCCTAAGCAAGATAGATCCTTGCTAGGCCTCAGTTTCCTCATCTGTAAAACGGGGATAATGGTAGTTCCTGCTTTATGAGGATGTCAGGAAAGTAAATAAGAGCTTTCTTAGCAGAGTGCTTAATACCCGCTAGATTTGCTGCTGTCGTTAATAATGTCCTATCTCACAGGGCAGTTGTGAGGGGAAAGCCGACGTCTATGTTCAGCGTGGGGTGTGCACACAGCAGGTGCTCAATTAATGGGCCCTGTCGTTTTCGGTGGCAGCAAGATGGGTCAGCGGCTCTGACCTGGGTGGAGTTGCCTTTCTTTAGGCCCCACCTGGCCATTCCGGCCACCAGGGGGCGCCCCGTCACCCCGCCCCTCACCTGTGCGGGAGGAGCACCCGGCACCGCCCCCGGAAGAGGGGATCCGGGGCCGCGGGGACCTCAGAGGCAGCCCGGCGCCGTCGGGTGAGAGCCGAGGGGGCGCGAGGACAGGGGCCCTTTCGAGCGGGTGGACCGGGCCGGGCCAAACGGGCGCGGGCCGATGGGGCGGACAGGGGTGGCCGGGGCGGACTCTGGGGGCCGGGAAACCCGGGAGCGGGCAGGAAGGAAGGCGGGAAGGCTGTGGCTGGGCTTCCGACGCCGCGGGTTGGGGGTCGAGAGGCTGGTGGCCCCGACGCCCGCGTGGAGGTGCTAAGAGCTGGTAGCTCAGTGCGGGGAGGGGCGAAAAGGCGGGATGCCCCCGAGTCCCAGAGCAGGCTGGACCCGCAGGGGCCACGTCGAGGAGACCCGCGGTCCTTCCCGGGGCAGTTGAGTTGGGAAGACCGCGGATGCCTGGGTCCTGCGGAGAGGCCTGGGGTCTGACACCTGCCAAGAGGAGGAAGGGAAAAGTAAGGTGTTTATGTGTGTGTGTGCGCGCGCGCGCGCGCGCGCGCTCACAGTGGGTAGGGAAGCCCCAGGCATGCTGGTGGGGGTAACATGGGGAAAAGGCCAGGGAAGCCCGTGGGTCTCCTCCCTCCTGAGCCCCAGAACTGCGGGCCCTGGCGGCCCTAGGGGAGCGCCGCCAGGCTCCCATCCCCAGGGCCGGGCGGGAAGTAAACAGAAACCTGGAGTGGCCAGGCGGCAGTGCCCGCGCGGGCATAACCTGTCACCTCGCCCAGGGTGGCTGGGAACTGCGGCACCTGGGCCAGCAGTCCAGAAGCGGCGGGCTGAGGACCTGAAGAGGAAGTGGGGGTGGGGGGCCGGGGGCCTGGAGCACTGGGACAAGTTCCCCCGGGGAAGAAACCATCCACCAGAGGCGGGAGCCCCGGCAGCTCTCTTCCTGCTTCCCCCTGCCTCAGTTTACCCTGGGGACATTAACGGAACTGGGCGGACAAGACATAGATCACTAACCCTTCTTGGCCTGGAAGACTCAGAGGGCCAGTGGCAGGTGAAGAATTTCAAGAGAGCCTTGTCTTGGCCAGCGAGGGGGGCAAACCCCTTTGGGTTGCAGAGGAGGAGTCCTGTCACCACCTCTCCTCACAGCCCTACCTGCCCCTACAGATGCTGCCGGTGCCATGAACTCCCCAGAAGGGCCCAGCTTTCCGGCCGGGCTGCTCTCGGGGGGCGCCTCCCCCAGCGGTGACGAGGGCTTCTTCCCCTTCGTGCTGCAGCGGCGGGACTCATTCCTGGGAGGGGGCCCAGGGCCTGAGGAGCCGGAGGACCTGGCCTTGCAGCTGCAGCAGAAGGAGAAAGACCTGCTGTTGGCAGCGGAGCTCGGCAAGATGCTTCTGGAGCGCAATGAGGAGCTGCAGCGGCAGCTGGACACGCTGAGCGCCCAGCACGCTGAGCGTGAAGAAGTGAGCTGGTGGCAGAGGGCAGGGCTGGGGGTTGGAGGACAGGGGGCAGGGACCAGGTGGGGGGCGGAGGGATGAAAGCAGGGCGGGGGGTTGCCTCTGGAACAGCAGTCCAGGGCTGGGACCAGTTTCCCTGGCAGTGTTGCCCAATAGTTAAGAACATGGGCTCCAGGACAACCCTGGCGGTCCAGCATTTGGGACTCTGTTTCCAATGCAGGGATGCAAGTTCCGTCCCTGATCGGGGAACTAAAGGTCCCACAGGCTGCCCACTGCAGAGAAAAGAACACGGGCTCCGAGGGCAAGGCAGGACCCGAGTTCAGATCCCTGCCAGGCTGTGTGACCTTGAGCAAGCCGCTGGCCCTCTCTGAACCTTGGGTCTGGCTCCTCAGCAGTATTGCACAAACCCCAGCAAGCAGATCCTAGGCACTCTCTCCCTGTCTGGCTCTGGGCTAAGCACTTTCCACTCATGATCTTTGACAATTCTCACTCAGCTCTGGGAGATACACATGGTTCCCTCTGCCCATGCTGTGGTCACCCTCACCCTGGGCGTCACATCTGGCCCCCTACACACCCAGGACACCACTGACTCCTGCATCCATGTTGTCAGTCCCACACCCTCCCCACTTGGCCACCTAATGGGCATCTCAACATAAGTTGGATTCTGTGATCCCATCATCTGCTGCCCACCCCAGCTTCCCACCGCAGGGCCCCAGCCTGAGCATCTCCACGACCTCTTTCCTCCCACACTGGCAAGTCCTGTTGATTCTTTTTTGAAACTAGACACCAAGTCTACTCACTTCTTATCATCTCTCCAAGCTGGCCACAGTGCCATCATCTCTGCCCTAGACACAGCAGCTGCCTCCTCACTGGTCCCCAGCTTCCACCTTGCCCCTTGAGCTCCTTCTCCACAGGGTAGCCAAAGGGATCTTCAAAAATTGCAAATCAGATTATTTCAGTCTTTGCCCAGAATCTCCCAATGGCTCCCCCTCATTTAGAATGAAACCAAAAGTTCTCACCAGGGCCTAAACGTCCTAAGTGACCCCCCCTGATCTCATCTCAACCACGTGGCCTCTCCTCTGAGGGGGCCTTTTTTCAGTTCCCTGAGCAACCCACACTTACTGCCTCAGGGTCTTTGCACCTGCTGTTCCTTGGTGTAGCCCTCTTCCTTCTTACCCTGCAGGAGTCAACTTAGATACCACTTCCTCCTGAAGGAGCCCCCACCGCACCTCACTCCTCTTCATCACTTGCCAGGGTTTCTTTAGAGCCCTCAATGTGCCCCTCTCCGAAAGTGCCTGGTTCAAATGTGTTCATTTGCCTCTGGACTCTAAGGTGTTTCAGGTAGTGAATTTGGTGGTCTCACTTACTGCTGATAGCCAGACCCCAAAATGGGGCAAGCTCAGGAAATACTGGATAGATGAATAGATGGATGGATGGATGGCTAGATGGGACTTGGAGGTGTTAGGGAGCTGGGCATTGGCCAGAACAATAGGACCCCAGACTGGTGGGCTTAATCCTAGAGCTGTGTTGTCCACACCCCACCCCCATGGTATTTGGTTAAGGATTTGGCTGTCTGGGTTAGAATCCCTGCTCTAATAACTCACTTTGTGTCCTTGGGCAAGGCATTTAACCTCTCTGAGGCCCAGTTTCCTCACCTGTAAAATGAAGATGTTAAAGATTTTAAAGGCTTCCCTGGTGGCTCAGCAGTAAAGAATCTACCTACCGATGCAGGACATGCGGGTTCAGTGCCTGGGTCAGGAAGATCGCCTGGGGAATGAAATGGCAACCCACTCCAGTATTCTCATTTGGGAAATTCCATGGACAGAGGAGCTTGGCAGGCTACAGTCTATGGGGTTGCAAGAGTCAGACACGAATTGGTGACTAAACAGCAACAATAGGATTCTAATTCCCATGGAGTAAAGACAATAAATAATATAGGTGAAGCCCTAGCAGGAGGGTTTGCTGATCATCATAGCAGCTATGGTTAGTGTCACCATCCTGCATGGAGTCTACAAGGGGTGAGGGGGCAGATGCTGGCCTCTGACTTGCCCGCCTCCCCAAGCTGGTCCTATGGGTGTGCCAGGAGCGTCCCCCCGCTGGTTAGACAGGTTCTGGGGGAGGGCGGGCAGAGGCGTGGGGCTGGGGTGTGGCTGCCCAGGGTTAATTAGAGGGAGCTGGCCAGAAGGAGCTGGGGGAGAGGGGTTGAGCAGAGGAGGAATCTCCAGAGCACGCAGCTGTGTGAGGCCATGGGCCGGGGCTTCAATTCTGCCAGACTCAGGCGCCAAAAACGGCGCCTGCAACCTAGGGCCCAGAAGCCCCGGCGGCAGGCCGAGGTGAGTGGGCACCGGGGAGCCTCGCCCAGCTCAGGCCCAGGGTCAGCCCCTCCAGAACCCGCTCTATGGCTCCTCTGCCTCCTCTACTGTCCGAGGCTGCGTCTTGCCCCCCTGCCCGCTCCCCCCCAGCTCTGTCCCGTTTCTGGCTCTCAGGCCTGCCTCAGACCTCCTCGGACCCCCCACCCCGAGGTCTCTGCCTGTCGCTCTGTGTCCCCTCCAGTCTCACTATCCCGTCTCTGTCTCTGCCCCTCTGTCCCGGCCCCACAGCAGCTGCAGCAGGAGAATCATGAACTGCGCCGGGGCCTGGCAGCCCAGGGAGCCGAGTGGGAGGCCAGGGCGGTGGAGCTGGAGAGGGATGTGGAGGCCCTTAGGGCTCAGCTCGGGGAGCAGCGTTCCGAGCAGCAGGACAGTGGCCGGGAGCGGGCTCGGGCCCTCAGTGAACTCGGCGAACAGAACCTCCGGCTCAGCCAGCAGCTGGCCCAGGTGGGATGACCCTGACCCTGGGTCCCTCCGAAAGGAGGGGGCGGACGCCCGGTCCTGGTGGGGGTGGTTACACTGGCCCAGGCTGGACGACCCTGACCCTGGGTCGGCCCAGCAAGGAGGGGTGGACGTCTGGGGATGGGAGTGCTGGGCCTGTTGCAGCGTGGGCCAGCTGAGGACTCTGATCCCCAACCACATCCCCAGGCCTCGCAGACTGAGCAGGAGCTTCAGCGGGAGCTGGACAGCCTTCAAGGTCAGTGCCAGGCTCAGGCCCTGGCTGGGGCAGAGCTGAGGACGCGGCTGGAGAGTCTGCAGGGGGAGGTGAGTGCCAGTTGGGGCCGGGGGTCTGTTAAGTGGGGAAGGTGGGCATGGGGGCTGTCTGGGCCCGGCCTTGCCCTTCCACTCTTAGCTCTGATGGGCTTTTCCCCAGAATCAGATGCTCCAGAGTCGCCGGCAGGACCTGGAGGCCCAGATTCGAGGTCTGCGTGAGGAGCTGGAGAAGGGACGGGGCAGACTGCAGGCCGCCCACGAGGAGCTACTGCTGCTGCGGCGGGAGAGACGGGAGCACGGTCTGGAGGTGACTGGCAGGGCTGGGGTGGGTGGGCGAGTCAGGCTGGGGGCCTAGATCACTGCCTTGGAGCCTCCTGGGAGAAGACCCCAGAGTTGGGTCACCGGGAGCCCTAGTAGCCAGGCCAGAAGGGCGAAGGCATTAGCATAAGGGCAAGTAGGAGCCACAGAGAGACTGAGTGGGGTTGGTGGTTCTAGGATGCATCAGAGACCAGCAGCTAGAGGCCAGGGATGGGGCCGAGGCAAGAGCTCACCATCGGAGGTGATGGGGGCCTGGACCAGGTCTGGGTGTG
>SJYQ01007205.1:4112-33375 GCA_006410935.1 Redunca redunca
TGTTTGCTATGACCAGTGCATTTTCTTGGCAAAACTCTATTAGTCTTTGCCCTGCTTCATTCCTCATTCCAAGGCCAAATTTGCCTGTTACTCCAGGTGTTTCTTGACTTCCTACTTTTGCATTCCAGTCGCCTATAATGAAAAGGACATCTTTTTGGGGTGTTAGTTCTAAAAGGTCTTGTAGGTCTCCGTAGAACCATTCAACTTCAGCTTCTTCAGCATTACTGGTTGGGGCATAGACTTGGATTACTGTGATATTGAATGGTTTGCCTTGGAGACGAACAGAGATCATTCTGTCGTTTTTGAGATTGCATCCAAGTACTGCATTTCAGACTCTTTTGTTGACCATGATGGCTACTCCATTTCTTCTGAGGGATTCCTGCCTGCAGTAGTAGACGTAATGGTCATCTGAGTTAAATTCACCTATTCCAGTCCATTTTAGTTAGCTGATTCCTAGAATGTCGACACTCACCCTTGCCATCTCTTGTTTGACCACTTCCAATTTGCCTTGTTTCATGGACCTGACATTCCAGGTTCCTATGCAATATTGCTCTTTACAGCATCGGATCTTGCTTCTATCACCAGTCACATCCACAGCTGGGTATTGTTTTGCTTTTGCCCCATCCCTTCAGTCTTTCTGGAGTTATTTCTCCACTGATCTCCAGTAGCATATTGGGCACCTAATGACTTGGGGAGTTCCTCTTTTTGTATCCTATCAGTTTGCCTTTTCATACTGTTCATGGGGTTCTCAAGGCAAGAATACTGCAGTGGCTTGCCATTTCCTTCTCCAGTGGACCACATTCTGTCAGACCTCTTTACCATGACCCAACAGTCTTGGGTTGCCCTGCAGGCATGGCTTGGTTTCATTGAGTTAGACAAGGGTGTAGTCCTAATGTGATTAGATTGACTAGTTTTCTGTGAGTATGGTTTCAGTGTGTCTGCCCTCTGATAAAACCTACCATCTTACTTGGGTTTCTCTTACCTTGGACGTGGGGTATCTCTTCACGGCTGCTCCAGCAAAGCCCAGCCACTGCTCCTTACCTTGGATGAGGGGTATCTCCTCACCACTGCCGTTCCTGACCTTCAACGTGGGATAGCTCCTCTAGACCCTCCTGACCTGCACAGCCACCGCTCCTCGGGTTGCTCCTGCTGGCTACCGGCCCTGGCCTCAGGCGTGGGTGGCTCCTCCCAGCCGCCTCCACTGGCCTTGGGCTCAGGGTGGCTCCTCACAGTCTCCACCCCTGGCCTTGAGTGCGAGGTGGCTTCTCCCGGCCGCCCCTGACCTCGGACGCGGGGTGTCTCCTCCCGGCCACCGCCCCTGACCTCGGGCACAAAGTGTCTCCTCCCGGCCGCCACTGACCTCAGACGCGGGTTGGCTCCTCTCGGCTGCTGCCCTGCAGAATGCAATACTTGGATACAGTCTCCAAAACGACACAATGATCTCTGTTCGTTTCCACGGTAAACCATTCAGTATCACAGTAATCCAAGCCTATGCCCTAACCAGTAACACTGAAGAAGCTGAAGTTGAACAGTTCTATGAAGACCTACATTACTGGGGTCCAGCCCCAGCAGGATCCAGGGATACCCTCAGGTTGGACGGCATCAGAGAGAGAGTGAGAATGAGACAAAGAGAGAGAGAATGAGAGAAAGAGAGAAAGAGAGAGAGAGTGACACGGGGAGACCAAGCTGCAGTGAGCGAGGCCGATCACTTTATTTTCAGAGGGAACTTTTATACCCTGAGTTGTACACTGAACAAAGTGAAAAATGCAGAGTCAGATCAACATTCCATCAGTATTAACTTTTATCGATACCAGGTTTCTTCCTGCCTACTGTTTCATAAACAAGGGTCTTATTTTTTGTACATTATCTTCTGGCCTGGAAGCCTGTTGACATTTTATGATCCATTTTTGATAAAAGTTGGTCTACCAGAACACTTACTTTCCCTTGAAATGTTTTTTCTTAAACTCCTTAGCCTGCGTCACCCTTAAAGTACGGAGTTACATTTTTATGGAGCAAAGGTTCAGTGGGTTACAGCAAAGAAAGAACTTATTAACTCAAAGTCTAATGTTGCTAATGCTAAGGCTACTACTCATTTTTTCTACATCCTAACTATATACACTCCCAGGAACACAATGGATAAGGGATGTGGGAACTTGGCAGCAAACATTGGCTCAACAATGTTGCAAGAGTCTGGATAAACTTGCCAAGTAAGCTAGAATGCTAACAGGCACCCTTGAAGAGGAACTAAAAAGCCTCTTGATGAAAGTGAAGGAGGAGAGTGAAAAAGTTGGCTTGAAGCTCAACATTCAGAAAACTAAGATCATGGCATCTGGTTCCATCATTTCATGGGACATAGATGGGAAACAGTGAAAACAGTGTCAGACTTTATTTTGGGGGGCTCCAAAATCACTGCAGATGGTGACTGCAGCCATGAAATTAAAAGACGCTTACTCCTTGGAAGGAAAGTTATAACCAATCTGGATAGCATATTTAAAAGCAGAGACGTTACTTTACCAGCAAAGGTCTCTCTAGTCAAGGCTATGCTTTTTCCAGTGGTCATGTATGGATGTGAGAGTTTGACTACAAAGAAAGCTGAGCACCGAAGAATTGATTATTTTGAACTGTAATGTTTGAGAAAACTCTTGTGCATCCCTTGGACTGCAAGAAGATCCAACCAGTCCGTCCTAAAGGAGATCAGTCCTGAGTGTTCATTGGAAGGACTGAAGTCAAAGCTGAAACTTCAAATACTTTGGCCACCTCATGCAAAGAGTTGACTCATTGGAAAAGACCCTAATGCTGGGAAGGATTGGGAGCAGGAGGGGAAGGGGACGATAAAGGATGAGATGGCTTAATGGCATCACCGACCCATCATGGACATGGGTTTGGGTAGACTCCAGGAGTTGGTGATGGACAGGGAGGCCCAGCGTGCTGCAATTCATGGAGTTGCAAGAGTTGGACATGACTGAGCGACTGAACTGGAAAAGCACTGGTGATAGAATCATAAATAAAATCAAATGTGAAAATCTTTTAAATGTCCATTATTTTGAAGATTCTAAGCAGAAAAACACTCTATCTCTTCAATAGGATTTAGTAAGAAATTAAGAAAAATGAGACAACTCCTTGTACATCTACATAGAAAAATATGAACACAGAATCGCCAGTCTATGTCCGATGCTGGACACAGGATGCTTGGGGCTGGTGCATGGGGAGGACCCAGAGAGATGTTATGGGGTGGGAGGTGGGAGGGGATTCATGTTTGGGAACGCATGTACACTCATGGTGAATTCATGTCAAGGTTTGGCAAAANCTCCTCCTGTCTTCAGTATTTCCCAGCATCAGAGTCTTTTCAAATGAGTCAGTTCTTTGCATCAGGTGGCGAAAGTACTGGAGCTTCAGCTTCAGCATCAGTCCTTCCAATGAATATTCAGGACTGATTTCCTTTAGGATTGGCTGGTTTGATCTCCCTGCAGTTCAAGGGAATCTCAGGAGTCTTCTCCAACACCACAGTTCAAAAGTATCAATTCTTTGGTCCTCAGATTTCTTGAGCTGAGCTTGAGTCTAACTCTCACATCCATACACGGCTACTGGAAAAACCACAGCTTTGACTGGATGGACTTTTGTTAGCAAAGTAATATCTCTGCTTTTTAATGTGCTGCCTGGGTTGGTCATAGGTTTTCTTCCAAGGAGCAAGCGTCTTTTAATTTCAAGGCTGCTGTCACCATCTGCAGTGATTTTGGAGCCCAAGAAAATAAAATCTATCACTGTTTCCATTTTTCCCTATCTATATCCTTGAAGTGATGGAACCAGATGCTATGATCTTAGTTTTTTGAGTGCTGAGTTTTAAACCAGCTTGTTCTCTCACCTCTTTCATTTCATCAAGACGTTCTTTAGTTCCTCTTTGATTTCTGCCATAAGGGTGGTGTCATCTGCATATCTGAGGCTATTGATATTTCTCCCAACAATCTTGATTCCAGCTTGTGCTTCTTCATCCAGCCCGTCATTTCACATGATGTACTCTGCACATAAGTTAAATAATCAGGGTTACAATACACAGCCTTGACATACTCCTTTCCCAATTTGGAACCAGTTCGTTGTTCCACATCCGGTTCTAGTTGTTGCTTTTGACCTGCATACAGATTTCTCAGGAGGCAGATAAGGTGGTCTGGTATTCCTATCTCTTAAAGAATTTTCCACAGTTAGTTGTGATCTACACAGTCAAAGGCTTTTGTGTAATCAATAAAGCAGAAGTAGATGTTTTTCTGGAATTCTCTGCTTTTTCTTTGATTCAACGGATGTTGGTAATTTGATCTCTGGTTCCTCTGCCTTTTCTGGATCCAGCTTGAACATCTGGAAGGTCTCAGTTCATAAACTGCTGTAACCTAGCTTGGAGAATTTTGAGCATTACTTTGCTAGTGTGTGAGATGAGTGCAATTGTGTGGTAGCTTGAACATTCTTTGGCATTGCCTTTCTTTGGGATTCGGATGAAAACTGACCTTTTCCAGTCCTATGGCCACTGCTGAGTTTTCCAAATTGCTGGCACATTGAATGCAGCACTTTAATAGCATTGTCTTTTAGAATTTGAAATAGCTTACTTGGAATTTCATTACCTCCACTAGTTGAGTTCATAGTGATGCTTTGTAAGACCTACTTGACTTTGCACCCCAAGATGTCTGGCTCTAGGTGAGTGATCACAACATCATGGTTTCTGGGTCATGGAGAACATTTTTGTATAGTTCTCTGTGTACTCTTGTCACCTCTTCTCAATATCTTCAGCTTCTGTTAGGTCCATTCCATTTCTATCCATTATTGTGCCTATCTTTGCATGAAATGTTCCCTTGCTATATCTAATTTTCTTGAAGAGATCTCTAGTCTTTCCCATTCTATTGTTTTCCTCTATTTCTTTGCCTTGATCACTTAGGAAGGCTTTCTTATCTCTCCTTGCTATTCTTTGGAACTCTGCATTCAAATGGGTATATCTTTCCTTTTCTCCTTTGCCTCTGGCTTCTCTTCTTTTCTCAGCTATTTGTAAGGCCTCCTCAGACAACCATTTTGCCTTTTTGCATTTTTTTCCCTTGGGGATGGTCTTGATCAGTGCCTTCTGTACCATGTCACAAACCTCTGTCCATAGTTCTGAGGCACTCTATCAGAGATAATCCCTTGAATCTATTTGTCACTTCCACTGTATAATCATAAGGGATTTGATTCAGGTCATAAGAGGTATGTCACATGATGGCAATCCTAAGAAGAAAATCTATAGGAAAATAAAGAAGGTAATGAGTGCTGGGCATACAAGACTGCTTTTTAATATAGGGTCATGAGGAAATACTTTCCCAGGTACAGTGAAATATGAGCAGAATTCTGAAGAAAGGGATGGGAAAAACAAATTTTTTTTCAGACACACCAAGAGCAAAGACTCCAAAGATACAAGCAGATGAGTTCTAACAAAGAAGCCAGTATCGTTGTAGCATGCTCACACACACACACACACACACACAATGAGCATTTTTTTTGTGCTCATCAGAGAGGAAACTGATATAAGGGCTTGTGGGACATTGTAGGACTTGGTACTTTGTCTAAGAGAGAGATGGGAAGCTCTTGGAGATTTCTAAGCAGAAGAATGACATCTTCTTTAGATTTAAAAGGGTCATTCTCTTATTAAAATGTTCATACTGTGTGAACAGACAGAGAAAATGAGGTAGAGTACAATGACAATGACAATTCAGGCGAATAAGTTAGAAGACTATAGCAACAATTCAGGAAAGAGATGATAGCAGCTTGTATTAGGATACCACTTAGTGCTACACATGGTCAGTGGCCTAATCCAGGATATATTAATAGTAGAACTAATAAGATTTGCTTGAATTGAATTAATATCCCAGATATCCCAACATGTCTGGGATAATTAGTTTGAGGGTTCAAAAATATTCCCCTCAAATGGTATCCCACATTACACCAACTCCAAGTCTCTATTTGACCAAATTAGCAAAAATCCTGGATCTGCTTCCCCCACATATCTGACCCGAAACCCGAGGGATACCTTTAGTAATTAGTAATCTCTTCTAAAGTTTTCAATATTCATGAGTAGTACCAGAATGCAACCGAATCCCATTCAGAGCAAAATCCACGACTGCTCCCATATTACTGGGAGCTCTTCCCTAATTTCATTCTGACCACTTCCATGGTGGACACTCTAAATAAACTTCTGACATAATTTCCCTTTGCATTCTTCCGGGTTATTCTCAAAATCCCTCAGATTCTTCGGAAATGGGGGCCACCCTATATTCTTAACCACTATAAGTTTTCTAGATATGCTCTTCTAGATTCATATTATGAATATTTACCCTGGATTCTAAAGTATTCAATATCATCAATTACAAAACCTATCCTAATGTCTAGAAAGGCATAGTAAGTTCTCCTCTTGGCTTGGTGATGGAAGATTCCTTGAATTCCATCTTCTATTTCACACAGTGTGAAAGTGAAAGTTAGTCGCTTAGTCATGTCTGACTCTTTGCAACCCCCATGGACTGTAGCCTGCCAGGCTCCTTTGTCCATGGAATTATCCAGGTAGGAAAACTGGAGTAGGTAGCCATTCCCTTCTCCCGGGATCTTCCTGTCCCAGGGCTCGAACCCAGGACTCCTGCGCTACAAGTGGATTCTTTACTCTCTGAGACAACTTCAGTTTTGCACAATCAGTTTCAGTATCCCCGTCTGAGACTGAGATGGAGTTTACACTAGAGATTCCTTTAAGCAGAACTTGAATGGGAAGAAGAGATGGAAAGAACTAATATTTTGAGCCCCTATCTCAGGGTAAGCCCTGGAATTCTCATCTCATCAACACAATGAAAAGTCGCAAGAAGAAATGTTACTGACTGTTTATAAACTTGAGTCCACTAGCACATGTAAAGTCAATCTACTGACAAAAAGTTTTGGTGAAGGAAAGTGAAAGTGAAAGTCACTCAGTCCTATCCTACTCTTTGCGGAATATACCCATGGACTATACGGTCCATGGAATTTTCTAGCCCAGAATACTGGAGTGGGTAGCTGTTCACTTCTCCAGGGGATCTTCCCAACACAGGGGTTGAACCCAGGTTTCCCACATTGCAGGGTGATTCTTTACTAGCTGAGTCAACAAAGAAGCTCAAGAATACTGGAATGGGTAGACTATCCTTTCTCCAGGGGATCTTCCTGACCCAGGAATTGAACCAGAGTCTCCTACACTGCAGGTGGGTTCTTCACCAGCTGAACTACAGAACATGCTGCATTTATTACAGGGCCATACAAGGAGTCATATAGGCTCAAAAGGTCCAGTAGATTTCAGAAAAGGCTTTTTTTTTTTTTTTTTAAGGCAAAGTGAGGGAGAGAATCGAAGGTGTGTGATCAGCTTGTGCGTAATTCTCTGATTGGTTGATGGTGATATAACAAGTTAGTGTCATAGGGGTTAATACCATCAATCCTCAGACTCCAATCAGTCTGGGGGCCATGTTCTCATAGTCATAATGCAGTTAACTTCTTACATCTGGTCAAGGTTTTCTAGTATTTGCAAAACAACTCAGGAAGTTGTATCAGACACCATTATCGATGTATTTTAGGAAGGAACTAAAGATCCTGTGACTTTGCTATATCGCTGATCCATTGTTTGAATTGTTACCAGTCCTCTTGGCCCAGCTGCTATTTTTTGTTAGTACAAATTCACAGTCTTTAAATCAAGCCTTGAGCCAGCCTTTTGTGACTCAGGGGAGACCTGGGAGATTAAAGTTTTTCTACAAAGAGGCAGATGGAGCACATGGGAGGGTGGGCAGTTTGGTTTTGGGAAAGCCCTATAGGGTCCAACTTAGTTACTGAAAAATGGAGAAAGATTAAATGAGTGACCAAAGGTTGCATAATTAGAAAGTAACAACAATGGAGTTTGGGTTCACTTTCCATGTAAATACATACCTTTAAGGAGACTAGTATTGATAGCCATTCCTACACTTGACAAATCAGCCCAAATTTTTATATCCCTGTCATCTGCAAGGATAATGCCACCTAAATATTCACTTAGAAATTCATGTTTCCTAATGGGAGTAGACTGGAAGTAGGATCAGACAGCAGAGGCAGGAAAATCTCAGAGTTCACAGGAGAAGAGGATGTTCTTCCTTTCTACCCCTACCTAGGGTTAGCAAAGCCCTACTGATTGTAGCTGGGCACTCCCTGAGAGGTAGAGGGAGAAGTCCACTGAAGGCAGATTCAGATGCCTCTGTGTCATTCCCTGTGTAATACTGTTATTTATAATATGAAATATATACTTGATCTTTGTCCCAATTCATAAAACAGGGTTCTTGAAATGCTTATAAGTTCCCAAGTAGTAAAAATGGTAGAAGTACTTTTGTTCTAATGAGGCAAATCTGGGTAGGCCACTGGATGGGAAATGGCCACCAGAAAGACAAAGCCATTTTCCAGAGAGAGGCTGAAAATTAACTTAATAATAGATAAATCCTATGTGAGAAAGCCTACATAAAATCTCAAGAGCATGGGATTTGGAGAGCTTTCAGTTTGGTGAACACATCCATATATACCAAGAGGGATGGACCCCTACTCCACAGGGACAGAATACACCCAGACCTCAAGCTATGTATCGCTTCATCTGTCTGTTCATCTGTATCCTTTATCACATTCTTTACTCAACTAGTAAACATACGTCTTCCCTGAGTTTTAGAAGTTGCTCTAGCAAGTACCTCAAACCTGAAGAGGCAGCTTTCAGGAATTTCTGATTTATAGCAAAGTCATACAGAAGTTGAGGGTAATCTGGGGATCTACTGCCTGAAATTGACATATGAAGCCAGTGGCAGTCTCCTGGGACTGGGCCTTTAAACTGTGGGACATGACAGTACATTCAGAAAGATACAGTGTCAGAATCAAGTTAAACTGTAAGACACCCGGCTGTGCTGCGGAATTGCCTGTTGTGGGGAAAGCCCCACACACATCTGGTGTTGAAACAAAGGAAACCTCTTTTTTTCTTTTTTCTTCTTTTTAAAATACCTAGGTTGTCTGATTTTTTTCTCCTCTTCTTCCTCTCTTTTGATGAGTTACAGTGTAGGTGACCCAACATGTGCCACTTGGGTGTATAGATTATTTCAACCTGAAAGTAAGGAAGTTCCAAAAGACTCAGAAACTTTGAATTTCTACCTAACTGCCTAAGAGAACAGAATATAGAGCCTGTTCCAGGAGGGAGATACCACTAAAGATAACTATGCTGCTGCTGCTGCTGCTGCTAAGTCACTTCAGTCGTGTCTGACTCTGCGCAACCCCCACCAGTTTCCCCCGTCCCTGGGTGGAGTGGGTGGCCATTTCCTTCTCCAACCCATGAAAGTGAGAAGTGAAAGTGAAGTCACTCAGTCATGTCCGACTCTTAACGACCCCATGGACTGCAGCCTACCAGGCTCCTCCGCCCATGGGATTTTCCAGGCAAGACTACTATATAACACTCTATATAACTATAGTAAACTATGAACTAGGTGTGCTAAACAGGGAGGAACTTAGCAAGGCCAGTTTGATCGAAGTCCTCTCTGTGTCCTATTCTCTCTAGATTGACCAGTGAACATTTTTTTAACAAACATTAAATCTCTACGTTTTCCTGTGAATTACTTTACTTCCCTTTGAAGTCCCAGACTCTTCCATCTTTCTCCTTAGTCCAGTATGATTTATAAATGTACCTCACCTTACCTTACTATCTTTCAAATTTCGCATGCCTGTTAACTCTCCAGACATTATGTATTAAACTTATTTTCTACTGTGAGTGTCTTATGTCATTTTAATTATTTGACTAGCCAAAAGAAATAAAAGGGGAAAAAGAAAAATACCACCACCCCTTTTTTGTTGGCAAGTATCACCCACATAGTTTCAGAAGAAGCCAACAGAGTCCCTTAATGAATATATTCTCTTAGTCAAAGAAGAGCCAATTAGAAGGAAAGAATCAGGGGGAAATGTCAGACAAGAGAGACCCAGTGATCTCAGCTGCCCCTTTCTCTGTAATCAATGGGTTAGAGATGGATTGGCTCATGCCAGGATTTTTAGCTGAACCTGAAAGAAGGGCTGAAATTAGGGTGAAGCAAGTGAGGCACCCAGACTACAAAATTTAAATCTCTCTCACTCTCAAGTTCCTTTGTACCCTAAACTCTTCTCTTGCCTCACCCCAGTTCCAGCCCTGGATGCTTGGCTCTCTCTAGTATCACTGTGGGAGACTAGTTGACTTCCTTTTTCCTCAGTTTATTCAGAATAAGACTATTATTTTTCAAAGAGAACTTAAGTTAAAAACTGTCAATAAAAAAAAAAAAAAAAAAGCCCAGAGAAAACATCTTTCAAAAAACACTCACTAGTCATTTAACCAAAGTTCCTGTTAAAAACAAACATTTCCTGGAACTGAGAGAAAACTCAAAATGAAAGCAAAAGTCTGTTTCCTGTATGGGGCGTTGACATGGAGTAATGGGAGTAAATGTGTGGTGAAATAAACTTGTTTCAAATCTGATTTTATTCTAAAGGATTGCTATTACTCCTTCATTAATTTATACATTTACTGAAATCTTACCATACACAGAAAGTTTACTCACTCTGTGAGAGAATCTGAGGTGCATCAGACAGACTCTCTGATCTCTAGACCCGAAGCATAGCAATAGAGAAGACACGGGCACTGACACAAAGCCCAACACAAGAACGCAAAAACACGCACGTACACGGACACACTCAGAGGTGCAGGCTGAGCAGTGGAGGGAACGCCGCCGCTAAAGACACTTCCCTTGATAGTTCTTGCTCTGACAGATTTGATCTTCAAACAAATTGTGTGCTGGGGAAAAGAATTCATACGTGAACGTCTACTTCAGGCCAAGCACTGGGTGAGATTAACCTACCTCATTTTATCCTCATTACTATTCTGCGAGTGGATGGTGCTACTGACACAAATTCATTCCACTCCCCGACTGCTCCTCATTACTTAGGTCACCCTCTCCACACTCAAGCAAATATAGCTAGGAACTGCTGGATCCTGGACTCAAACTAATGGCTGACATTTACACTCTGGCCTACTAGGAAACACTTCCATTCCTATTCTAAAAGTAGGAAAAGGGAAGCATGATTGGAAGGGTACCACTCCAGCCCTTCTTATACCTTCCTTGTGTCTCATGTCACTCACTGAAATACCTGGTAATATTCTCATGAATTACTGATAAAAACAGGCTCAAACAGACCAACCATTTTCTTATTCAATCATGACATTTTGTTCATCTATCTGGCTCATGCACTACGTTTGGGATACAAAGATGAATAAGACAGATCCCCCACAACCCAACCGGGAGGAACAAAGGGAGGTGAGGTGTTTGAGGTTGGGGGATGGGAGAAATGAGGCAGCCAAGCAGCAGCTGCAGGGCACACACTGTGACCGGGGCATCGCACGGGGAGTCAGGGCTCTGGGAGCAGCACAGACGGCTCAGTCCAGGCCCGTGTAGGGGGGACGGACAGGGGCACCGGGAGTGGAAAGGGGAAATATGAGATGACGTGGGTAGCATTTCTAGAGGTCCTGGGGAAAATGAGGATGAAGTTCTCCTCCAAGAAGACATGTGCAAACATATACAGCTTCAAACAGAGGAACAATGGAGCAGGCGATACTGTTTACAAGCAAAATTATAATGACTTAAATCATGGGGTAAGATAATAATCTACGAAACAAAACACTTTACATGAGATGTGTAAGGGAAAACAGATTTTCAACATTACTCAAAAGCTCTGCTTCCCTTGTAGGTCAGTCAAAGAATCCATCTGCAATGCAGGAGACCTGGGTTCAATTCCTTGGTTGGGAAGATCCCCTGGAGAAGGAAATGGCAACCCACTCCAGTATTCTTGCCTGGAGAATCCCATGGACAGAGGAGCCTGGCAGGCTCCATGGGGTTGCAAAAGTCAGACATGACTTAGCAACTAAACTACTACAAAAGCTCTAATATAAAATTCAGTTCAGTTCAGTTCAGTCACTCAGTCGTTAGAAAACAGTAAAATTCTCTTTCTCACTATAAACACACAATATGCTTTTAAGAATTTAGCTCATGTTAGTGTTGAAGCATCCACATCAGCTAATACAATTTTGAAACTTTGTTAATTTTCAAATCAATCACACAGCTAGAACAGTAAAGCAGTTAAAGCAAGTTCCCTGAGGAAGACATTCTAAGGTGCCCTTGTCTCTTTCCTGAAATTCTTTCCCTATCTTGTTTCTCCCATGTTCTTTATCTGGTGCTCACCCCAGGCCACCATAAAGAAACATGCACACACACCACTCCCCTCCACACTAGTCTTCCATTTGCAATAACCTTAACACCCAGGAATCACAAGGCAAACACAATTATAAATCACAAGTATCTAATCATAATTATTTAAATAAATATAAATCACAATTATAAATGAATGAGTGAATAAATAAATAAATAACTGAGTAGGATTCCTTTCAATCACCTGATTTTTTAAAAGAGGTAAAAAAAAACCCAAGTGAAATCAGTTTTTCACTTCCTGCTTGCCGTTTTACCACAGAAGGAGCTGAGGTCTAGCCTGGAGGTATAAATTAGAAAACTGCCAGACTCTGGGCAGGAACCTGCTCTGCTTTCTCGCTCATCTCTCTGGAGCAAACTGAAGTCAGGAGCTTGGCCTCAGGGAGGCAGGTAAGTGAAGGAAAGGGAAAGAATTGGGTAGACAGAGAGATACAACAACATCCTCAGAGACTAAAATAAAAACAGAAATTGATGGAAACGGGAATAGGGACAGTCAGAGATCAAGGCAGATTAAGGCATGATGAGAACACAAATATGAATCGAACATTTTCATTGTTCCAATAAACAGCTCCAAATCTGAGGGAAAGGGAGTAGTACATTATCAAAAGAGACAAAGCATTTGGTAACTTCTATTGTCAAATAAAAGTAAATCTACACTGACATAAAAAGAGACTTCATTTGAAAGGATTATTGCAATAAAGGGAAAGAGACTATTGTAATTGAGAAAACAATTCAAACAGAACTGCAAGCATCTCAAAGGAAAGGTAGAAAGCATTTTTCTTTTGTAGGGAAGGGTCAACAGGCTAGAATGAACACAGAATAGAGGGTGTGTATAAAAGGAAATATTTTTATTCTTAGGAGGGATCATTAAGGAGGGGTTGTATGCTGGATCAGAATGAAGATGGGTCAACCTTAAGGAGGCTAAAAGGAAGAGAAGTTTAATTAATGTTTAGTTTCAAACACTCCAATTGATCAGGGGGAAAAACAGCTCAGTGAAAGTTTCATGAGGCAAAGAATGGAATTTAAAGGGTCTTTGTCTGATTTCATATTTAAAACAAGTAACCAAGATCTGCTGTATAACAATAAAGAAAGAAAGAAAAGCAGTTAATTTTTAAAAATTGGGTCTGTGTCTGGCCTCCTTATAAGTAATAGGGGAACACACAAATGAGTCCTACCAAAGTCATATGCAAAACGGGGGCTCTTTGCAGTAACTTAATTCTCAGAGCACAAAAGGTTGCATGGATTTCTTTTAACCATCACTGCTTTCCAAGAGCAAAGGACTCATGAAAAGTTTACTTTATTATGACTCATGTAAATAAGAGGTGCTATGGTAAATACAGAGAAGATGGGAACTAACTGGACCTGGAAGAATAAAGGAAGGCTTCACAAATAAGGAGAATTGAGTTAGCAGTATAGTATCCTGGGAAATGCTCATCTAATATAATATTTTGCTGATCAAATATTTGAATTGATATAAAACAGATTAACAGGACAAAGTTAACTTTAATTACATACTTACAGAATNTTTTTAGCTGAACCTGAAAGAAGGGCTAAAATTAGGGTGAAGCAAGTGAGGCACCCAGACTACAAAATTTAAATCTCTCTCACTCTCAAGTTCCCTTGGACCCTAAACTCTTCTCTTGCCTCACCCTAGTTCCAGCCCTGCATGCTTGGCTCTCTCTAGTATCACTGTGGAGGACTGGGTGACTCCCTTTTTCCTCAGTTTATTCAGAATAAGACTATTATTTTTCAAAGAGAACTTAAGTTAAAAACTAGCAATAAAAAAAAAAAAGCCCAGAGAAAACATCTTTCAGAAAACATTCAATAGGAGAAGGAAATGGCAACACACTCCAGTGTTCTTGCCTGGAGAATCCCAGGGATGGGGGAGTCTGGTGGGCTGCTGTCTATGGGGTCGCACAGAGTCGGACACGACTGAAGCGGCTTAGCAGCAGCAGCAGCAGTCATTTAACCGAAGTTCATGTTAAAAACAAACATTTCCTGGAATTGAGAGAAAAGTGAAAAAGAAAGCAAAAGTCTGTTTCCTGTATTGGGTGTTGACATGGAGTAATCAGAGGTAAATGTGTGGTAAAATAAACTTGTTTTCAAATCTGATTTTATTCTAAAGGATTGCTATTACTCCTTCATTAATTTATACATTTACTGAAATCTTACCATACACAGAAAGTTTACTCACTCTGTGAGAGAATCTGAGGTGCATCAGACAGACTCTCTGATCTCTAGACCCGAAGCATAGCAATAGAGAAGACACGGGCACTGACACAAAGCCCAACACAAGAACGCAAAGACACGCACGTACACGGACACACTCAGAGGTGCAGGCTGAGCAGTGGAGGGAACTCCGCCGCTAAAGACACTTCCCTTGATAGTTCTTGCTCTGACAGATTTGATCACCAAACAAATTGTGTGCTGGGGAAAAGAATTCATATGTGAACGTCTACTTCAGGCCAAGCACTGGGTGAGATTAACCTACCTCATTTTATCCTCATTAATATTCTGCCAGTGGATGGTGCTACTGACACAAATTCATTCCACTCTTCGACTGCTCATCATTACTTAGGTCACCCTCTCCACACTCATAAGCAAATATAGCTAGGAACTGCTGGATCCTGGACTCAAACTAATGGCTGACTTTTACACTCTGGCCTACTAGAAAACACTTCCATTCCTATTCTAAAAGTAGGAAAAGGGAAGTGTGATAGGAAGGGTATCACTCCAACCCTTCTTATACCTTCTTTGTGTTTCATGCCACTCACTGAAATACCTGTTAATATTCTCACGAATTACTGATAGAAACAGGCTCAAACAGACCAACGATTTGCTTATTCAATCGTCATATTTTGTTCATATGGTTCATGCACTATGTTTGGGATACAAAGATGAATAAGACAGATCCCCCCCAACCGGGAGGAACAAAGGGAGGTGGGGTGTTTGAGGTTGGGGGACGGGAGAAATGAGGCAGCCGAGCAGCAGCTGCAGGGCACACACTGTGACGGGGGCATCGCAGGGGGAGTCAGGGCTCTGGGAGCAGCACAGACGGCTCAGTCCAGGCCCGTGTAGGGGGGACGGACAGGGGCACCGGGAGTGGAAAGGGGAAATATGGGATGACGTGGGTAGCATTTCTAGAGGTCCTGGGGAAACTGAGCATGAGGTTCTCCTCCAAGAAGACATGTGCAGACATATACAGCTTCAAACAGAGAAACAATAGAGCAGGCGATACTGTTTACAAGTAAAATTATAATGAATTAAATCATGGGGTAAGATAATAATCTATGAAACAAAACACTTTACATGAGATGTGTAAGGGAAAACAGATTTTTAACATTACTCAAAAGCTCTGCTTCCCTTGTAGCTCAGTCAAAGAATCCATCTGCAATGCAGGAGACCTGGGTTCAATTCCTTGGTTGGGAAGATCCCCTGGAGAAGGAAATGGCAAGCCACTCCAGTATTCTTGCCTGGAGAATCCCATGGACAGAGGAGCCTGGCAGGCTCCAGTCCATGGTGTTGCAAAAGTCAGACACGACTTAGCAACTAAACTACTATAAAAGCTCTAATATAAAATTCAGTTCAGTTCAGTTCAGTCGCTCAGTCATTAGAAAACAGTAAAATTCTCTTTCTCACTATAAACACACAATATGCTTTTAAGAATTTAGCTCATGTTAGTGTTGAAGCATCCACATCAGCTAATACAATTTTGAAACTTTGTTAATTTTCAAATCAATCACACAGCTAGAACAGTAAAGCAGTTAAAGCAAGTTCCCTGAGGAAGACATTCTAAGGTGCCCTTGTCTCTTTCCTGAAATTCTTTCCCTATCTTGTTTCTCCCATGTTCTTTATCTGGTGCTCACCCCAGGCCACCATAAAGAAACATGCACACACACCACTCCCCTCCACACTAGTCTTCCATTTGCAATAACCTTAACACCCAGGAATCACAAGGCAAACACAATTATAAATCACAAGTATCTAATCATAATTATATAAATAAATATAAATCACAATTATAAATGAATGAGTGAATAAATAAATAAATAAATGAGTAGGATTCCTTTCAATCAGCTGATTTTTTAAAAGAGGTAAACCAAAAAAACCCAAGTGAAACCAGTTTTTCACTTCCTGCTTGCCGTTTTACCACAGAAGGAGCTGAGGTCTAGCCTGGAGATATACATTAGAAAACTGCCAGACTCTGGGCAGGAACCTGCTCTGCTTTCTCGCTCATCTCTCTGGAGCAAACTGAAGACAGGAGCTTGGCCTCAAGGAGGCAGGTAAGTGAAGGAAAAGGAGAGAATTGGGTAGACAGAGAGATACAACAACATCCTCAGAGACTAAAATAAAAACAGAAATTGATGGAAACGGGAATAGGGACAGTCAGAGATCAAGGCAGATTAAGGCATGATGAGAACACAAATATGAATCTAACATTTTCAGTGTTCCAATAAACAGCTCCAAATCTGAGGGAAAGGGAGTACATTTGGTAACTTCTATTGTCAAATAAAAATAAATCTACACTGACATAAAAAGAGACTTCATTTGAAAGGATTATTGCAATAAAGGGAAAGAGACTATTGTAATTGAGAAAACAATTCAAACAGAACTGCAAGCATCTCAAAGGAAAGGTAGAAAGCAATTTTCTTTTGTAGGGAAGGGTCAACAGGCTAGAATGAACACAGAATAGAGCGTGTGTATAAAAGGAAATATTTTTATTCTTAGGAGGGATCATTAAGGAGGGGTTGTATGCTGGATCAGAATGAAGATGGGTCAACCTTAAGGAGGCTAAAAGGAAGAGAAGTTTAATTAATGTTTAGTTTCAAACACTCCAATTGATCAGGGGGAAAAACAGCTCAGTGAAAGTTTCATGAGGCAAAGAATGGAATTTAAAGGGTCTTTGTCTGATTTCATATTTAAAACAAGTAACCAAGATCTGCTGTATAACAATAAAGAAAGAAAGAAAAGCAGTTAATTTTTAAAAATTGGGTCTGTGTCTGGCCTCCTTATAAGTAATAGGGGAACACACAAATGAGTCCTACCAAAGTCATATGCAAAACGGGGGCTCTTTGCAGTAACTTAATTCTCAGAGCACAAAAGGTTGCATGGATTTCTTTTAACCATCACTGCTTTCCAAGAGCAAAGGACTCATGAAAAGTTTACTTTATTATGACTCATGTAAATAAGAGGTGCTATGGTAAATACAGAGAAGATGGGAACTAACTGGACCTGGAAGAATAAAGGAAGGCTTCACAAATAAGGAGAATTGAGTTAGCAGTATAGTATCCTGGGAAATGCTCATCTAATATAATATTTTGCTGATCAAATATTTGAATTGATATAAAACAGATTAACAGGACAAAGTTAACTTTAATTACATACTTACAGAATCCTCACCAAGACTCAAAGATGGTCTGGCAATTGAGGCATATATACCATCTCAAGCTAAGGAGGAGGCAGTAGGGGTCTGGGGCTTCAAAGAGGAGGGGGACAGGTAAGGAGATGGGAAGAGCAAATGATTGGTAAGCAAATGTTTGCGATGCCGTGCAAATACGTCTTTCTGATAAAAGAGCTGTCTCTGGTAATAGCACTTTCTGGTACAGTGTTAGTCGCTCAGTCACTCCAACTCTTTGCTACCCCACGGACTGCAGCCCACCAGGCTCCTCTGTCCATGGAGTTCTCCAGGCAAGAACACTGAAGTGGGTTGCCATTTCCTTCTCCAAGACTTTCTGGTACAGCCCTCTATACAATTCTTTTAGGCAGTTCAAGGAGAGGTAAAAAAGCTTTTCCGAGTCTGCTGGGTCTGAATTGCCTCCTGCTCAGAACAATCCACGTGTCAAAGTGGCAGATTTGGAGGTGGCATATTCTGCTCCACCTCAACATACAGCGTTAACAAAACTATGAGACTGAGGAAAGATGACAGTACAGCTTTTAAGGGAAGAAAGTGAGCTAGAACTTCAGAAAAGGAAAAAGAGTGGTTGTAAAAAGAATCGGTTCGGACTACCCTGGCAGTCCAGTGGTTAGGACTTCGCTTTCTGAGGTTTGATCCCCAGTGGGGGAGCTAAGATGCCAACTGCTTTGCAGCCAGATAACCAAATCATAAGAGAGAAGTAATATTATAACAGAAGGCTCAGACAGTAAAGCGTCTGCCTACAATGCTGGAGACCCGGGTTCAATCTTTAGGTCGGGAAGATCCTCTAGAGAAGGAAATGGCAACCCACTCCAGTACTCCTGCCTGGATAATCCCATGGACAGAGGAGCCTGGAAGGCCACAGCCCCTGGAGTCACAAAGAGTCGGACACAACTGAGTGACTTCATTTCAAAGAAAAAAAGGGGTGACTGGGTTGATTGTTGCCAGATTGTGAGGGGGATTGAACGCTAAGAGCAAGTAATTTGATCATATCATAAACCAATGAGGATTTTTGAGTTTTGTAAACAAGTTAATGACTTACCTATGAGTTTCAGGATGCACTGTGAAAGGTGGACCATACAAGGAAAGATATTCAGATTCGAGAACTTCTTATACAGAGCAGTCAAATAGCGCAAACTAATGCCCAGCATTTAGTAGGTAACTAACAGGGACATAGTTTAGGTGAAGAAGTAGGAAAAAATGGCTTCCAAGAAATAAAATGTGCCCACATCACCATTTGCTCATCAAAACAGAATAATACCCCCAAAAGGCCAGAGTTAGGAATTCAAAATAACTTTCTAACTAGATAAGCCAGTCAACACCATAAATCCAAGTCCATGGAGGAGCTACAGAAATAGTCAAATCTACAGTAGGAGGTAGAGTTTAAGAGGCAAGCTAACGTTTTGTTACTTTTCTCTTTTTTATTAAGATATGATTCACATATAATATTAGTTAAGTTGTGCAATATGATTACATATGTGTATATATTGCAAAATGATAACCCATAGAAAGCCTAGTAAAATCCATCACCACACAGTTTATACTTTACTTTTCCTTATGATGAAAAAATTTAAGGTCTTCTTCGAAACTTTCAAATCACAATAGTGTATTATCAACTACAGTCATCATGCTACACATAACATTCCCAGGACTCATTCCTTTTATAACTGGAAATGTCAGCCTTTGTACCTCCTTCACCCATTTTCCGTCCTTCTCCCCCACCCTCTGGCAACCAACAATCTGTTCTCTGTATCATTTAGCTCGTTTTTGCTTATGTTATGTTTTGTTTTAGATTCCATATGTAAGTGAGATCATATGCTATTTATCTTTGTCTGACATTTTACTTAACATAATGCCCTCAAGGTCAAACCATGTTGTCACAAATGGCAGGATTTCTCTCTCTCTCTCTCTCTCTCTCTTTGCTGAATAATATTCCATTAGAAATGTACCACATTTTCTTTATCCATCCATCCATCAATGGACATTTATGTTGCTTTCAACTTTGGTTGTTGTAAATAATACTGGAATGAACCTGGTCAGGGATGGGGAGGATCTTTTCAAATTAGTATTTTCTTTTCCTCTAAATAAATACCCAGTGGTGTCACTGGTGAATCAAGATATTTGCTAGAAACTGGAAAAGGCTAGACACTGCATAAAGAGCCTAAAGCAGCTCACAATTAGCAGCAGACTCTGAATACATACTCTAACTACATGATCAAAAGCAGTCTCAGGTTACTCTCCATCCAATTATCCGATTGTTTCTTTGCTAACAGTTAACCTGAAATTATTTTCCTTCTTGAAATATTTTGAAGTTTACGGTCTGCTTCCCTCAGGTAGAGGTGAACACTGTAGAGGCAGGGAGCTGACCTGCCTTATTCGTTAGTCAGCACTAGTACCTAAAACATTACCCAGCGTGCTGCAAGCCCTCATGAATATGTGTGAGGTAAATGCTGACATTTAAGAAATCTTTACCAAACTTCCAATCAGCAGTACTTGTACGATCTCATTCACTCAAAGGTACATTATCATGATGGGTACAAGAGGGGAGAGACGGTCCACAAAGAGGAGCTCCCAGGTTTAACAGGATAGAAAGCTGGAAAGGCTCCATGGACTGGATAATTAGAATGTGAACATCAGTCTTCTAGAGAGAACTTTTTCTAGAAAAAGGTGAGGGCAGAAGTGAAACTAAATAATAATAAGTGGATAGGATGCATTCAGCTATTTATCTCATCAACAAACATTTACTGAGCCAGAAGTGCTAAATCTGAAATTCCTTTTAGAGAAATCTGGCAATAAAAGAAATATAAAGAAAAGCTTATGGAGGAGGCAAGATCCACTCTATGTTTAAACATAGTGGGAAGATGTCTGTTTTCTTATCCAAAGTGAAGCAACCACAAGAGTAAAATATTAAAGATATTTGAGACCCAATATAAGGGAAAAAAAAGAAAGAAAAGCCCAAGGGAAGTGAGTAGCAGCAGGATTTAGAGGACAGAGTTAGTATTGCAAAGAGGTTAGGGATGCCTCTTCCTTAGGGACCAGAGGGAAGAACACAAGAATGGATAATAGAGTTAATTTGAAGGTGACAATCTTTGAAGATGAGGAAGGTCTGACCACATAGCTTCTACCCTCTGTAGAAATGGAAAAGGATGTCACCAAATGTGAGAAGAGCCTCAACTAATGGTCTCTTTGATGTAATCTTTCCTGCAATCATAGACCCCTCTCAATGCTTCTGGACTGTTGGTTCAAAGGACCTACTCAGCCTTTTTTGTATTTATCTCTCTAGCCCCATTGTCTCAAAAAGTGCCTGGCACTTAGGAGTAGACCAGTACGTGTAAATTATACGTAAACTTATGAAGATGAGTCGTTTGATTGTGAGAAGTGAAGAAGAGAATGAAGAAGAATGAAACTAGACTCTTTGGGGGCCTGAGACACTGGGAAGATGGCAATAGAGTGGATGCATTGAGAAAACAAAAGGCAGAAAGAAGTTTAAACAAGTTACTGGGTGCAAGCTGGGATGCACTTATGTTCCACCTCAAGGGTCTCACTTGCTGGTAAGAAGTACAGCTGTGTCCTAGGCTGTTCCCATGCTGGTTTCACATTCCCTTGGGCCTCCAGGGATTCAGCTTTTTTCTTCCATCTCCTCAGTTATCCAAAAACATCCTCTACACACTTTGCTCCTGGTTCAGGTCCCAGTTCAGTTTCTTTCTGTCCTCAAGACAATGTCTCATGTTTCAATTGTAGCTAGGGCATTTGCTACTAATTGCTAGGTACATGAAGACAAAAATATAAAAACCAAGGAAAGGGAAAAGATCTTCTCTTGCTATGTGGTTTTACAATGCTCCCAGAAGCCTCACTAGTCTAAAAGCAAATTAGAATATAGGAATAAAATGGTCTCATGGAAGTCATGTCTAAGTATAAGCATATACTCCCACATAAACGAACCTATATTCTTGCACTTGAAAGATCTCACAGAAGATGGAAACAGGTGTCTTTCTCTATCCTAGTTTAACATTATTTTCTTATTTTTATGTCAATTTTATTGAGAAATGACCTATGCACAAAAAATTGCATCCATTTAAGGTAAACATTTTGATGAATTTTGCCAAGTTGAAACCACTAAACCCTTGAAACCATTCCCATGATCAAGACAGAAAATGTTTTCATGATCCCCCAAAATTTACAGTGCCCCTTTGCAATCTATTCCTCCCTCGGCTCCAGTCCCAGGCAACCAGATATACTTTGGGTTACTATAAATTAGTTTGCATTTTATATAAATGAAAGAATACAATAAGTATTCTTTCTTTCACACAGCATAATGAATTTTAAATTCAACCATGTTGTTGCTTGTATGAGTAGTTATCCATTTCTATTTTTAAGCAGTATTTTAGTGTATAGCATATTTCGTTTAGCTATTGAATTGGCCAGAAAGTTCATTCAGGGGATGTTACACAAAAACCCAAAAGATCTTTTTGGCCAACCCAATATCTATCTATTTATGGGCATTTTGAGTATTTTCAGTTTTTAGCTATTATGCAAAAAGCTACTATGTACATCTATACACAAATCATTGTGTGGACAAAAAGTTTATTTCTCTTGGATAGATATCTAGAAGTGAAATGTCTGAGTCATATGGTGTGGGCGTGTTTCACAAGTGCCTAACAAGTTTCTGAAATGGTTACTACCAATAGTGAGGCTGTTCTAGCTGCTCTACATTCTCTGACACTTGATACTGTCAGTCCTCTTAATTGTAGCCTTTCTAATGAGTTTGTTGTGTTTTGTCATTGCAGTTTTAATTTGAATTTCCCTAATGACTGATGATGTTGACCATCTTTTCATGCACTTACTGACCACTCAACATCTTCTTTTATGAAATCAACTATTCAAATACTTTGCCCTATTCTTACTACATTCTCTTACATATTATTGAACTGTAAGAGTCTTTATATAATTTGGATACCAGTTTTTGGTCAGATATATTCATTGAAAATATCTTCTTCCTTTCTTTAGTTAGACCTTTAATTGTTTTAATGTAATTTTCAGAGAGCCAAATTTTTCATTTTGATTCTCTAGTTGATCAGTTTTTTATGGCTCATGATTTTAGTGTCCTAAAAATGTTTTGCCCACTGCAAGGCCATGAATATTAATATTTTTCACTCTTCTTTCATTCAGAAGTTTAATAGGTTAATTTTTACATTTAAGTTTTGGTCTATTTTGAGTTATTTTGGGTGTGGTGTGATGAGCTATGTTGGGTGTGGTATACAACAGGGTCAATGATCAGGTTTTTTCCACATGGATATCTAATTGTCCCAGCACCATCTGTTGAATAGATTTTCCACTCTTCTTTGCAAATTGGTGTAGCATATATGTATGAGTGTATTTCTAGATCCTCTGTACTCTTCCATTTCCATGGACTTATATCTGTCTTCATTAATACCATCTTGTTCTTGGTAGCTGTATGCAAGTCTTAAAATGAGAAAATGTAATGACCTCTTTCTTTTTTATATACACACCCAAACCACATATACATGTGCAATTTCCTTAGGACAAAAGAGTCAAAAAAAGTTCCTATTTCTGAGGTTAGACATCTTGAGTTTGAATAGCTCAAAGCTTCCTGACAATCTCAGCAAGTTGGAATTAATAGTATTCATGAATTTTAACAAGCTGGAGATCAATATAGATTAGAAAAATGAATAAATATCTGAACTTTCATAACATCTGTGTCATCAACTATATCCCTTCTACTGAATTTCTGGTAAATATGGCTGAGAGGCCTATTCTCCACAGTCTTCCTCTTTAGAACCTGAGGTGTAATAGAAAGGAAATTTTGACTTAGGGGATGTCACAGATCTCTGAATATAAGTTATCTGAATACAAGTTATTCTCCTATTACATAGGTGTCCACACAACTTTATCGGTGTTTTTCTTAGACAACAGGAAATCAAACAAAGAATTATGCTCTCCTTTTTTACATGGGACACGTCATTTAATAATAAGCCTAAATTTACCTTCTAGTCTCTGAAAATCTCCATTTCCCAGTGGCCTGACTCTTATCCTAAAGAACTACAAGTCTTCCTCCATTCCTGTCCAACTGTACCCTCAAATCTGTCTCAGACTGACCATGTTCAGGCTTTTTAGCTCAGGAAATAACAAACAGGTTCTCAGGGGGGTTTCCATATAAGGTCTGAGACTCTCTGCTTTCTGTTTATGTGACTATGAAAGATTTGAGCCCAATAACCATAAAACATGTGCCTGTGACTTTACCCTAATTAGGAGCAACACAGATTAACTTGACAGTCCTCCTCCCATGGAACAAAGACTGCTTTGGTCTCTTCTCCTGGTCTCTTTGATCCTTCCTCCACTGACCAATGACTTCTCAAACCATAGGGAAGATCATGCCATGAGATTAGAGTCTACCAGTATCTATAGTTTAATGAAGTATGCCAAACTGACCACAGAAGCATGGCCAGTGAGTATTAGAACACTGCCTATATTCCAGAACAATCCCTCATACTCTTAGCTACTTCTTATCATTAATCTCTCTACTTTCTAACAGTTTATTTTTTTTTAATTTTTATTTTAACTTTAGTTTACTTTACATTACTGTATTGCTTTTGCCAAACATTAACATGAATTCACCACGAGTGTACAAGCGTTCCCAAACATGAATCCCTTCCCACGTCCCACCCCATACCATCTCTCTGNTTGTTTTTATTATTGTATGAATATATCACTTTTTATTTACCATGTGACTGTGAAAGGACATCAGGATGGTTTCCAATTTTTTACTTTTATGAATAGTGGCGCTGTGAACATTCTACTGGATATGTCTTGATGTGCGTTTAAACACAGTTCTAGTGGCAGATACATAAGGATGAAAAACTCGACTTATTCCTGTCACTTATTTATATGTACCCATAATTTCTTCTTTTGAATTTTTTTTTGTCTACTTTTGTGATACCAATTGAGATTTCTTTATTTCATTTTCTGATTTCATTAGTTAGGATGTTGGACAGAGAAGCCTGGGGGACTACATTCCATGTGGTCACAAAAAGTTGGACATGACTGAGCATGCACACACAGAGAGAGAAAGGAATCACCCTTTTATGTCATTACTAACTTTCATTTTTATATGCCACATTCAAAAATAATTTTTCCCAGCTTGGTACATTTTCACTCTCATTACCACCAAACACACACACACACACACACACACACACACACACACACACAGTATCCTCACCTATACCACTTTGTGCTGTATTGAACTAACTGGAATTTTTAAAGCTTTTATTGAAGCATAGTTGCTTCATAATATTGTGTTAGTTGCTACTGTACAGCAAAGTGAATCAGCTATACGAATACATATACCCTCTCTGTTTTGGATTTCCTTCCCATCTAGGTCACCACAGAGCACTGAGTACCGTTTCCTGTGCTACACAGTAGGCTCGCATTTGTCCTCTATTGTATACATAGTGTGTATATGTCAGTGCCAACCTCCCATTCATCCCGTCCTCCTTTCCCCCTTGATACCTATCTATGTATTTGTTCTCTACATCTGTGTCACTATTTCTGCTTTATAAATAAGATCATCTATGGCAGTTCTTTCTAATTCCACATATATGCATTAATATATGATATTTGTTTTCCTTTTTTGACTTAATTCACTCTGTATAAAAGTCTCTAGGTCCATCCACATCTCTACAAATGACCCAATTTTGTTCCTTTTTATGAGTGAGTAATGTTCCATTGTGTATATGTACCACTTCTTCTTTATCCATTTCTCTGTTGATGGACATTTAGGTTGTTTCCATATCCTGGTTATTGTAAATGGTGCTGCAATGAACAGAGAGGTGTGTGTGTCTTTTTGAAATATGGTTTTCTTTGGGTAACTGCCCAGTAGTGGGATTGCTGGGTCACATTTTAGTTCTATTTTTAGTTTTTTAAGGAATATTTATACTGTTCTCCTTAATGGCTGTATCAATTTACATTCCCACCAACAGTGCAAGGGGTTTCCCTTTTCTCCATACCCTCTCAAGCATTCATTGCATGTATGAACAGCTAGAATTTTCATTATAACTGTTTTTAATTTTTACCTTATACAATAATAATCATTTACACTAGTAGCTTTACTTTTTCCTTTACTAACTTGGTTGACAGATAATCTTAGGATCCAAATCATATTCCTTAAGGATATTGAAAATAGTGCTATAATATCATGTAGCAATACCATGCTACACTCCTGGGAACTCTGACATCTGTCTGCTTTTATTAATAACATATCTGTAAGTAACCGAGATTGTTCATTTGCTTAATATTCAAACTCCTTACTACCTATTCTATGAATAGGAGAGTATTTCCAGGATATAGTAAACAGAGTTGTTTCTGTTGTTGTTAACTTCATACAACATTGACCTAAATTTTCGTTACGGACAATCAGGCCTACTACAGCTCTGGGAAATATTCTATTTTTTTTCTTTGATAATTTCTGAAATTATCAGAAATTTCAGGTAATTTTTCTGACCATATTAGACTCAGTCACATGTCAGCAGTATTTCTCGATCTAGCCGACCTGTCTCCTTAAAAAGCTTTATACCTCTGCACAGGCCTTTCCNTAAAAGAATCTTTTCTTCTCATCCTTCTTCCTACTACACATACCTCTACTTCTCTTTCATTGAACAACACCAGTATCAGCTCTGAGGCACACAAAGCTACAAAGAATGACTCATGACATTGGAAACTATCAGAACCAGTGCCTTATACACAAGTGCTCAAATGTACACACTATTTTATATGTATTTTTCTTAGAGAATAAGTCAGTGAAAGACAAAACGGGATCTTCAACAATGAGGTAGTCCTGTGACTATTGCTATTACTAGATTCTTGCTGAAACTGACAAACTTGACTTTTATGTGACTTCAAAGGATTTCTTCCCAGACATTCTAGTTGGAGGTGGAAAGGAGGGATCATGATATACAACTTAACTGTAAAGCTGATTTACTCCTGAAGAAAATACTAGTGTGGTTTGGACCTACATACACCTAGTCAAGGCCTCTGCATTCATCTTCAGCAGAGATCATTTTGTTAGGTTACAGTAGATACCAAGGATTCAGTCTTTAGCAAGAATTAAATATATGGATGGATTTCCACATTACTCTTTCTGTAGTCAATATAAAATCTTACTTTTACCATGCTGCTTGGTGATCAAAGGTTGTGTCCATTAGGGTGTAAACCAATGCTCTCAAATCACAGGCAGATCATCTCCTAATGTGGCGAAATATCCATAGTGTGCCAGTTCCCTTCAGGGAAGGTAATCTTGAAAAATGTCTTCTGACACATTCAACTCCTGCTCAATACTCAGCACAGTTACTCATGCAGAATGAAGAATGACAGGAGCCTGACAGTGTAACAGGACAGACAGACTCCCCAGCTTTCCAGTGTCACAACAATATCTGTCCAAATCTGAACCAGATCGTCCAGTGGAGACCATCAATGAGAAGTCTACCCTACCCTTATGTGTCTTTGTCTGTGCTCTCGAACTGACAGCTCTGAGAATTCTAGGTCAGTAGCCTTAGTCTTAAAGTCTTAGAAGGAAAAAGCAGCTACAGCTACTGTTCTACATTTTTGTTCGTTTCTAACCTATATGGAGGTCAATGACTCTGGGATTTCAAATGCTGATAAGGCCTTCTTTCGGTTTCAGTCTCCCACATCTCCAAAAGGAAAGCATCTCCCCATTTTGAGACAACAAGAAAATAATAGAATTGCTAAAACATTAGCAGAAAAGACAAACAGCATCTCCATTAACTTTCATTCTATACCAAAATGTTAAAAGTTATTTTCCATGTTGCAGCAATTTCCATATAGCTATTTCCTATTATTTCCTAATTGGAAATTGGAAATTTCCAAATTGCTATTTCCTAATATTTCCTATTATCTCATGGCAGAAGCTTCAGGAGATGGGAAGTCACTTCTGAAAGAAAACCTACAGGATCAGCGTTCCTGACTGCAGTTGTGGTATGTAGTTTCTAGTTAAAGTAAAAATCAAATGAACAAAAAACCTTGGCCTTAATTTAGACCCTTAAGTCTTGACCTTTCCTTTCATTCTCCAATGTATGTAAGCTTCCCAATTTTTACTGGACTTGACATATTATCATTAAACCCTACATTTATTCTCCCTGGAGTGGTGGGTCTGACATTCTACTTTCAGTCTTCATGGTCTCCTGGAGATTGGAACCTGCTTCTACCTTGGGGAGCTTCTCTTTTTCCTACATTTCCTTTCTTGGTCCCATAGGATGCTCTAGTCTTTGAATTTTTTCATCCCATTCAAACAGCCTTTGTCTCTTTTCATGATGTTTTCCCTGACACACTTGCCACTTTTCAGGTTACTTTAGTTCATAGGCCAATCTTAACTGAATATCATCACTTAAAATTTGCCTCTACTACCTGGAATAGCTATAGGCACCAAATGAATTCCATATACAGAACAGCTCAGTTATAATCGTAAACCACCTAAACTCCAAGTCCTGTTGGTCAACTAAGAGGATATCTTGAAGGTTATATGTATCTCCATATAACAGCCATCTTACTTGTTTGGATGGCATACACTCCCCGGGCTAAGCTTCTCTCTTAATTTCTTTCTATACTCTACCCTGATGCACTGAAAAATTCCCTGAAACCTAATCTGCATATGTATTCCTTCCAAGTTCTCTGGTTTAGGTCTTCAAGTCTCCACTAAAAGTTTCCCTCTCCAGATTTTCCTAAACTGTGAAGCATGCTCTTATAAGTCAGAGAATCTGATCCTCCTTTGGCTAGGTGGTGGCAAACTCCGTTAGAGCCTCGTCCCCTTCAGTGGGATTTACCTCATTGAGTCTATTATCCCACTGGGCAATGAACTGTGGTTCCAACAGAGACTTTAGAAAAATCAAAGGATAGGAGGTGTTAACATTTATTGAGCTCTTAGTATATTTCAAATGCTGGACTGAGGACTTCACATCCTTTACCTCTTGGCACACAGATGAGGGTAGCTCCATGATTCAAGGCCTACCTAATGACCTCCCTTTGCTGCTAAACAATAGAATGTAGCATAGATGAAGAAATTTTCAGATAAAATTAAGGACCCAAATCAATTTATTCTGCTTTAACCAAAAGGAAGATTATCCTTGATAGGCTCAACTTAATCAGGCAAAAGGCCGTAAAGAGAGACTCAGCCCTTCTTTAGAGACAATTTTCCCTCCTGCTGACTTACAAAAGTAAGCTATCATGTTGAAGGAAGGCCTATGGAAAAGATAATGTGGCCAGGAACTGTGAACAGTCCTAAAATCACAAGAAAATTAATTCTCTCAATATGTATAAGGTAAGAGCAGCTTTTCTAGTTGAAACTCTAGATGAAAATACAGCTCAGTCAACACCTGGAGTGCTGCCTTATAAAACTGCAAATACAGCACCCAGCTAAGTCATGCCACACTCCTGACAGAAACTGGGATATATCTGTGTTTTGAGATACTAAGTTTGTGGTTATCCATTATTAAACAATGTAAAAATAATACAGATTTTCATGTCTAGAAGTGGT
>SJYQ01007207.1:0-18825 GCA_006410935.1 Redunca redunca
CTTGATTTTCTCCCCAGCGAAAGGGGCACAATGCCCAGAGTTCCCTGTAGGCTGCTAAGGGCTAGAGCTCACCATGAGGGGGGCTACTGCCAAGCAGCGGTGTGACATGAGCCCTCTGAATAGCCAAGCTCTCATAGGAGGGCACAGGATGGGTGTGAATTTGGGCCAAAGTCAGTGACTGGAACTTGAGCGCCAGGGGAAAATGGTCAAGGCAGGACTGGACCAAGAGTAGCTTCCCTGATGTCATTTCAGGCCAAGGATTGGTTTGTTTTCAATTCTGAAAATGGTACTTATGGAAAACTGCTATGTGACCAAGTGATTTTCTGTTTTTTTTTCTTTAAATAAAGCTTATTATATTTGCTTTATTATAAAGCAAATTTATCAAAGAAATGAGAAAGATGTAGAAAAAATGAGATGAAAAAACTCACATTTCCACCATGGAAAGATCATCTTTTTAACATTTTGCTATATTTTTAGTCTTAAAAAAATTCTATGCCTTTTGAAAAACATAATTGTGAGTATTATATAAATATGTTTATGTAATCTATAAGTTTGTCCTATTTTTTATTTATCATTATGACATAGTGTTTTCCTCATTATTACAGATTCTTTCTGAGCATGAATTTTAGTGACCATGTCCGCCCCCGGAGCTGTTTCCCCACGTGTTTCTGGAGCCTCTGCAGCTCGGCTGTCTCCTCCGGTGGTGGGCAGTCCAGCCTCCATCCTTATGCCTTCAACGGGCAGGGCCTGACTCCAGCACGGCATTAGAGCTCCGTGGCACATGAGACCCAGCAGAAGGATGAGGTCTGTGTTTAGAAGACGCAGGTGCCAAACCACACTCACCTCTGACCTTTACTCCTCTACTCTTCGAGTAGTAACAGCAAGACCTGCCTAGTCAGGCAGCTTCGAGGTTATGTTAGATTCTGGCTCTGAGGCTGCTCTCTGAATTGCCTGGTGTTGTCCAAACCTTGGTTTATTGGCTTCATCAGCGTACTTCACCTGTGAGCAACAGGAAGCCAAGATCAACTCAGTGCCTCACAGAACTGCAAAGTCCAGATGCTGAGGTCCAGAGCCTGAGGGACACAGTCACAAGCCTCAGTGACCTTTGTCCCACATTCCTGCTCCTTTAGTGGTCACATCCTGGGACGGATTCACCCAGAATCTGCGCCTCCCCCACCCCCGCCTCCAGGAAGGCGTCCCCACTGCTGGCAGCACCCGAAGAAAGCATGCTCTCCTGACTGCACCAGCAGGCCCAGGCCCCATGTCCTCTGCCCCAGTGGGGCCCACCCACCTAAACTCGTAACCTGAGAGTGGGAAGGGGGGAACCAGGAGATGTGGGGAAGGGCCGGCAGGGGCTGTCCACTTCGCTGACCATCGTTCCTGCCACTGCGGCCAGAGCGAGGTTCTCAGAGCACCTCAGTGTGGAGGGGGTGTGAGGGAGCTGTGGACTCCCCGGGTCTTGGGTTCCAACACTCCGGGTGGCCCTCCTCCTCCTCCCCCATTGGCTTCACACAGAAGCAATCAACATTCTCTTCCTGAATTCCCAGCAATGGGGCCACACCCCCCAGAGCTCCCGCCTGGTGACCCATGACCAGGGAGGAGGCCTCACGGAGAGGAGATCACTGGAAAGTGACCTCACCAGGTGACTCAGCACCTGAGGAACACGGGCCAGGGTGTGTTAGGGACCCCAGCCCAGTTGAAGGGCCCCACAGAGCTCTAGAGGCCCCAGAGTTACCGCTGAGAAAGCAGAGCTGTTTCTTCCTGTAAGGGCAGGGGCGGCAGAGGACAGAATGGGGAACTGTCAGAGGGAGAGTTGGCTGCATCAGGTCAGGTGCCCCAGAAGGCCCAGGTCTGTTTATCTGGGAGGTAAGGTCTGTGTGATCACTGCAATGGGGATCCCAAGTGTGGTGGGGGGCTCCTGTTCTGTCTCCCAGGCATCCTGCTATCTCTGTGTGTTTGTCCTTGGTCCCTGCCCCAAAAGCTCACAATCCACCTGATATAGGATCCGTCCAAACAGCACAGAGGGTGTGTGCACAGCTAGGTGGGACCCATTTCTTCTCAGAGGAGGAGACAGAAGCAGGCCTCAGAGAACCTTTGGGAGCTATGGCGCGTAGGAGGGAAGGAAAGAGGGAGCCAGAGGCCTTTCCGGTAAAGAGGCCCTGGACCTGAACAAATACAGGAGGAGGAAATTTGGGTCAAGAAGCAAGACTGACAAAAGAACCGACTGCCTTCAGAAGCCAGGTGGGAGCATGAGGCCAGACCTTGACCCAGAGCCTGGCGGGGAGCAGAGCAGGATCTGGTGCCCAGGGGGACAAACAAAATTGTCCAGGCTGGGTGGGAACTTTCAGAAATTTGAAGAGTGCTTAGCACAGCCTCCGTTGGGGCTCCCATGGATTGACCCTGCTGTGGACAAGTGTGACGATTCAAGGAGCGGGCAGGCTGAGGGAATGTCTATGTGTTTGTGCTGCAGCCCAGGCCTCCGGCTCCCAGGCAGGGGGTGGTGGCGGGGTAGAATTCCAGGGCGGGGACTGGGATGCCCAGTTTCTCCTAGCGCACGTGGAGGGGACGAGGGGACGCTTCAGTGGGGAGAGTGGAGAGGGGACCTAGGAAGGTGCCTCACTCTGCAGTGCCCCTCCTGGACCCCCAACTTCATCCCCAGCATCAGGAGAGGATGGGGCTCCAGTTAAGCTCCTTAGGGAAAGGCAGGTTGGGCCTTTCATGCCTTCAGCCACCTCAGGCCTGGGTGACAGGTGACCCCCCTCACCCCGCACGCAGCTTCCACAGCAGGGGCTGGATTAAGGGTCTGCCAGGCTCCCTCTGGGAAGACATTTCTGGAGAAAGGAGGCCTCCTAAGGAGAAAAGCAGGGAACAGCTGAGGATGGAACGGGGCCTAGGCGGGAGCACTGCTGAGCCGGGAGAAAGCAACCACGCTACCAGCGGTGATCACATCGAGGGCTTGTGAGTCCCGCTCACTCCTCATGCAGATCTGAGAGGCCGATGCTGCACCAAGAGGTTGAGTGACTTGCCTTAGGCGACACAGCCAGGAAGCTGACAGGGCAGAGAGCAAAAGGGGTCCCTCTCTGGACCATACAGGTGCGGATCAGCTAGTTTTGGGAAGGTGCCTACCCAAGGCCTCTGACCTACAGTTCTTTCTCCAGAGCTGGGGGAGGGGGAAAGAGCTGCAGATCAAGGCAGTCACATCACCTGGCACCCGTGGGTCAGCCTGAAGGTGTCTCTCTGAGTTCTGGGGCTCTGTTTGAGCCACTGCAAACCAGACAGACCTTAGGAGGTCCCCAGGACCTGGGTGGACTTTACATCAAGTCAGGCCATTTCCCCTGGGGGCCGGCCACCCTCTCCAGGGGCCAGGAGGGGTGTCATTGGTGAGGAGAAGAGACCTAAGTGGTAGAAATATAGCAGGAGGCATAATTTTGAAGATCACAGAGAAAAATATCTAGTGGCATTCAAATGACACTGCTGGCCATCAGTCCTAAGGCAAAGAGTTTTTTTGCAAAAAGTTATCCATCAAGTCCCTGTGTATAAAAGACAAAAGTTAGAGACACCCCCAACATTCATCAGCAGTGGAAGCTTACATAACTCCTGGTTGTCCACACAGCCATTCAAAGAATGGTGACAAGCCCCTCTCAGCATGGAAAAATGCTTACTGTAAAAAGTAGGAGCCAAACAGTACACTGTGATTTTGCTAGGAAAAAACATGCTTATTGGAAAGGAACAGGAAAAATAGAAAAGTTAGTAAAGGTTTAATAGCGGTGCCAAATGATGGGTGGAGTAGAGTTCAAACACAGTTAAATTATTTTTGAAAGACTATAACCTAAAGATTAACAAACGGTTCAAAAACAAACGCCATGGCAGAGACAAAGCACTAGTTTTCTGGTTACTTGGCAACATCCATAGGACAGGATCCATGGGCCCGGGGCCCTCACATGGCAGGATCAGGAGGTTGCAGTGAAGTCCGCACTGCAGGGAGGCTGGCTGGTGATCACACAGGAGGACTGGCTGTGATAACTCCGCTTGGGGACAACCTGAACCTGGGTGGATGGAGCACAGAGGATGGGGGCCAGCTGGGGCTCCTTGCCCAGGGGGAGGAGTGCAGAGTCAGGGCTGTGGGGGTCTCTCTTCTTCCTGCCTCAGCTGAATCTCCTGCCATACCTCCTCTCAAAGCAGCAAGCGACCTGCACTGGGTGAGACCCAGAGCTGGAATAAGACATCAGGCCGTGAGAAGCCCTTCCGGGAAGAAAGCGGACATGCCATCAGTGTGCCCACCCTGAGCAAACACTGGTGGTCCACAGGTAACATGCAATGCAGCTGGGGTCCCAGGAGTGGGACACCCTGCCCCTCCCTCTCTTTGCTGCATTTTCCCGCGAGGAGAGGGGAGCAAGGTCAGCCCCTGAGTGAGGCCGAGGTGGTCTGCTACAGGTGCCTCAGGAGGGAAGGTGCGGGTAGAGAAGAAAGGCATGAAGGGCCCTCAGAGCTGGACTGAGAAGGATCCCAGTAGCCCCAGACTGTGCTCAAACCCCCACTCAGGCTGGTGTGCTGCTGGCAGCGGAGGTCCTCAGCAGGCAGGGAGGGGTGAGGCCCAAGGTGGACTTCAGAGCCCTGAAGAGCCCGCCGGTGGAGGAGTAGGAAGCAGGGGATGCACTTAGGAGCTGAGACTCTGCTCTGAGTGGCTAGGGTTTGAATTTTGACTCTGCCACCTACTAGCTGTGTGGCCCTGAGCAAGTTATTTTAACCTCTCTAAGCCTCAATTTCTCCAAATATAAAATGGCACTAATAAGTAACTCCTCTTATTGGGCTGTTTTGAGGATTAAATGAATCAGCTTTGTGCCAGTGCGAGGCAAGGACTGTCAACACTGAGCGTTTGTTCAATAAAGATATAAACTAGTGGCCAGAGCCACTCACAGGGGACGAGGATGCCACACAGTGTCATCTGGATGCAGAGATACGCTGCACCTAGTGGGGGGTGTAGTCATTGGGGGACCCCTGCCCCATCCCAACCCCACCCCACCCCGTGCCCATCACCTTGGCACACAAGGAGCTAGGTGGGCAATGAAGTGAAGTGAAGTGAAAGTCGCTTAGTCGTGTACAGCTCTTTGCAGCCCCATGGACTACACAGTCCACGGAATTCTCCAGGCTAGAACACTGGAGTGGGGAGCCATTCCCTTCTCCAGGGGATCTTCCCAACCCAGGCAGAAAAGTGAAAGTGAAAGTGAAGTCACTCAATTGTGTCCGACTCTTTTCGACCCCATGGACTGTAGCCCACCAGGCTCCTCCGTCCATGGGATTCTCCAGGCAAGAATACTGGAGCAGGTTGCCATTTCTTTCTCCAGGGGATCGAACCCAGGTCTCCTGCATTGCAGGCAGATGCTTTAACCTAGGCAGAGTTAGCCCAAAATCATAGCTAAGTCCAAATTGTCATAGACCTCCATCTGTGGCTGCAGGAGTGGTGGGTGTGGCCCAGGGACTGATAAACACACCAAGAGGCCCCTGGCCAGTCAACAGTGACAAGGCTGACTAGGTAGGCCTAGGGTAGGGGGTGGAGGCGGCAGAGTGGAAGGGAGGGCAGCAGGAGCAGGGAGCCTGGTATGCAGGCAGTAGGGGCTTGGAGGCCTCTGGAGCAATGAGGCGTTCCCAGTCACTGGGTCTTCTGGGATTCATTTCAGCTCAATTCCACTTAATAAACATCTTAAAGCTACAGGATGTGCTTGGCGAAGAGAATGAACACAGAAGCTTTGTCCCAAAGGGCTCACAACTGACTCAGAGGAAGAGACCAAGCTCAATCCTGCTGACCACCAGGCGCCCACTGGGCACCAGCAACTCCTGCAAGAGCACTGGGGACTTAGCACGCCTCATGCACACTTATAACAGCCAGGAAGGGGCACAGAGGCACTGAGAGGTGATGCAGGCCTCTTTATTAAAGTAGCACAGCTTGTGAGGAGGGGCAGTGGCGTTTATGTGTGACTCGGGGGTCTGTGCCCTCAGCAACACACTTATCGTCTCCACTGCTACCTGTGATAATAAAGGCAGGAGGAACACACGGTGTGTGTTAGGGAAGAGCTCCAAGCCTTGGTTTATTCATCTGTGAAATGGGCACAATGACCTTTAGTTTCCTTTAGTTCTCTTGTTGTTATGGGGGCCCAGAACAGATAGTAACAGAAGGCACCCTTGAAGGGCAGAAACCAAGCGCTACAAGGCAGGGGGAGGAGCATGAGCCAAAGCCAGAGAGGAACGTGACTGCTCCAGTTTCAGGCGGAGAGGAAGTTTCAGGGCTAAGATGAGAAGCTGCTTGGCTCCTTTGTTTTTCTCCTCCGCTCTGCACCCCTGGAGCAAGTTCTACTGGGCTCTGTGTGCACTTTCTCCCTCTCGGGTCTTCCTCAGGCCACACAGTTTGGCCTCTGCTCATATCACCCACCACAAACACTCCTGCCAAAGTCCTATTGCCGGTCCAGTGGCCATCCTTGGATCTTATCATCCCTTCTCAGCATCCCAGGCATGCTCCTGACCTCCTCAGAACACTGCCCCGGGGCTCTATCAACATGCGGACGTGCATTCTGGGGTTTGCTCCTCTCCATGCTGGACTCTTCCCCTCTGTCTCCTTTGCTGGCTCCACCCCCTGCGCCACACATGCTCACCAGGAGACACATCTGTTCTCGAGACTTACCCACTGCCTCCATGTGGATAGCCAGCCCCCGACCTCTAGCCCAGTATACCCTCTGAGCATGGGACCTCTGTGCCAGTCTGCTTGCTGGATCTCTTTCCTGCACGTACCCCAGGCAATCTGAACTCTAATGAGCCTCAGGGACTCACCACATTCCCCTAACTGCTGCTGCTCCTTCTGGGTCCTTCTTCAGCACTCAGCATCACCAACGCAGGTTGCCCAAGTCGGACCCTGGGAGTCATCCCTAACATCTCCCTCATTAACACTTGGATGCCCAACATCTTTTGTGCCTTTCCTTCTTCCCCAGAACCATCCCCTTTGCTGCAGAGCTCCTGGGATGTCTTCCAGACTGCCCCACTGCACACTGACCCAGCTGCCCCATAGGCCCATGTAAAATGCAAACCAGCATGGTCACTCTCTGTTCAGAAGCCTTTAAAGGCTCTCCATTATGTTGGGCAGAGAAGACAATGGCACCCCACTCCAGTACTCTTGCCTGGAAAATCCCATGGACGGAGGAGGCTGGAAGGCTGCAATCCATGGGGTCGCGAAGAGTTGGACACGACTGAGCTACTTCTCTTTCACTTTTTACTTTTATGCATTGGAGAAGGAAATGGCAACCCACTCCAGTGTTCTTGCCTGGAGAATCCCAGGGATGGGGGAGCCTAGTGGGCTGCAGCAGCAGCATCATGTTGGAAATAAGACCTGCACCTCATTGCATGCCACTCAGTGCTCCAACTTCTTCACTGCACACCTTCTCACTGTCTTTTGGTTTCAGTTCCAGCCAGACTGAAATCATGGAGTAGATTTACCTTCCTTCACTCTAATCCTCCCAGTCCTTACAGTCCCTAGGGCTCAGCTTGAAAGTCACCTCCTCCAGGCAGCTTTCTTGTTGCCCTTCTTTTGTGTTCCTGCAGTCAATGTACACAACAGCTCTTTTGCTACGTCACTCTGATGCTTTCTCTTCTTGCTCCCCACCCTGAGATTCTAGAATCTTTGAAGTCAGAAACTATCCTTGTGCTTTTGTTTTTCTAGTGCTGAGAAGTATTTGCTGAAATCACCGGATCTGAGAAGAATCTTAGAAACAGACGCTGAGGGTGTTCTTTTAGGGGAAATGGGTTGCTGTAGACACTGAAAGGAAGCAGTCAGATATTAACTACAATTCTTCAGTTCAGTTCCGTTCAGTCGCTCAGTCGTGTCCGACTCTTTGCGACTACAATTCTTAGCCTCCTTCTAATGGGTGACCGTATGACCCAGTTTGGGCCAACAAGATTTAAGGAAAAGCAGCGGAGCATGCACAGGAGAGATCTGCTTCCCTGAAGTGATCACAGTCCCTTCCTATTTTCCGTCTCCTCCCTGGAATTAGGAGAGGAAGCTGGTAGAGGAGCCAGCCACGAGGACAAGAAAGTGAAAGTGTTAGTTGCTCAGTTGAGTCTGACCCTTTGTGATCCCATCCACTGTAGCTCTCTAGGCTCCTTTGGCCATGGGATTCTCCAGGCAAGAATACTGGAGTGGGTTGACATTCCCTTCTCCAGGGGATCTTCCCAACGGAGGGATCAAACCCGTCTCCTGCATTGCAGGCGGATTCTCTGCCATCTGAGCAACCAGGGAAGTGCACACACTGAAGAATCTTGAAGGGACCTAGGTCATGATTCTGGACTACCTACTAGTGTCTTTTTGTTATGAAAGACCAATAAAACTCATTGAAGTCCCAGCTTCAGTTAGCCCGACTGTGGGGTCTCCACATTTAGGTGAACTCCCCCTAGGAAAGGTAGATGATGGCAGATAACCATCTGTGGACATCTGAATAGGGCTTTCCTTTAAAGATGATGCTAGTCCTGAGAATGGGCAAAGGCAAGATTTACGGAGGAGGACAAGGTGGGGTTGGAGAGGCTGACCCTGCCTGGGATTCTATCAGAGGACCACAGCAAGGCCTCACTCAATGTGTGAGGAAGATGCTCTAATGATGCGGCCCTAACATGACCATAACCTTGACCTGGGCCTTCTCTGCTAACTGCTTGGTCTCACTTATGAGATGAGGCTGTTAGAATAGATAACTTTTCAAAGGTATAGTGCTATAAGTCTGGGCTTTGGAGTCAGGAAAGCAAGGTCCATCTTCATGGCTTACTAGCTGTATGACTTCCAGGCACTCTTTGGTTGACCTCATCATCATCTGTAAAATCCAGATTATAACAGTGCTAATAACTGTTGGGCTAATGCTGGGGTTCTGTGGCATCGCATCTGGGAGTGCTAGCAGAATGCCATGTGGAGTCCCCCAGGCTGCTAGAGCCCAGTGCCCAGCACGTGCTGAGTGCTCTATAGGGGGCCATTTTTGTGTTTCACATTCTCCAGGCTGGCTTACTAACCGCTGCAGTTTCACGCTTCCTCTGGATCTGGGCCTGCTGCAGGGCTCCCGAAAGCCTCTCTGGTTGACCCTTGATCTGTGGGTGAGCAAACTGGCCCAAGGCTGCCTATAGTCCAGTGGCTTTTCCTCCAGCACTATGTGCTGTTGTGCCCAGGGTCCTGGGGCCGCAGGTGGAAAGCAGAAGCCCCTGGACACAGACAGCCCAGACCAGGCCCAGAAAGGCAGCAATCAAGCCTTGGGTAGAAATAAGAGCCTACGTGGTCCGTCTGTCCTGTGGCTCCTGTCTTAGCCAAATCTTCCTGGTAATTGAGGAGCATCTTTTCCTGGGAATAGTTGGGAGGGGGGATGTGTGTGTGTTGGAGGTTGGGGGGGGGGGGGCTTGAAAACGTTGGCTCTTCAAGAATGACTGGAATTAGGGAGCTGGAAAAACACCTCCAGAACTAGATTTCTTAGTGCAGCTGCTCTGGGCAGAACCTTTCTTATCCTTCCCTTGGAAGTCTCACCTTCTTTCTCTTTCCAGCACTATGTATCTTGGTGGAAAAAATCTTGGGGAAAAAAAATTAAGCGTCTGTTCTATTCCAGCCCTGGAAAGATCAGTAGGTGTACCCCGTTTGTCCACGGCCCCACTCTCACCGCCCCTCCCCACTCCCACCCTCCCGGCAGCACTCCAGGCCAGAGCTAGCCATGCTGACAGTCGACGGCACCTCCAGTTTACCTTGGCGCGGGTCCAGCCCGGGGCGGCCCCCACTTCTCCACCTTTGTTACCCGGCCCCTCTCTAGTGCAAAGAGCAGTTTAAATATAAATCAGTCCTCGACACAAACAGAGCCTCAGCGAGTCTCAGAGCCATCACCGGAACTGAGAGCCCAGGTTTTCGGCGAGTGCAAACAAGCAGAGACCGGCTCTGTAAATCTCCCAGATCGCATCGGGAGGGGCGCGGAAACTCCCCCTCCCTTTTCAAACGTCGGCTCCCCTCCAACCACCCTGGCTCCCGTGGGTTCCCTCAGCTCCCCTCGCCCCCGCCTCCTGTCTTCCACCTTCGTGGCCCTGCCGATCCCTTCTCTGGCCCCCTCGAGTCTGCGGGCCGCGGCGCCCACCCTGCCACGCCAGCGCCCCGGGTGCCCCCACGCTCTGCAGCCGGCCGCTCCCCCTGCAGACCTCCCTCTCCCCGGCCCGCCACCCCCCGCCCCCACCCTCCGGCGGGCGGGACCTTCTCCCGGGGCGGTCGAGCCTTGCGGGTCCCGGCCCAGCTGCGGACGCAGAGACAACTTAGGCCGGAAAGAGGTCAAGCGCCGCCGGCCGCCGCGTCACACCTGTCTGAGGGGGCGGCGGCGACGGGGCGGGGGCTCGCAGCGCCTTTGACACCGAAGGGAAAGAGGGAGGAGGGAGCGCGCGTTTCATCATCGGCGGCGGCGGCCACTTATAAAACTTCTAGGCGCGCACCCTCGCGCTCACTCTCCTCCGGACAGCGACAAGGCGCCCGCCACCCGCTGGCCGCCCGCCGCAGCCCAGGCGCCCCGGCCCCGCTCGCCCGGCCTCCCGCCCCGTGCTGCCGCCTCCATGGGGCTCCTGTCCAAGCCCGGCGCGCGCCAGGGTAGCGCCGCTTCTACGGGCCGAGAGGGCTGCAATCCCCGCTCTATCTTCAGCAACATTAAGGTGAGCGGAGAAGCGGGGCCGTCGAGCCCGAGCCGCACAGGGCGCACCGTCGGCGCGGTCCCGTCGTCGGTGCTGCAGGCGCCTGGGAGGCGCTGAGGGTGCGGGCGCCCACCCTCGCAGTCTCTCGGTCGGTGCTGCGCTCCCCAATGCATCTCCGTGGACCCCGCACCGCGGGCAAGGGGGCACCCTGCCAGGCAAGCCGGTGCTGGTCGTGTGTGCGTGTGCGCGTGTGTGTGTGTGCATGCGTGTGTGTGCATGTGTGTGTGCATGCGTGCGTGTGCGTGTGTATGTGTGCGCGTGCGCTTACTCACACGCCCTCCTCGGGGTAGGAAACGGCGATGAAAGTTACCTGCTTATTGGGCCAACTCTATTCAGGTAGTCTTGGCACTAGGGTGGGGAATTGCCCAGTTCTTTGAACAAGAACATCTCCGGGACACGGTTTTGGGCTCCTGTGGGAGTTACTTTGTTAAGGGCGTGGGCTTTTAAGTGCCTGGTCTGGCGCCTTGTAGGGGACAGGCTGTGGTCCCTCTGAGATGCAGATCAGAGCCCGTCTCAGCTTGAGTGGGTGGCAGGAGAGCCATTCTCCACTATGCTTTCCTCGTCCTGAGGGCGGCAGCCAGCGCGTGGGCTCTGCTACCTGATGGGGCTGCTGCCTGCAATGTTAAGAATTCCCCCGAGGCTGGCAACCTACACTGCAGCTCCTGGACCAGCTTTCCAGGTCCGGAACTAGCCCCGGAAAGCAGCGGCTTTTGGTCTATGCAATAAAGTCTAGGCAGGTGCCTGGTAAGTTATGGGGAGTGGGTGAAGAAAAGCTGGGTGTAGGCAGTTGTGTGATGAGGTTGCTTTCCTCCACTCACAGGTCCAAGAGGACTGGAATGGTGGAATGCACACTCGGGCTTTTTTGCCTCTTCTGGGAGGGCAAAATGCACCTCCTGTGGTGAGGATGTGGGAGGTGGTGGAGCCCAGGTCAGGTTTCCTTGGAGTCAGGGCAGATGGTGCAGACAGGTTGTTTACGGCAGTCATACAGTCAGATTCGGGGTGGTAAAGCCTCCAGTGGTACAGTTAAGGGGAACCCGGAACACACGAAGGCAGGATAAAGGTCTCTCCGGGCTGGTTTTGTGTCCAAAAGAAAGGGATCTGGAGGTCACAGTGGAACCCATCTGTGTACTTACACATACTGTTAGCACTAGAGCTGGGCGCCCTGCTCCTGCTTCTGTTCTTTCCCTATACCCCACTAGGCTGAATTGATTCCATGACTGGATGTAAGTAAGACAGAAATTTTGAGAGTTTAAAATAATCCTCCAATCTCCTCACCTTTGGCCAGACCCTGATGAGAACACTGTGGTTTTAGTCCCATCATTTTAAGAAAGTTTAGAAAGGTTTCAGCAGAGAATTGTGGAAAATTTGGTGTTTATAAATTAGGAATTGGGAGGAAAGGGTCAGAGTAATCATCAGGTGGTCTGAAAAGAAAGAGGCCCAGGAGGGAGCCAGACTGAGGCTAAGTCCTCTATTTTCACCACTCTTAGTGTTGGGAGCAGGAGGGACAGCTCATAGCCAGGGAAATCCCAAATGAGATTGATCTGTTTAGATCCGCCCTGAGTCTCTAAAATAAATGAGTTTACGGCAGCAGTTTCTTTGAAGATCTATAAATATAAGATAATTTATCACATGCTGATGATTTAGTCACACGTGCCTGAGGCCTGGGCCCAGGCCAATTGGCCTCCTTGACTCATACCAGTTAAAAGTTTTTGTGCACTCTGAAAACCAGAATTTTTTCAATCATTTCTTCCCTTAATCCATAGTAATTCTAAGGCCAGAGTTAGGAGCAACTTCCACTTAGCTTCACTTACCAGCTTGAAAACAGGTAGGAAATTTGATATCTCAAGACAAATCTGGGGGCTGGAATTCCATGAGTTAAACTCCCTGAAGCCTTTTCTTCCAGGGGACATTGTTGACATTTGGGGGCTTTGCTATTTGATGAGAGATTTCCTCCTCCCAATAAGAAGGTTGGTGGCTGCCCTGCACCTTCCCAGGGGGTGTGGACTGCACGTGTTTTGTGACGTGTGATAAGGGAGGAACAAGGGACACCCAACCTGAGGACCCATCGTTTTTCCATGTTCCTCATTGTTGGGACAGATTGACCAATAGGCTTTAAGTATGCATGTGTTCAGCCGCTCCGTCATGTCCAACTCTTTGCAACCCCATAGACTTTAGCCTGCTAGGCTCTTCTGTCCATGGGATTTCCAGGCAAGAATGCTGGCATGGGTTGCCATTTCCTCCTTCAGGGGAACTTCCTGACCCAGGGATCAAATCCTCCTGCATTGGCAGACAGATTCCTTACCACTGAGCCACATGGGAAGCCCAATAGGCTTTATGACATTCTTGCAATACCCCACATACCATATGGTTTGAGAAAAGGCATGAAACAAGGGGACTAAGACCCACGCCTCATGTCATCCCCTTACTTAACTAGGTGATACAGGAATGCATTCCTGAGCCTCAGAGTCCTTAAGTGAAAAAAACTGGGTAATATGAACAATGCCTACTCTCCCCCCCACCACTGAGGGCTGGTGGGGGAGGGCTTCCTAAGGATTATGTGGAAAGAGGAAACAGCTTTGTAAACCATGCTGGGCTTTCTGGTATTGGCATCACTGTGAGGTCAGTTCTTGCCTCAGCAAACAAGACTCAGCATACAAACGTCATTTCGAATCTATTATTCCATCAATTATACCTCATTCTGTGAGACACAGTTAATAGTTAAAAGAAACTGCAGTTTATAATAATAATATCCCAAAAATAACAATAGTAGCTGTCTGAATGTACTTGAACTATGGAAATAGTTTACCCATATGCAATCTTCATTACAGCTCTATCAACTTTACACTGTTACTGTTCCCATTAATGATGAGGAAAACAAGGCTTTTTGAGGCTGATCTCTTGGGTGTGGATACATGGAAAGGGTGGTGTGTAGAGGAACCAGGAATGTGAGCCTCTGAAGTCAGAGCCCCAAACCCTAACCCCTGTGTGCCTGGCCCTGTCTATTGCACGGTGCTGGTTAGCTCTGTATAAGCACGTGGACATACCTTNAAGAGATCTGTTTCTTCTTAAAATGAAACTTTTGGAGCCAAACTGGGGTTATCTTATGAAGGAGTGGTTGATCGGTAATTGCTGCCCACATTTTGGGAACTTTCACATCCAGGGTCCCAGCCTAGTGCAATAATGGCTGTCCTGTCAGTGGGGGTGGAAGGCGGGGGAAGAACAGTGGGAAGAAGGAGATCTCACAGCTGGGCCTGAGTGACTCTGGTGACCCCCCCAAGTGAGGGAGGGGTGCTTTGTTCTGGCATGTGTCCATATGTCCAGAGGCTTCTGACCCCCAGCCGTGGGGCAGCAGCTTGGGCTTAACTTCTCAGTTTCCAGAGGAAAGCTCTACATCCCCACAACCTGCAGTCCATTCCTCGGGAGACACTGAAGAGAGTCCCCTGGGCCAGAGAATGCCCTCATCCCCCTATGAGTTGACATGCTCTTTCCTTCCTGGGCTGTTTCTCTGACACAAGGGACCGCATATGTTACGCTCTCCAGGGTGTCTGTCCCCTGAGAGGCCCACCCTGCTCTGCTTATGGGTCTGTTGGGGGTCGAGGAGGGAGAATTATGGGACTAGGTGGAGTGGAGGTCAAAGGTTATTCACATCCTTTACTTCTGTGACTGTGCCTCAAGCCCTTTCCTGGTTTTCATTTTGTCTCCTGGTGATGAATTTAACAAGTGGAAGGTGAAAGTGAAAGTCACTCAGCAGTGTCTGACTCTTTGCGACCCCATAGAGTATACAGTCCATGGAATTGTCCAGGCCAGAATACTGGAGTGGGTAGCCTTTCCCTTCTCCAGCGGATCTTCCCAACCCAGGGATCAAACCCAGGTCTCCCACATTGCAGGCAGATTGTTTACCAGCTGAGCCACAAGGGAAGCCCAAGAATACTGGTGTGGATAGCCTACCCTTCTCCAGGGGATCTTCCCGATCTAGGAATCAAACTGGGGTCTCCTGCCTTGCAGGCGGATTCTTTACTAACTGAGCTATCAGGGAAGCAAGTGGAAGAAGGAGTTATTGTGAAATAATTACAGATTCATAGGAAAAATGGTGCTGAGTGGACCTATGTACTTTTTACCTGGTTCCTTCCAAGGGTTTCACCTTACATAGCTGCAATGTAAGACCAAAAACGGGAGAGTGACATTGCAGTAATGTGTGAGTATAGTTCCAGGCCGTTCGATCATATGTACAGATTCAGGGAACTGCCATCCCTCTGCTTTGAGACTGTCCCATTGCCACTGAGATCTCCTTCTGACAACCCTAATATGTTCTCTAGCGCTGTAACTTTGTCATTTTGAAAACATGATATAAATAAAATCATGAAATATGTGTGTGACCTTTTGAGTGCTTTTTTCATCCAGCATAATGCCCTTGAGATCATTCCAAGTTGTTCCATGTATCGATAGTTTGTTCCTCTTTATTGCTGAATACTGTTCCATGGCATGGATGTTATCATGATTTGTCTAGCCATTCACCTACTGAAGGACGTGTGGGTTGTTCCAGTTTGGGGCTATTACAGATAAAGCTGCTATGAACAATCATGTATAGGTTTTGGTGGCTCAGACGGTAAAGCATCTGTCTGTAATGCAGGAGACCTAGGTTCAATCTCTGGGTCAGGAAAATCATCTGGAGAAGGAAATGGCAACCCACTCCAGTACTCTTGCCTGGAAAATCCCATGGATGGAGGAGCCTGGCGAGCTACAGTCCATGGGGTTGCAAAGAGTCAGACATGACTGAGTGACTTCACTTTCAAATTCTTATTTTGCTGGGGTAAAAACCCTAATGCTGGGAAAGATTGAAGGCAGGAGGAAAAGGAGATGACAGAGGATGAGATGGTTGGATGGCATCACGGACTCGATGAACATGAGTTTGAGCCAGCTCCGGGAGTTGGAGATGAACAGGGAAATTTGGCGTGCTGCAGTCCCTGGGGCTGTGGAGTCGGACACGGCTGGTCGACTGAACTGAAATGAAAAGCCCAGGAGTGCATTTTCTGGGTCGCATGGTGGTTTCCTGTTGATTTTTTTTCTTAAAGAAACTGCCAAACTATTTTCCAGAGTGGGTATAACATTTTGCATTTGCACTAGCAAGGTTTGAGAAATTCAGTTCCTCTACTGAATTTGATGTTGTTACTATTTTTTATTTTAGCTATCCTTTTTTTTTTGAAAGAATTCCTCCCCTACAGAAGGGCACTGCCACTGGTGAAAATAAATTGGAAGACCCCATTTTTATACAACAGTAGAATATCAACACTGGCCAGAACCTCCTCCAAATGAAAAATGGACCCATAGAGGGGTGGTGACCCTGCAAGGTCTCAGGGACTAGGAGTATTTTAGTTGTTTGAATTGGTGTGTAGTGAGATCTCAGTGTGGTCTTGATTTGCATTTCCCAATTGGCTGGCACTGTTGAACATCTTTTCATGTGCTCATTTACCACATGTATACCCTCTTCAGGCTTCCCTGCTGGCTCAGTTGGTAAAGAATCTGCCCGAAATGCAGGAGCCTGAGGTTCGATCCCTGGGTTAGGAAGATCCCGTGGAGAAGGAAACTGCAACCCACTCCACTATTCATGCCTGGAGAATCCCATGGTAGACAGAGGAGCCTGGTGGGCCACAGTCCACGGGGTTGCAAGGAGTCAGACACGACTGAGCGACTAACCAGCAACAGCAACAATATCGTTGTCAATGAAATATGTGTTCATACATTTTGTCCCTTTTCTTACTGTATTTTTGAATTATTGTTCTGAGTTTTTTTTTTTTGCATATATGAGATACAAGTCCTTCATTGGGCATATTGTTTGCAAATATTTTCTCCCAGTCTGTAGCTTTTCATCCTCTCAGCAGAATCTTTCACAGAGAAAAAGGTTTTGATTCCAATAAAGTCTAATTTGTCAACTTTTAAACTTATGGATCCTGCTTTTATTGTCTAAAAACTCTTCACCAAATCCTAAATCATAAAAGAGAAATCCTGTGTTTCTTCTAAAAGTTTTATTTTTTTACATTTCAATCTGTGACCCCTTTTGAGTTAATTTTTTGTATAAGTGTGAGGTTTAGGTCAAGGTTTCATTGTTTTGCCTGTGGTTAGGGACAAATAAATGGTTCCTGCACCGTTTGTTCACAAGACTGTCCATACTCCATTGGATTGCCTTTGGATCTTTGTCGAAGATCAGTCGGCCATACTTGTGTGGGTCCATTCGGGGTTTTCTATCATGCTTCACTGATATATGTGTTTATCTCTCTGCCCATACCACCATGTCTTGATTACTGTAGCTAAACAGCAAGTCTTGATATCAGGTAAAACTTGACTTTCATCCTGCAATGGTATGATTACCAAATCTTATCACCCACTCAGTTTCCCTTCTCCTTTGCCTTTTAGGAAGAGTTAAGAGCAGATTCAAAGCTTGCTTTTAGTAACTGGATGAAATCTTATGTATTTACATGCTCCAGCTTTTCTTCTGGCTTGAGCTGAATGGTTGTCTTTTCCCTAGAATTTGATTTTTCAGTATATGTTTCTAAACTTTTAATATTCGTAATAACAGCCCCGCAAAGGAGGTATGCTGCTGCTGCTGCTAAGTCGCTTCAGTCGTGTCCAACTCTGTGCGACCCCATAGACGGCAGCCCACCAGGCTCCCCCGTCCCTGGGATTCTCCAGGCAAGAACACTGGAGTGGGTTGCCATTTCCTTCTCCAGTGCATGAAAGTGAAAAGTGAAACCAAAGTCACTCAGTTATGTCTGACCCTCAGTGACCCCATGGACTGCAGCCCACCAGGCTCCTCCGTCCATGGGATTTTCCAGGCAAGAGTACTGGAGTGGGATGCCACTGCCTTCTCCGAAAGGAGGTATAAGCATTCCCATTTCATACTGGAAATCTAGGTTCGTCCAAGGCCACATATCCAGTCAGTGGCAAAGCAGGAATTCCCACAGGTGTCAGCTCACTCCCAACCCCCTCCTTCCCATGGCCAGAGAATGCCTCTCAGTTCCAGATTCTCTTGTCCATGAACATTTTGGTCTGAGCTTAGTGATCTCTGAGGTCCTTTTAGGTTCTCACATTCCCATCTCATGCTAACAAGTTGCTGATTGAGATGAGACCAGGAGTAGGGCCAGTTGGATCTCAGCTTTGCTGGGAGACCTGCTCTCAGTTCAGTTCAGTCACTCAGTCGTGTCCAACTCTATGCGACCCCATGAATCAGGCCTCCCGTCCATCACCAACTCCTTGAGTTCACTCAAACTCATGTCCATCGAGTCAGTGGTGCCATCCAGCCATCTGATCCTCTGTCGTCCCTTTCTCCTGCCCCCAATTCCTCCCAGCATCAGAGTCTTTTCCAATGAGTCAACTCTTCACATGATGAGGTGGCCAAAGTATTGGAGTTTCAGCTTTAGAATCAGTCCTTCCAAAGAACACCCAGGACTGATCTCCTTTAGAATGGACTGGTTGGATCTCCTTGCAGTCCAAGGGACTCTCAAGAGTCTTCAACACCACAGTTCAGAAGCATCAATTCTTCAGTGCTCAGCTTTCTTCACAGTCCAACTCTCACATCCATACATGACCAGTGGAAAAACCATAGCCTTGATTAGATGGACCTTTGTTGGCAGAGTAATGTCTCTGCTCTTGAATATGTTATCTAGGTTGGTCATAACTTTCCTCCCAAGGAGTAAGTGTCTTTTAATTTCCTGGCTGCAATCACCATCTGCAGTGATTTTGGAGCCCAGAAAAATAAAGTCTGACACTGTTTCCACTGTTTCCCCATCTATTTCCCATGAAGTGATGGGACCAGATGCCATGATCTTAGCTTTAAGCCAACTTTTTCACTCTCCTCTTTCACTTTCATCAAGAGGNTTTCTCCCAGCAATCTTGATTCCAGCTTGTGCTTCTTCCAGCCCAGCATTTCTCATGATGTACTCTGCATAGAAATTAAATAAGCAGGGTGACAGTAAACAGCCTTGACGGACTCCTTTTCCTATTTGGAACCAGTCTGTTGTTCCATGTCCAGTTCTAACTGTTGCTTCCTGACCTCCATATAGGTTTCTCAAGAGGCAGGTCAGGTGGTCTGATATTCCCATC
>SJYQ01007207.1:19564-82610 GCA_006410935.1 Redunca redunca
CATGATGGCTACTCCATTTCTTCTAAGGGATTCCTGCCCACAGTAGTAGATATAATGGTCATCTGAGTTAAATTCACCCATTCCAGTCCATTTTAGTTCGCTGATTCCTAGAATGTCGATGTTTACTCTTGCCATCCTGTTTGACCACTTCCAATTTGCCTTGATTCATGGACCTGACATTCCAGGTTCCTATGCAATATTGTTTACAACATCGGACCTTGCTTCTCTCAGCAGTCACATCCACAGCTGGGTATTGTTTTTGCTTTGGCACCATCCCTTCATTCTTTCTGGAGTTATTTCTCCACTGATCTCCAGTAGCATATTGGGCACCTAATGACCTGGGGAGTTCTTTCAGTATCCTATCATTTTGCCTTTTCATACTGTTCATGGGGTTCTCAAGGCAAGAATTCTGAAGTGGTTTGCCATTCCCTTCTCCAGTGGACCACATTCTGTCAGACCTCTCCACCATGACCCGCCCGTCTTGGGTGGTCCCACATGGCATGGCTTAGTTTCATTGAGTTAGACACGGCTGTGGTCCATGTGATTAGATTGACTAGTTTTCTGTGATTATGGTTTCAGTGTGTCTGCCCTCTGATACCCTCTCGCAACACCTACCATCTTACTTGGGTTTCTCTTGCCTTGGACGTGGGGTATCTCTTCACGGCTGCTCCTGCAAAGCGCAGCCACTGCTCCTTACCTTGGACAAGGTGTATCTCCTCATTACCACCCCTCCTGACCTTGAACGTGGAGTAGCTCCTCTCAGCCCTCCTGCGCCCGTGCAGCCACTGCTCCTTGAACGTGGGGTTGTTCCTCTTGGCCGCTGTCCTGCTCTGAAACCTGGCAAAAGAGGAGGGTATGGGCTGGCTGGGTTGTCTGCAATTAATCTCAGCTCTCTTTATTTAGAGGACCTTGATTCCCTGGAATGGATTAAATTTGATCAGAAGTGATGGATAAAACCAAGGCCCAGAGACTCAGGCTACACTGCAGGCTGGATGGCTGGGATGATGCTGTGCAGTGATCAGCCCTCTCACCGTCTCCCCAGCCTCGCTGGGTGAGATGTCACAGAGGCTGTGGGTTGAGCAGAGAGCCCCAGCTGGGGCAGTAACCCAGGACTTGTGACCTATGGGACACTCGGTCTGGTCAGCATCGGCACTGACCCCTACAGGATTGACCTCTGCCTCTAGATAGGTGGGAACACTAACCCTTTCTTTAAGATTTAGTGTGTACCCAAGTCCTTTAGGACCCTGAGAGTCCCGATGATGAGTTTTGTTTACCCAAACATCAGTCTTAACTATATATGCTCGGAAGTGTGTCCCATCCAACACCCTTGGGAGATGTGGCCTGGAGCACAGAAGGCCTCAGTTAAAATGCAGGTGGCACCAGTAAGCTTCAGTAAGCTAGTGGCTGGCCCTGAATTCTAGAGGAGTGACCAGATGTCCACACTGGAGGCGGACAAGGGGGTGAAGGTGGGCTCTGGAGATGTGGTTTCACTAACAGTGATTATTACGTTTCTGTGGTAGTTGACATTTTATCCTAGAATCAAGTGAATTTTATATTTTTCTCCCACAATATGTCTGTGTGCTTCCAAATAATATGTTGTGTCTACCCCCAAATGTTGTAGTAACACTGATGGTCCAGGAAGCCACACCATGTTTGGCTCAGGTCTTCCAGGTGTGACACCAGGTAGAGTTTGGGAAATGATACCACAGGCCTCAAGTGAGAACTAGTTCATGTGATTAACTCACCCAGCCAGCTTGTTGGGCATGGAGGGAACGATACCTAGGCAATGTCAGCGGGATAGGTATGGGATGTGGGTGCAGGCTATTCCTGGGCTGAGCCCGTGAGACGAGCTGGCTAGAGGATGCAGTGAGGCCCCTGTGGGCTTGGGGAGAGGGGGTGCCTGGTTGGCAGCAGACAGCAGGCATCAAGGGCCACGCTGGTCCTGCCCTACTGGCTGCCTGAGAGATTGCAGGATGAATTAAACTACTTTAGAAGTCCTTCCTGCCAGAGTGCAGGCCCGTATGAAACTGTCCTGCTTGGCTTTTATTCACAGTGCATTTGAGGGAAGTGGGGGGAGCTAAGTATCACTCGCTCACAAGCCTGTACTGCGTGTCTACTGTGCAGGCACTTCCCCAGACGTCCCTGGTTGCACTCAGCTCCCTAAGAGGCCCCCATGTCTCCAAGAAACAATGATCTGTAGCGCCCTGCCTCTCAGCGTGACCCACGGCCTCAATATGTGAGGACCGAGGGGGTTCCCAGGATGTAGACTTTCAGGTTTTTTAAAATATAAATTTATTTATTTTAATTGAGGCTAATTACTTTACAATACTGTATTCGTTTTGCCATACATCAACATGAATCTGCCACGGGTGTACACATGTTCCCCATCCTTCAGTTTTAAAACTGAAGATGTTCTGGGCAGATGGGGATAAGTTGGTCACCCCACTGCCTCCCTTGCTGTGACATTTTATAAGAATGGACTTCCAGCCCCTAACTATAGGGTGGGAGAGGAGACTATGGCAGGTCAGAGATGGTACCCAGGATGGAAATAAGCCTCATGGCAGGAAGGAACTGGAGGCTTCCAGGAGAAGACGGGTGGCAGGGCCTACTTCTCCCTCTTGTTTGTATGTGAAAGTCCTCCCGTCTGGCCCTGCCTTCATTGCCCATTATGACTTGTACAATATTTTTAACCTACTGTGTAGAATCCATACAAGTAATGATAAAACAGCTATAGAAACAGAGTGCTGGAGTGGAGCGGCGCAGCAGCAGAGGTTTCGGTATGACCAGGACACAGATCCACACCTTGCTAACCGATCGAGTGAGGATCACCCAGTGCCCAGGTCTCAAGAGCCCCTGTGCTGTTCACTCATTCACCGCCCATGCTTGCAACCTTGTCTGGTGGGGCAGGAGTTGTGCTCAGCGTATCCTCGAAGAGAAGAATGCACCTTGCAAGAGGCGAAAAATGGAAAAAGATGTCCCAGTGCTGCCCCAAAGCCTGAGAAGAAAGATGGGGTGTCCTTCTGTGCTGAACATGCCCGTGGGAATGCCCTGGTACTTCATGCGCACGTGAAGAAGACCAGTCCACGGCTTTTGGGTGAAGCATTCTTGTGCCAGCTGAGCTCACATGCTGGACAGAGCTGGGTCTTAGACTCCAAAATGTAGCTGCAGTGAAGCCAGCCAAATTTCGAACGTGCTGGCGTCTACATAGCTGAAGTGGCCTTGATTATGCATGAGAAGCTTATTTGTTTGAAGTTTTTGTGCACTGACCAGTTTAAATGACTTCAGCGTCTGCTTAAAGAGAAGAAGCAATGTTGCTTACATAATTACAAAGCGGAACATGAAGCTCTAGGTAGTAGTCTCCTGAGTGGCCCGGAGAGACTTCTGGCCAAAGAACGAGAGAAAGCATCTAAAATGTCTTCAGTGGTATCATCAGCACTATGGAGAGGAAGCCTTACTACACAGGCAAGCTGTAGGAGCGCAGAAAGCTGGCCACACACGGTACTGCCTAACAGGCTCATACCGCTTGTTCCATTCAGAGGTGCTTGGTCTTTGTGGATTCCAGTGACCAGACACTGCCTTACTCCTGTTTGTGAGGACACAGATCAGGCTCTCTTCAGTGCTGCCAGGGGTGTAAACAGGTACCCTGAACAAACCAGTTCCTATCAGCCATTCTGAGGCTCCTTTCTGCTGCCCACTGCATTTCAAGCTGCCGCAGACGGATAAGCCTGAGCTGTGGGTGATGGTATGCAGTGCCCTCCTTCACCCTTGCTTTTTGACCCTTCACTAACCCTTGAAGATCATCTGGTCAAAGAAATTGCTGAAGGTCCAGTGGACATTTTGGGCCACATGCAGATTGCTGGAGATGGGTGCTGATCACAGGGATCTCAAAATTCTGAGAAAGCCGCTGCAACCATTGCCTCAGAGTGGAGTGGCTACTGCCCACGGGAAGCCAGAACCCACCCATGTCAGCTGATAGTTGTTTTGGAAACCAGTTGACTTTGGGGGATTTGTATTTCCCATTCTCTAAGGAAGTATTTCTGACCATCTCTCACTAAAGGACAACCCAAGCTACCTTGTTTTTCTTCTGGATTATTGAATGCTGTATAGTCTAATCAAATGTTGGGGGCAGGGACCAATAGTGTCTTTAAATTGTGATTTTTAAAAAAAATTGTGATGTTTTCCCACTCTAGGCAAGGAAGAGAGTAGGTGATTCCTGTCATAGCTGCTGAGACTGGGGCTGTGCCTAAGGGGAGAGGGATTTTTGTAATGCTCTTTCCCAAGCCTTGGGATAGCGATAATCCCAGTGGCTCGTTATCTCTGTCCAGCAGCCTATATTTTAGCCTTTCCTCACCTCTTTCCTAATTGAGTCATCTGAAGCTCCTCTCCTCAGTGATCTCTGACCTATAGCCTCTGAGAAAATAGCCCACAGGACTGGGCCCTTCTTAACCATCCATCTTGCTTCTAAACTATGTTAAGTTTCTGTAGTGGCTATCTTATGGAAGATCCAATAAAAAATATGATATATAGTTTCTATTAAATGTTAAAATGTTACATATATATATAAAAGAAACACAGTGCCCTTTGCACTTTTCAGAATTACTGAATTAACTGAAATTCGGTGATGCAAAAGCTCATGTGTTCAAAGAGGCTGGAATCTTCTTGGCAATGTCCTTGCACAGCCCCAGTGATGGGGACCTCACCACATCACCAGGCAGGCCCAACAGCTGTGGCCCCACAGGGAGTAGGCAGCTCTCTCCCATGTGGGGTCATGTCTGCCCTTCTGTGTCTATCCCCTGGAGCCGATCCAGCAGCGTCCCCTCTTCCTGGTCACTTTCCTCACTGTGTCTGATAGAAGGGCAGTCTTCCTTCTCCCACAGGTCCCTCTAACTGGGTTGGAACAGAAAGCTCCAGGGGCCTGGGCTACCCTCTTTAAAAGCCTGTTTGGCCCTGAAGGTGGGCCTTGCTGAGGGGCGGATGTGGCCCCCAACTGCTCTTGTCCCGGATCACAGAGCTGTGATCAGAACCTCACTGGTTCTGGTCATCACTCACAAGGGGGTCTCAGGCCCTGTAGAGGCTGGTGGGCCTGGGATTTCCTGGAACCAGCAAAAATCTTCCTATGATGGGCATCCTCACCCCATCAGGCCCTGCCAGTTTGTTATGCCCTCAGGAGCCCAAGCCCTACTCACATGCTGCCTTCTCTCCACTGTCTTCTCTCACCTCTCCCTGACTTGGGAGCTCTTACGGAGAATCCTTGTCAAGCATGGAAGAGCCCTGGACAGGTCGTTGGGTCCATTCTCCAGGCTCCAGCTGGGCACCGTCTCTCTGGAGCAAGCAGACACGGGGCTCGCTGGAACCGCACTCCCTGACTTTATCACCAGGGAGTGGGACAGAGACCCTTACAGAGGGCATCTGCCCTAATGCCAGTGGGGACACTCCTGTGGATCCCTGCCTGTACCCTAGACCGCACCCCCCACATCCCACCCACCCATGGCCAAGCCAAAGTGATGTAGAACTGGCCTTGCTAGTGGGCCATCTGCAGCCCTGGACCCTGTCACTGACTTGGACAAGTGAGCCTCGGGGCCGTGGCTGCCTCTTCACTTTCAGACTGCTGCTGCTGTTGGGACGCTGCCCTGCTGGGCTCACTGCTGCTCCAGCCTCCCTGTCCCGGGAAAGCCTGGGTCCCGTGAGCCAACCTGTAAGTTTAATACACAAACATGTACATAGAAGGAAGTGGCAATCCACTCCAGTGCTCTTGTCTGGAAAATCCCACGGACGGAGGAACCTGGTAGGCTACAGTCCATGGGGTCGCAGAGTCAGACATGACTGAGCGACTTCACTTTCATAGTTTATAAGGAGTGGGGACAAGTGTTAGTTAGGCCTGTTTTGGTTTACCTTAAAGTCACAAGTATTTACAATTCCCACCCTCAGCACCAACACATTTTTAGGAGCAATTATGACTTTCTGAGCTATCACCACAAAGTCCAGTGCATTTTAGGACGCATCTGTGTGATAAAACATGGGGCATATGGGTGTGTAGTTGTGCATGCCAGTGCATTGGGGGGCACCTGTATGTGCCAAATTTAGTGACATAACAAGGTCAGGTCTTTTCAGCAATGCTCTCTGTGCTGTGGGGCACATGCTGTCCACGTTGTAGAGTGGAGAAAATTGATGCCCAGTTTGAGGGAACGGCCGCATTACACAGTGGCAGAGCTGGGGTTCAGGGACACTGTCTTAAGAGCCAGTTTGTGTCCCACCACAAACCCCGACCAGCCAAGCCAGGCCTTTGCTACTTCAATCTCCAGACCGACAGACATAGCAGGCTGCTTACTTATATTTATTGCTTTATTTTCCCAAGCCAAACTTGACACTGGTGGCCCCCAAATTCCTTGTTCCTCAGTTTTCCTCCCTTGCTGCACCTTCCTTCACCCACAGCAAATATGCATTGACAATAGGCCCTGGCATGGGCTGGGGGCAGCAATCAAGAGGCTTAGAAACACTTCCTGAATGAATAAATGAAAACCCAGTCCACTGAACAATGCTTAATCATGTAATTCATCAGAAACGTATAGTGAGGAAATGACTTGTGTATCTAGCAATTGGCAAGACAGTAAATAAATCTTGGGACATCCGCCTATGAAATATTTACAAGTCAGGTTTTAAAGGTTTATTGTGAACAGTTTTGACTTGGGGGAAGAGTTCATTCTATAAATTTAAGTAGAGGTGGCAGGATGGACATCCGTGTGAAGAGATGGTCCGGATCCACAAGACTTGAAGAGGATATGCCTGAACAGAGGTAGTTCTCTGAATGGGAAGCCTATAAATGGTTTTGTTCTTCCTCTTTGTGACATTCTGTGTTTTCCATATTTTTACAATAAACATGTCCTGCATTTATAATTAGAAGACACTACCAATTAAAAGCCCTGAAGTTTGTGATGATACCCCCCACACCCACCTTTGCCTGGTGCAGCGAGGTCTGTCATTATGATCTGTGAAATGAGATGTGAGGTGGGAGGAGGCTGGTCTCCAGGTCCCCGAGGATGGACCAAGGATGCGGCCAGGAGGGCAGCCAGGGGATGGGATTGTCTGCAAAGACCATTCCTATGCCGGTCACTGTTCCTGCTGCATTTTTTTTTTTTTTTTTGGTTGCACTGGGTCTTCGTTGTTGCATGCAGGCTTTCTCTAGTTTTGGTGCTAGGGCTTCTCATTGTCGTGACTTCTCTTGTTGCACGCGGGCTTCAGCAGTTGTGGCTTTCAGGCTCAATAGTTGTGGCACATAGGCTTAGTTGCCCCATGGCATGTGGAATCTACCCACACCAGGGATGGAACCTGTGTCCCCTTCATTGGCAGATGGATTCTTAACCACTAGACCACCAGGGAAATCCTCCCACTGCATTTTTTTTTTTTTTTTTAGTTTTATGGTTCCTCAGTGATGGAGATGAAGTAGGATGATAATAATACCTTAGTTCTTAAAGAGACGCAAACCTATGGAACATTTTCTTTTCTGGGAAGATTGAGAAGTGTTTCTGTCCAGAAGGCCTCTCTGCTGCTCTGGTGCCCACTCCCAAAGGCTGGCTTAGAGCTTGGGAATCCAGTCCTAAGGGTTGGCCAAACATCTTAGGGAATTGAGTGTACCTGACGGGCTCTGTGCTACTTAGGAAGAGTGGGCCTGAGTGGTGAGGAGAGAGGCCAGGAAGGACAGCATCTGCTCAGGGGTGCCTGGGATCCGGTGCTGAGTCTGGAGTTTTATACCTGGGGGGATGTGGTGACACCCCTGGGTGGGCTTTCATGCAATCATTTTGGTTAGCTGTGAGTCATTTGGTGACCACTGTTTGCAAGCTGGTACTCTGCTAATGTCATAAACAGCAGGGGTTTCAGAACTCTGAGGCCAGGAATGGTGTCAGGTTGGCTGCCTGAAATGCAGTCACTCATTCATTTATTCACTGTTGTTCAGAAATTCAGTCATGTCTGACTCTTTGAGACCCTATGGACTGCAGCATGCCAGGCTTCCTTGCCCTTCACTATCTCCCAGAGTTTACTCAAACTCATGTCCATTGACTCAGTGATGCCACCCAACCATCTCATCCTCTGTCATCCCCTTCTCCTCCTGCCCTCAATAAGTCCCAGCATCAGGGGCCTTTCTAACCAATCAGCTCTTCACACCAGGTGGCCAAAGTATTGGAGCTTCAGCTTCAATATCAGTCCTTCCAATGAATATTCAGGTTTGATTTCCTTTAGGATTGACTGTTTTGATATCCTTGCTGTCCAAGGGGCTCTCAAGAGTCTTCTCCAGCACCACAGTTTGAAAGCATCAATTCTTTGGGGCTCAGCCTTCTTTATGATCCAACTCTCACATCCATACATGACTACTGGAAAAACCATAGCTTTGACTAGACGGACCTTTTTCAGCAAAGTGATGTCTCTGCTTCATGCAATACGTAATTATTGATCACCTAGTCTCAACCATTGGAGGTACAATGATGAACAAAACAGAGTGGACCAAGCCCTCCTGAGCGACATAAACAGTGGGAAACTGTACAAATAGATGCAAAGTTATGTGTCAAATAAGAGGGGAAAGAATTGGGTTTTGTGAGGGCAGAAGAGGTAGAAACAGAGCTGGATTCTGCTCAGTACATCTGGGGTCATGTACTCTGAACTCTAACATGCCACCTTCATGCTTCTGCTATTTAACCTCTGCATGGGGAGCACAACTGTGAATCAGAAGGTGCCTGTCTTCCAAAGGCTTTAAAAAATTTTTTTTTCTGTTTACAGGCTTATTCAACATAAAACAACCCCTTTCTAAAGGCTCTTGTTAGTTGCAGTAAGATGAGAGAACTATAGTGAATTGTGGTTTTCATCAATATGACAGGTTTACATAACATGGGACCCTCCCATTACAAATACTTAGAGTTTCTGGATAAAACAGAATACCATCAAATATTTGAACACAGAGCTGAACTTGTAAGAAAGGAAGTGAAATCTTCAGGGGCAGGAAGTGATGAACAGTGTATCTGCTGACTCTGTAGCAGGGATTGAGGGGAAACTGTGTAAAGAGACTCTCAAGAAACTCGTGGTGGAGATTGGGTGTCAGTAATCTCACAGGCACCAAATATGACATGGGGTGTTGGCACATAGACTCATGTTGAAATTGGGTCCTTGGTGAGAAGGTAACCAGAAAAACTCTGCCCACCACCTGGTTAGAGGTAAGAGGCATATCTCTAACTGGACCTCTAGGTGAAATAATTCTGAGAAGTCAAAACCTCATGTCTGAGCCACGTGAACTTGGAAGCAGAATGTATACTATCCACACAGTATGGGGATCTCTAATCAAATAAATTAGCATAAGAAATTTCTGAACCAATTTCTGGACTGGTGCTAACTCTTTGCTCTCTGGTAGACACAGAGGAAAACCACTCTGGAGGGATACTTCTGCAATCCAGACCAAAAGTATCCCAAGAGAAGGCTGTGCCCATGGAAGAGGAGCTTACACTAAACAGTCACACAGGAAATGACCCACCATAAGCCACAGATGGCACATATATCATATACCACTGAGGAAGACTAGCACCTCAAGATTTTGAGAGAATGGTACACTTTGAAAGAGACATAAAATTATATTGAGGGCTTTCCTGGTGGGCCTGTGGTTAAGAATCCACCATGAATGCAGGGGACACTGGTCTGATCCCTGGTCCGAGAAGATTCCATGTGCTGAGGGGCAACGAAGCCTGTGCAACCTGACAACTGAGCCTGAGCTCTAAGAGCCCGGGAGCCACAATTACTGAGCAGTGGGTAGCGACCCCTGAAGCCAATGTGCCCTGGAGTCCACACTCCACAAGAGAAGCCACCACGGAGAGCAGCCCAAACACCGCACCTAGAAGCAGCCCCACTCCTGGCAACTAGAGAAAGCCCACGTGCAGCAACGAAGACCCATGGAGCCAGTAAATAAATATAAATATACACTGATACGCTTAAAGAAGTGTAAGAAGAAATAGAAACCACCAGGAAAGAACAAAGGGACAAGCAGATTTGAGAAACACATAGAAATTCTATAGCTATAGAAAGTAAAAAGTGAATGGTTAGGTAGTAGGTTAGATGCAATGACTGGTTAATTAACAGATTAGATAAGTTCCCAATTTGAAGTCCTTAACTTAATGACATCCGCACTAAATGATAGTAAGTGGAAGATAGGGTTGAAGAGTCACCTGAATGCAGCGTAGAGGAATAAAGAAGTGGAAACTGTGACACTTCCAGGGGAGAAACCTGGCAAGCACAGCCTTGGCCAAGTGACCAAGTTTAGCATCACCAGTGATAAGTTATCTTGAAAATATGTACCCTTTAACTAATAGGGTGAGAAGAGCATTTCACCTCTGTGGTCTTCCTTCCTGAAATATATAACTCCTGTCTAACCTCGAGAAAATCATCAACAAACCCAATCTGAAGAGCATTTTACAAAATATCTGATCAATACTCCTCCAAACTAGGAACGTCTGAATGTCTTATCACAGTCAAGAGGAGCCTAAGGAGACCAGACAGCCAAATGTGGTGTGGTGTCCTGGCTGGGATTCTGGGACAGAAAGAGGACATGAGAAAACCCAATGAGAGCTGAAGAAAGTATAGTTTCATGAGTTAAAAGAAAAAAAGTGAAAACTATAAAAGGCAGTTTAAGAGACATGGAAACAGTAAAAGTAAAGTCCCATATAAGTCTGAAATGAGTCCCAAAGAAGAGAACAGAATGAATAGGTGAAATAGACAGTATTGAAAAAAAATGACAAAAAAATCTCCAGAATTAATAAGACGTATAGTACCTCAAAATAAAAAATGCATAGTAACGTCTAACAGGAATTTACAAAAAGAAAGTATCCCTGTACATATCATGTATAGCTTCCCTGCACCAGCTTCCCTGGTGGCTCAGTGGTAAAGAGTCCTCCTGCAATGCAGGAGACCCTAGCGTGATCCTTTGGTTGGGAAGATCCCCTGGAAAAGGGAATGGCTACCCACACCAGTATTCTTGCCTGGAGAATTCCATGGACAGAAGAACCAGGAGGGCCCTAGTCCATGAGGTCGCAAAGAGTCAGACACAACAGAGTGACTAACAGGCTGATTTGACTTGGGTCCCTTACTTCTGTCTCCTACCCAGACTCAAGAAAAGGGAAGTAGCTCACTTCTGGGCTCTTTCTTCAGCATCATCAGTTCTCTGATCTACAGTTATAATCCGCCCCCCCGCCTCACCCCGGAGAAAGGAATGGCTATCCACTCCAGTATTCTTGCCTCGAGAATCCCATGGACAGAGGAGTCTGGTGGGTTACAGTCCATGGGGTTGCAAAGAGTCAGACATGACTGAGCAACTAAACACAGTGTCAGCATATAGGGGTTGGGAGGCCATTATTTTGCCTACTGCAGGGTTTAATCACACCAGAGCCAACAGATACAAACACACATATGTATGTATTGATATATGCATTAACAGATTTATTTCAAGGAATTGGCCTATACAATTGTGGGGGCTGAATAAGCAAACCCAGAATTCACAGGGCAAGCAGTCAGGAAAGGATGATCACAGGCATTGGGCCAAAGCTCCTGTTGAGGGGAGTCAATCTCTCTCTCTTTCCACCGTGCTTTTAATGTCTTCTGATTATTTAAACCAGGGCCACCCAGGTTATCTAAGATAATATTCCTGAAAGTCAACTCATTATATATTTTAATTACAGCTGCAAACTTGTTTCACAGCCAACACCTAGATTAATGTTTGATTGAATAACTGGAGACTGTAGCATAGCCAAATGGACACATCAAAAGTGCTGTCAGAGGGTCAAAGGGCAGTGACATTCAGGACAAGTATGGAACAGAATGTGGCAGCAGGGAGGAGAGGTGAGCACCCCTGGGCAATAGGCCTGCAAAAGGAGAGATTTGCAGAGGGGCTTTGCTGACATCACTGATAGGAGGAATGGTTACATAGGGGTGAGCTTCTGCAAGGGAGCCTGAAATGGGGCATGGCATCTTCTTCTTCCCACAGTGAAAATCCCGCCATCAGTCTGTGCTTCCCTCCCCTTCACAGAGCAGACCCCCAGTGTATCACCAACATCTCGACGACCCCTCCTACTCTGCCCACTGGTGTTCGTCTCTGACCTGCTGCTGCGGTCATAGCCCCCTGGGCTGCAGACATGAGTTGGTCATGATACTGGAAAGGGGGTGAGCTCACGTCTGCCACCCCCAAGGCTGCAGCTTGTAGGTGTCAAGTATTCACTTAGCTAATCTTTCCCCATCTACAGAGGCTTATTGATGATTTCATTCAGGAGTCTTGAAACCTGCTGGGAGAGAGCACAGCCAAACAGACCAGGTGCGGATGATGAAACCACATTGCCTTGCACTTGCTGTTAAGCGCTCCAGGCAAGGCAACGGGGATGTTCCAAGGAGCTGAGAGGCCAATGGAAGTGCACAGTCAGAGCTAGTTGTGGGATGCTCCTGGCTGTTGCCGTGACAGCGCTGATGGAGCCTTAGCATGCAAACAGACCCCATACCCAGATGGGCAGATGGCCAAGGGGAGGGCAGAGGAATCAAGGGTGTGCCTCTCAGGTTTCCCCTCATTCCTTTGTAATGGGTTTACAGCGGTTAGGCCTTGTCTTCAGGAAGAGAATGCTGGAAAGAAGGATTTGGGTTAGAGTTCAGGGGGCCTTACTTGAATCTCAGGCGATGGTTCCCGAAGTGTGGCCCCTGAACCAGCAGCATTGGCATCACATGGGAGCTGGTGGTGGGGCACGCCACTTTAACACACCCGCTGGGCCACTCTACTGTGCCCCAAAGTTCAAGAGCCTCTGCTCCGAGGCAAAGCACACATCAGAGTACTGATTCCTAAGCAGAGGTCACTGAGGCGGCTGTGATAGTCTTGTCCCCACAGTACTCGTTAAAGTGACTGATGGGAAGTAACCGTATTAAACGGAAATGGTTGCCAGGGAATGTGAGTATCGAATGTGGAGTCAGAATTGATGGGAAGAACGTTGGGGAGCATTCCAGGCAGGCCAGTGGAGGCCTCCCAGGGCACACCATGGAGAAAGGAGGTTGGGGAGAGGAGAGTGGGGTGGACAGAGCCTTCTTGGGCTTGACGAGCATGGTGACCACGTGTTGAAATTGGGAAAATTTCCAGGGGAGCTTGGGCACACAGGCATGTTGTGCGAGGCTGAGTTCCATTTTAACCTCTTTTTTCCCACAGTTGGTTTGGAAATGGCAAATTTTCTCAGAGGTCAAGATCAGGGGTGTTCTAACTAGTGATATTTATAGCTTTAAAGCTTATTGTAGGTAACAGGGAATTTGAGAAATTGGCTTGCTTTCTCCCTTGCTCTCGCTCCTGCCCCTCATTTCCTGTGTTTAGACTGGACATTTCACGTCACAGACAAGACCTTGACACCCTGGACGACCCCTCCGGACAACAGGGCAACAGTGGAGGTCCCTGTGGCCCACTCCCCTGGGCACTCCTTGGGGCCCTGGGCGGCAGAGGTGGGAGGAAGTGGCCAAGGGTGCGGGTACCAGGGAAGGATGTTCGATTGCTTTTATCTAATGTACTTCCTGATGGGAAGGAGGCTAGCATGCCTTGCTTGGCCTCCTGCCTTGACCTTTCCCGTAAGAGTTTCCTTTCCTCTCTCAGTCCAACCTAGCACCCGAGGACATTTTCCAAGAAAGATTTTGAGCATTTTCTGCAGTGCTGATGGTCCTCTCCTATCAGCCAAAGGCTGGATCCCACCCAGTGTCTTCTTCCTTGCCCTCTCCATACCCTGCAAGTGTTTCTCCCTTTCCCCTGCTCCTTGCTGCTCTGAGGAGTGGAGTGGGGAGGAAGGCAGGCAAAGCGGAGGGCAAGGGGAGGCACGCAGGCGTCCAAGAGGTGAGGCCATGGAAGGGGTGGCCCTCAGTCCAGAAAGAGCCAGAGACAAATGAAAGTGGTGGAGAGAGGGGAACTGGAATAGAGGCTCCTTTGGGGGCAGAGATATCCTGGGCCACTGTGCTGGCCAGGGGTAAGCAAAGAAGACCAAGCTGGTGTGCTGACCACTGCATTCGGATGTAGCCTTCAGTGAGAAAGCTGCCCACCCCTGGAGCAGGGGGCCAGATGAGCAGACTCTTGCCCATTTAAAGACTAGACACAAGACTGGACTTGGACCAAATCATATATGTTGTTAGAAATCAGGTCGCCTTTGTCAGGCACCAGATCCTTTATCTTTCAAGTCAGAATTCCCATGTCCCAGAGAGCCTCATCAAAGGCCCGTTTTTCCTCCAGATTCTTCTGCAAATGTAGCTAGTGACATTCTGTTAGGAGAGATCCCTGGGGCTCCACTGCAGGCAAACCTTCCATCCATAGATGGTGTCGTGCATCTGTGTGAAGTCTAACAAGGCATGAGGCTCTGCCCTCGTGGAACAAAAGGTAACAGAGATAATCAGACAAGACATCTTCCCACAGCTGCCTTCTTGCTCAAAGACTGTCAACATAAAGCCCTAAAGGGATTGATTTCAAGACCCCAAATAGTGATTACTGAGTCACCATTTTAATTTAGTGATTAGTCCCTGGATTCTATATGGTCCTGAAGGGATCTTCTTTCTTTCTGGGTGTGGGGTTAAACTAGCTGTCAGAAGTAAGGCTCTTTTTCCCTAGGGGCACCTGCCAGCTCGCCTGAAACCAGGAATGGCTCCATTAATGTCCACTTGGGTCTTTCCCTGCCCCATAGCCCACTTCTGCCTCCCACCACTTACCCTGCTCCCCATTGTCTTTGGAGCCCCCTGCTTCCCTTTCCTTGGTCTTCAGATGTTTACCACCCCCACCTCTCCTTAGTCATGACCTTCTCCCTTGCTAACGTCCCCTGGTCTACTGACACACCCTGACTGGAGGCTTCTTCAGTCTTGTCCCCAAATCCTCCACTGGCTTCCCTGCCTTTACTCTGCTACAGGTTGTTGTTTTCCAGTTGCTCAGTGATGTCTGACTTTTTGTGACTCCATGAGCTGCAGCACACCAGGCTTCCCTGTCCTTCACCGTCTCCTAGAGTTTGCTCAAACTTATATCCATTGAGTCGATGTTGCCATCCAACCATCTCATCCTCTGCTGACCCCTTCTCCTCCTGCCTTCAGTCCTTCCCAGCATAAGTGTTTTTCCAGTGAGTTGGCTCTTTGCATCAGGTGGCCAAAGTATTGGAGCTTCAGCATCAGTACTTTCAACGAATATTCAGGGTTGATTTCCTTTAGGATTTACTGGTTTGATCTTCTTGCTGTCCAAGGGATTCTCAAGAGTCTTCTGCAACACCTCAGTTTGAAAGCATCAGTTCTTCAGTGCTCAGCCTTCTATATGGTCCAACCTTCACATTTGTATATGACTACTGGAAAAACCATAGCTTTGACTATATGGATTTTTGTCAGCAGCTTGCTTCCCTGGTGGCTCAGAGGTTAAAGCGTCTGCCTGCAATGCGGGAGACCTGGGTTCGATCCCTGGGTCGGGAAGATCCCCTGGAGAAGGAAATGGCAACCCACTCCAGTACTCTTGCCTGGAGAATCCTAGGGACAAAGGAGCTTGGTGGGCTACAGTCCACGGGGTTGCAAAGAGTCGGACACAGCTGAACAACTTCACTTCACTTACTTCCAAGAAGGAAGCATCTTTTAACTTCATGGCTGCCGTCACCATCCACAATGATGTTGGAGCCCAAGGAAATAAAATCGTCACTGCTTCTACTTTTCCCCTTTCTATTTCCCGTGAAGTGATGGGACCAGATGCCATAATCTTGGTTTTGGTTTGTTTTTTTTTTAATGTTGAGTTTCTAGCCAGCTTTTTCACTCTCTTCTTTCACCCTCATCAAGAGGCTCTTTAGTTCCTCCTCATTTTCTGACATTAGAGTAGTATCATCTACGCATCTCAGTCTGTTGATAGTTTTCCTGGCGATCTTGATTCCAGCTTGTGATTCATCCAGCCCAGCATTTTGCATAATGTACTCTGCGTATAAGTTAAATAAGCAGGGTGACAGTATACAGCCTTGTCACACTCCTTTCCCAATTTTAAACCTGTCGATTGTTCCATGTCTGATACTAACTTTTGCTTCTTGACATGCCTACAGATTTCTCAGGAAACATGTAAGGTGTTGTGTGTGTGGTGGTATATGTGTGTACACATACCTCATCATATTTACAAACTACTCCAGAGGGGTTGAGCCCTGCTTAACCCATAATGATATTCAATAAACATTTGCTTATCATATTACTTCAAGTGTTCCTTCTGGGAGAATTTAGCAATGATGTACCCCTGTATCCCCTGCCTCCTCTATCCCCCCTAAGATTTGTTAAAGCAAATAGACCAAGGGACCTGTAGACTGTGTCTGCACCTTTGCAAGAGGGAGGCACCATTTCAGTCTTCATAAGGAGACACAGCATCCCATGAAGGTTAAGTCTTGACTTGTGTGTTTTTTGAACTAAGTAAGGTCTTTGGGAGCTGATCCGCTGTATAACCACGATGGCCCTGGGATCAGAATTGTGATGGTGTCAGAGAGAGAGGTCCACAGATTCCTAAGGGGATGTGTCAGCAGGGGAGTAGCCTAAATAAGCGAAGCAATGTTCAAACAGAGCTTGACAAGGGGAATCAGGCCAGCAAGGAGGCAAGGGAAGGGGTGGGAGAATGTTCTAGGCATAGGGAAGCATACACAAGGACTCTGAACCTGGATGAAAAGGACCACATTCAAAGAGTAGATACAAGTTCAGTGTGTTGGGGCTGCTGAGCCAGGAGACCTCTTAAAGGTTTGCAGGCTGCAGGCTTTGGTTTAGAGCAAGCCTAGAAAAGCCAATCAGTCTGGAGTTCTGTCTTTCATAAGGTCCAGACAGGTTGGTGGGTAGGCGTTTTTGGCCTGTGGAGAAATGCCTGAAGACTGACCCTGCTACTTGTGAGAATTTGCCCTCAGCTAAGATGGCAAGGCACCCTACAGGACAGCTTCGAAAGGCAGGAGGGGAGGAGGTTTCGCTTTGTGGAGACAAGGAAGGCCCCTCTGTTCCACACAGGCTTCCTGTAACTACTTGGCTTCCACAGAGGAGAGGTCCACACGTTTAGGGAAAATTCTCATGGAACGTGAGTCAGGTCCCTCCAGGAATGGAGAGGATGTGGGAGAGCCTGGGGGTAAGAAGGAGGCACCCAGGTCAGGGGAGTGGAGCCCAGGGGCAATCAAATCAAGGGTGGGAGGGGGAGAGGCATAGGAGGCCTTGGCTGTCATGGTGTTTGTCCACAAAGGACAACCATGAGCAAGAGAAGAATTAAGAAAACAGCTGGGTGAATTGGGAGGGACATGAACAGCTAAGAAAGCAACCTGCTTTCTCAGTCACCTGAAGAGGGGGTGAGTGCAGACTCTCTGAAGCTGGAGGAGGAAATGTAGTGGGCCCGGGAGAGGTAAAGACGGTTTCTAGTAGGGTCAGCTGAGGACATCTGGGCCAGAGGGACAGGATTCTGTCATTGAACAGAATGAAGAGGACCAGTACTTTGGCCACCTCATGCGAAGAGTTGACTCATTGGAAAAGACTCTGATGCTGGGAGGGATTGGGGGCAGGAGGAAAAGGGGACGACAGAAGATGAGATGGCTGGATGACATCACTGACTCAGACGTGAGTGTGAGTGAACTCCGGGAGTTGGTGATGGGCAGGGAGGCCTGGCGTGCTGCGATTCATGGGGTCGCAAAGAGTCGGACACGACTGAGTGACTGAACTGAACTGAACTGAACTGAACTGAAGGTAGTTGCAGGCATGCTTCTAGTGATTGCCAGAAATCCTTGGCTTGTAGCCACATCACTCCAGTGTCTTCTACCTCCAGTGTCCTGTGTCTCTGGATCCAAATTTGCTCTTGTACAGGCGCCTGTCATTGGATTAAAGCTCACCCTACTCGAGGATGACCTCACCATAACTTGATTATATTTGCAAAGACCCTATTTCCAATAATGTCACATTCACAAGCACCAGGGCTTAGGCCTTTGACATATCTCTTTGGAGACACAATTCAGCCCATAATATCCAGCCAAGAGTCTGGGGACAGCACAGGTCATAGAAAGTGTCCCTAGCAGAGGCAGAGGGTGGATAGAGAGGTAAGATCAGTCATGAGGATCATGACAAAGATGCTGGAGGACCACCTGGGGGACCAGAGGGGAGAGGGGCTTGTGGGGAGGGGAAGTGGAGGCCCATGGGGCATTATGGCGACAGATATTCTGGGTTCCCTGCCAGAGTTATCTTCAGGTAGCGTGGTTCCTTTGGGTTCATATCCTTGGTATTTTGACTGTCATCAATAAGTAGGGAGTGGAGACCACCAGCTTCCACGTCCCTCTGGGGATCCCCAGGAGGTCACGGGTGGGACTCAGCACTTAAGAAAGGACACGTCATCCTCCTGATGCATCTGACAAAGCCTTTTCCTCCTGCCATGCTTCCACTAGCGGCCAGGAAAGCAGAAGGAAGTCACGCCACAAAGTGTGGCAATTGTGCTGTGTTGGGGCATCTGCCCTGAACATCTTGTCTGCTGGCAGGGGCAGGCTGGAGTTTCCAGGGGGCTGCTGTCACTTTCAGATTGATGGGGTCTTGGAAGGAAGAGGGCACGTGTGAGGATCACTGTGGCTGGGAATGGGCTGGGGAATGCTGGAGTGAGTAGATGGGGCGTGAAGATGCTTCTGTGCAGGAGAATGTTGCTGCCAGGGGCAGCCTGTCGCAGGGGAGCACGCCTTTCTGCTGCTCGTGCACGGCTCTGGAACACTACCACCTCAGGAGGCGCTCTGACATCAGGTCGGCCAGTGAGGTGGACAGTGACAATGAGCAGACCCAGAGTCTTGGCGTCCATGCACGCCCATGTCCTGGCCTGTCCTGGTGGGCAGCCGGCCCACCCTTGTCTCAGGCATGTCTGATGTCTTTGAGTCTATTACAGGTTTTTCAAGCTTGGTTCTCAGATTTCCAGGGACTTTGATTGGGCTGGGTGTGCTGTGGTTTATCAGGAACTCGGCGGCCTCTGAGAGGGTGAGCACAGGCTTCCAGGCAGAGCTTCCCTGAGCAAGGGTTACTTCCTCGTCCTGCTGGGGCACCTACCGTTCCCTATAGAACCTCAAACTCCACATGGGGCGGCCTTGGGGGGACACCCAGACCTGCCCCCCTTCACTGCTCAGTGTGACTCCAGTCTTTCTGTTAAAAAGCCTGGCAGGGCCGAGAGGTGAACATGAGTCCAGGATTTCATTTTTCCAAATGGAGATGTTTGGGAGCTCTGATGTGCAGCTGGCCCTGGGTGTCACCCTGCTGACAGTGAAAGAATTAACAAGGATTTGCTAAGTAATTGATTTATCTCCTTGGGAGATAAATGGGCACAATAGAAGGAAAAAAGGGGAAAACCCCTATATCTTCAAGGAATTCACAATCTGCTTTAATAATTTTACATCTTCCTGCTCGTGGCTTACAGGTGCTGATGTAACCAGTGATTACATTCCCTGAAGTTCATTCTTTCCCGTTGATTTGTTTATCGTCAGATATTTGCCGAGCAGATCACCTCTTCCTTGTAAAGTAGTAGCCAGCCTTTCTTTGCGGTCATTTCCCTCCTCCGCCCGCTGGCTGGCGACGGCTCTGTGCTGGATGCCAGGATTGCTGTAGGGCCCCAAACACTCAAGGTAGTTGTAATTGCAGTCTGGGCTCAGGGCCATGAAGGAACAATGGAGAATGTGTGACAGGAGGGACATTCTTCACCATCATATAGATACGTGAGTAGAAGCTAAACAAGGGAGGGGGGTGGGAATGAAGAGCCCCCCGCCCCAGACCCTGGTGGACAGAATGGGCCCCACCGCCAGAAGCTCTAAGGTAACATGTCATCTCACACAGGTGATGAGTTTTCCAGCCAGCTGCAAATTTTACTGCCTGTTATCCCAGCCCGTAGCTAGGGTAGTACCCAAGGAGAGGCCGTGGTGGCGGGAAGCTCAGCGAGGCCAGAGGTGGACGCGAGCTGGAACAGGGAGGCCCTGCAGGCCGGGGTGCTCGGCTTGATCTTGATCTGAGCTGGTGGAATTCCACTGGAGGGATTTTTCATGGGTCATGAGAGGCTCTGATCTCCATCTTCAGAAGATCACGCTGACACACCATGTGATTGTATTTCTGTAAAGTCCAGAACCGGCGAACTTTGTGAGCTGCTAGAGGACAGGAGATCACTACCCTGGAGGGGAGGGTGACTGAGAGGGCGCCTGAGGCTGTCTGGGAAGCTAGAAATGTTCTGTTTCTCGCTCTGCGTGCTGTCCCTCTGGCACTTTGTCAAGCTGACTTGTGCCTTTTTGTGGTGAATGTTATCCATTCTTCAAAGATCACTCTGGCTGCTGGCTAGAGAATAGATTGGAAGGAGGAAGGAGTGGGCTTCAGGAAAGGACAGACCTGACCAGTATTGGCCAGGCGGGCCTGCCAGCCTCTGGATGGAAGGCAGCCGTGGAGGTGGAGACACAGCGTGGCTTAGAGCCTTGGTTTGGAGGTGAAAGCACAGGGAAAGAACTGGAATCCGAAGGAGGCAGTGTAGGGTAACGTGGTCGTTTGAGGCATGAATTTCAGATACTGGTTGTTGGGAGTAAAGCTGAGCTGTGTGGGAAGTAGGGGGTTGAGGTGGGAGGTCTGCAGTCTAGCATGGACTGGAGGCTTTGACATGCCACGAGGATGAGCTCTGTGGTGGACGAGCAGGATGCCCATGGGTGTGTGTGTGCAGAGAGACAGACAAGAGGGCTGAGGATGGAACAGAAACAGCTCCCACAAGAATTTCTAAGGAGGAACACTTACAGAGACTGCACGAGCTCGGGAAGCAATGGCATCAGAGATGGTGAGGGGAACAAGGGTGTCAGGTGCTTCAGGACTTAGGTAAACCTGTCATCGGATTTGGCACTGGGTTTGGCAGTTAGGTAACCAGCTATCTTGGTGAAGACAGCTTCAGTGGTGTCTTCTTTGCCCAAACTCTCATTCGATCAGGGTTCTGGGTGGAGCAGAATGATGGTGTCTCTTGGCGTACCTTGGGTGCTACCATTTACCAACTGTATGATAAGAGAATTTTGTAAGCTTAACTGAACCTCAGTTCCCTCGTCCTTAAACCAGCAGAATCGTATTTGCCTCTCAGGGGTATGAGGATTCACTGTATGCAGCAGTATTTATTAAATATCTATTATATGCCAGATGGAGAAGGCAATGGCACCCCACTCCAGTACTCTTGTCTGGAAAATCCCATGGATGGAGGAGCCTGGGAGGCTGCAGTCCACGGGGTCTCGAAGAGTCAGACACGACTGAGCGACTTCACTTTCACTTTTCATTTTCATGCATTGGAGAAGGAAATGGCAACCCACTCCAGTGTTCTTGCCTGGAGAATCCCAGGGATGGGGGAGCATGGTGGGCTGCCGTCTATGGGGTCACACAGAGTCGGACACGACCTAAGTGACTTAGCAGCAGCAGCAGCAGCAGCACGAGCCAGATACTCAGCCAGATGCAGAAGCTACAGACCAAAAAACAAGCAGACAAACTACTCATTACACAGACAAGGTGATAGGAGGAAAATGCCCTTCAGGGCTTCCCTGTGGCCATGAACCAGCCTTCTCGGGCAGAGGGGTCCCTCCTTCCTGGCCAGCTTCCCAGGATCCTGGACTCTTCCAATACATGCTTCCACACCCTGCTTTTTCTCTGAAAAACTCACTTCCCCTTCCTTGAGAGCAGGAAGGGAAGGGCTTAATCTGCAAACCCTTCAGGGAGGTGAGGGAAAATATTAACATCCCATCTTGTTTTACAAAGAATAGGAAGAATATAAAGTAGGTGAAGTTTCTATATTAATACAGTATGAGTGGTGTTTTCCTGCCACAAATGGAGTCAAAGTTTCCCTACTGGCGCCTTATTTCACCTAACAAATTACTCTTATGCCAACTTCCAAAAAAAAGACAAATGGTACTTGTTTTCCGAGAAGGAAACCTTTTCTGACTTAAAAAATAAAAGTGACCTTGGAAATTTCTAAAGAAGAATTTGAACACATACTTACATAAATGTCAATGATAATTTTGTTTCAAAGTTTTTATTTTTCTGGGAACCCTTGAACACCATGCTTCTAGCTAATCTGATAAATTCATTTGGTCTGTGTGCTCATGTTTCATCTCTTCCAGAATTTTTTTAAATCTACGATTCCTAAAGCCCACGCCACATGTCCTGGTCACCTTGGGCCATCTCTCACCCTTTGCTCTTTCATCCTCCTTCACAAATGCCACCAGGAGAGTCTAGACATCTGACTTCCTCATGGCTGGGGCTGAGCTTCATACAGTTACCAGCAGGGAAAAGCCAAAGGGAAACAACGGCAGCCAAAAGTGTTTGAAGATTTCTGGTATCACTGCAGTGTTCCTTCCGCTGCCACGGAAATCCACATGTTTCTTTACAGATAGTGCTGATTTTTACACATCCAAGGGCCCTCAGGACTCAGTCTTATCAAAGGCCTCTCCTAGTCACAATAACAACAAAAACTACAGAATTATGTGGCTTGGGGCTTGCAGTGTCCTGTTCAATTTTCTCTTACCTAGAGGCCTTTCAGTTCAGTTCAGTCTCTCAGTTGTGTCCAACTCTTTGCGACCCCATGAATCGCAGCACGCCAGGCCTCCCTGTCCATCTCCAACCCCCAGAGTTCACCCAGATTCACGTCCATCGAGTCAGTGATGCCATCCAGCCAACTCATCCTCAGTCGTCCCCTTCTCCTCCTGCCCCCAATCCCTCCCAGTATCAGAGTCTTTTCCAATGAGTCAACTCTTCGCATGAGCTTTGGCCACCTAGAGGCCTTTAGGGTGAGATTTTTTTCTAAGCGAGTGGGCTAAACTAAAAAATGCCTGGAAAATCCTGGTCTGACCCAGTTCCTTGGTGACCTGGATTGGAGAGGTCCTTGGCCCACCCCCCACCCCCACCAAGCAGTGTGACCTGTGGGAGAGACCACTGAAGTGCTGTGGTCCTCTGGGCTTGCTGTGGCTTCTGGTGGACTCCCGGCCTCCACTGAGGCTCCAGTCCTCCGAGGAGCAGCTCCCACAGACCTCCAATGGCCCTTTACGGTCACATGAGGAGAACGTGCCAGACAGTAAGGTCACGGTGTGGAGAGCAAAAGCTAGAGAGAGGATGCTGGGCAGAAACACGTAGGGGCCTCCCCGATGGGCAGAATCAGAGTCCCAGCTCTCCAGACTGGCCCCTGCCCTCTTAGGGAACAAGGAAGCTGGGAGGGGAATCTGTGTTGTTCTGTTTAGATTGTTCTGATTTTCATACTTCCCAGGGCACCCAGAACCGTGTCTTATCAAAGGCTTTGTCTAGTTTATGATAGTATGAAAGACACCGCTACAAGTACCTTCTGTGACTACCACCCACTTGGACCCTGGGCTGGCTCTTTTGAATCTCTGAGCTTTATCTTGTTCAGGCTTTCTTCCCATGTGGGAATGTACCTGATTTCCTGAATCACTTCCTAGAAGACATATTCCCCTTTGGGGCCACTGAACCATGGTTTGGATCCAAAGTCACACCCTGCTGAAGGTACAGGAGGGTAAGCAGGCCGATAGTGCTGAAGGAGACCTTCACTCCAGGACACATCTTTGCTTTGCTTCCTCTCTTGGCAGGACAGGGGCAAGATTCCCCTCTCCCCTTGAGCTCAGAGGCACCTCAGAGGAGCCAACCCACAGATCTCCTTTCCTTTCAGATGCTGCCTCTTTGAGGTCATTGGGAAACAGCTGGAAGTCACCTTTTCTGAGTTGCCTTCTTTGTCCCTGCATTAGGACCTCTTGAGCCTGAAGTCTCACCACCCAGATCTTATCCATTGGGTGAACTTCCAACTAGGACTGAGAATGGGCTATGAGAGTAAAGACTTAAAAAACTGAAATATTTAAGTGGAGATGGAGAGACACCCTAAACCAGCACCACTCTCCAGCCATGTGACTTCTGTTGGAGATAGACTGACCACTTTGGAAAATCCTAGTCAAATGAATGAGGTGTCAGGATTCATGAGTGTCCTAGGGAGTGAGGGAGGGAAGGTTGTGGAGAAGAGCCTGTGTACACTTCTTGGCTTGACTATTTAGGCCCCTGACAAGTACATACGCCTGTTTTTTTTCCCTTTGAAAAAGTGGGGACAGAATTATTAATTTGTTTATTGGATTTAGCATCAGGAGGTGGATTTGGTTCATAATTCAGGATGGCAGGCTCAGCATGTGTTTGTCTCCCTTCATCTCTAATACCCTCGTTAGGGTAAGAGCAATGAATTAAAAAAATATGAAAACTAATAACAGAAAAAAGAAAAGTACAAGAATTATGAGTGGATGAAACATCCCCAAAATTTCAGCAGGATGGAGGGTGGTTGGAAAGTGTCGATAGATGAGGCAAAGTGAAGGACAGTGGACTCTGAAGTGCACGTGTAGGGCTGACGGTAGGGGAGCCCCTGGGCTTGGAACCTGGCACAGTCATGGAGAGCTGCAGGTTCAGAGTGGGCAGGGATGGAAGAAGGCAGAGATGACAGACTAGTGGAGCTGGACCTGAGGGGTTAATACAGCGCAGCCTTTTACCTAGGGCTTCTCTCCATGCCTTGAGGGACCGTCAGCTGGTGTGGGTGGGCACCCAGGGGGTAAGCCCCACTGCTGGCTCCAGGCTTGCTTGCCACAAAGTGAAATGATCCAGTGAGGATACAAATACTGATAGAACTATTAAAAGTTGGGGAGAAGAGGGAGAGAGAGGGGACTTGAATAAGTGAGCTAAATCCTCTTCTATTGCGGCACACAGTCAAAAGTGATAAATCAAGAAATTGCAAACCAAGAATATTATTTTGAGATATGTGGATGTAATCAACAGAAACACTAAAAACAGGATGTCCCTGGACTGTAGTGCTTGAGGCAGGCTATGGCTGAGCCTGGGGCTGCCCTTGTCATTCTTAGTCCTTCCATGTGACAATTTTTTAAAAAAAACATGTTCATGTGATACATTGAATTCAAAATTTTTAAAAAAAGTGAAAATAAATGTGAGTGGATTTGTGATTAAGTAGGAGGGATCCCAGCTGACCATGAAAAGGGGCTTCTGAATGGCAGTGGCACAAACCCAGCTGGGTTGTCACCGTGGCTGCGCCGCTCTGGTGCTGCCCAAGAGACGGGCAAGCCTCCGGCTCTTCCTACCTCCTTGCCCCAGTCCACTTCAGCCCAGTGAGGAGGGACAACAAGGATTCTGGGGCCAGATCTTGACCCACACAGGTTGGAGGGACGAAAGCAAGTGGCACCTCTGAGACTCCTCTCTCACTTAGGAGAACTGCTTGCACTGCTGGGCAGGGCAAGATTAAGGTTTCCCTGAGCTCTTCTTTACTCTTTCTTCTCATTCTTCCTCCTTCCTTCCTTCCTTATTTCCTTCCTTCCTAAGAGCTCCATTTAGACTACTGACATCTGCTGTTTAAGGATGGGAACATTGATCTAAACTGGGAGGTCACAGGCCCGTGTCCCAGTCCAGCCCCACCTCCTGCTCCTGAATGGCTTTCTTCCCACTCCTGGTTTCCAGAAGTGTTAAACTATCTCAGAGACATCACATCCTGGTGAGCCTAAGGCATCGGCTGAATTTTCTAGAGTTTTGCCTTCATCGGGATGCACGTGGACAAAATCAGAGTTGGTTGACAGCAGAGTCAGTGATTAGATGGGTAGTAATCCTGTGAGGACCACATTTCAGAAGTTCTTCTAGCGTCCCTATAATTCTAATTAGGTGCTTCAGATCATAGTTCTGTGTTTAATTCAAAAAAGAAGGTCATGAACCTGCATAGCAGAAGAAACTATGGCTGGGTTGGACTTTGACCCTTTCTTGTTCATCCCGAGCATAAGGGTTTCACTCTTTGTCCTAACAGCTTACCATTATGGTCTGATTATTTACTTACATAGAGCTCTGAAGTTTGGCTGGGGCCTGGGGTCCTACTCTGAACCTCCACTTGGTGTCTCAGCATCTTGCAGCTGTTCTTAGCTCTTTGGCAAAGGTGGTGAAAAGAGTCATCTCTATTAGAAGAAAGATCTTCATGACCACTCCAATCTCTCTGCTTCCTTCCTGTCTGAATTTCCTCTCCATGTTTGTTAAGATTGGAAAAAGAATAGAGCTGTGAACGTGAACAGTTAGATGTTTTAGAGTTTCCCGTCCACCACACCCTGCAAGAATGTTGTTCCCTTGCATTAACTTTCCCTTCGAACTTCCTTCTACAAGATGTGCCTGAAGACTAGTATAGTTTTAACACACACACACACACACAAAGCTAGATGTTTACATTAACACACACACTTAAATATCTACTTGGATTTTGATGGTTTCAAAGTGAACTCTTTAACAGCTTTATTCCAATGACACTGCCAACACTCATAGTTTAAAAAAAAACAAAGCTGTTTGTGGAATTCCCTTCAAAGCCTCAGAAGATTACTTTGAATACCTTGGTGGTTGCAAATCATTTTGAAGTCAAATTTTCCTTAAATCAACCTTACTGAGGTATAGTTTACATATTATAGGGCTTCCTTGGTGGCTCAGATGGTAAAGAATCTGCCTGCAATGCAGGAGACCTGGGTTTGATCCCTGGATTGAGAAGATCCCCTGGAGAATGGAATGGCAACCCACTCCAGTATTACTGCTTGGAGAATTCCATGGACAGAGGAACCTGGTGGGCTACAATCCACGAGGTCACAAAGGGTCATGCACGACTGAGCGACTAACACTTCATTTCACTTTACATATAATAAAGTGCACAGATTTTAAATGATTGATGAGTTGCTTGTAGACTGATTAAAAGCAATGCTGAAGGGGAAATTTATAATGATTGAGGACAGACCCTTGGAACAAACCTGCAGCTTCCCAAATGGCTCCTCTGATGGACATATGTTCTGCAAGAGAGTTCATCAGTTAGACTATTTAAAGACCTATTCATTCACTTGACAATGCATGAGCCCCAATTAAGGACTAGGCATTGTTCCAGACAAGAGGACATGGCATCTTAAAAAACACACATCATTTTTCCTCTGTGAATTCTGGATTTTGGTGGGGGTGATGACCATAAGTGATAAATGTGTGATGTAATTTTAGGAAGCAGTTCAGTTCACTTCAGTTGCTCAGACATGTCTGACACTTTGTGACCTCATGGACTGCAGCACACCAGGCTTACCTGTCCATCATCAACTCCCGGAGCTTGCTCAAACTCATGTCCATTGAGTCAATAATGCCATCCAACCATCTCATCCTCTATTGTTCCCTTTTTCTCCTACTTTCAATGTTTTCCAGCATCAGGGTCTTTTCTAATGAGCCAGTTCTTCGCATCAGGTGGCCAGAAGTATTGGAACTTCAGCTTCAGCATCAGTCCTTCCAATGAACATTCAGGGTTGATTTCCTTTAGGACTGACTGGTTTGATCTCCTTGCTGTCTAAGGGACTCTCAAGAGTCTTCTCCAACACCAAAGTTCAAAAGCATCAATCCTTCGGCACTCAGCCTTCTTTATGGTCCAACTCTCACATTTATACATGACTACTGCCTAGCTTTGACTAGGCAGATTTTTGTCAGCAAAGTAATGTCTCTGCTTTTTAATATGCTGTCAAGGTTTATCATAGCTTTTCTTCCGAGGAGCAAGTGTCTTTCAATTTCATGGCTGCAGTCACCTTCTGCATTGATTTAGGAGCCCAAGAAAATAAACGCTGTCACTGTTTCCATTGTTTCCCCACCTATTTGCCATGAAGTGATGGGGCTGGATGGCATGATCTTAGTTTTTGAATGTTGAGTTTTAAACCAGCTTTTTCACTCTCCTAGGAAGCAATAACTGCTATGAAAAGGAAAAAAGTGGAGTGAGGAGACAGAAAATGCTGGTGGGCTATTTTTAAAAAGATAATAAAGCCATGTAATATATCTTTATTTTCTTTTCCTTTTGTGAAGAAATCTCAAGACCCAGATTCTACCATAAGCTACTTTCAAAAGGGACATGGAATACTTCCATAAACTATATTCTGCAGAATGCTAGAGTCTATAGATGTTTCATATATATACAGGGGGTCACATGGCTAAAGAAGCCATGGAGAAAGTTGGGTAAAACAAAGCTAAAAGCCAGTCTTTACTGAAGGTTTTCTTAGAGACTTTAATATTCTAATACGAACTGTAAATATTCACAAGGAAGGATGGTAGCATGCAAAGTTTTCCAAGCTTTTTTCTCCTGGGAATCCTTTCAACTCGGAGCATCTCAAACAAGTGGTGACCTGCCTAACACATTGTGGGAAATTCTTTCCTAGAGTTTTCATGCCACAGGAGATGGGAAAGCAACAGAGAGGTTCAGTTATTTGGGCAGGAGGAGGGAGAGGTGGGAGCCTGGGCTTATTAACTATCTCTCCAGAATGTGTAGCACATGCTGTGGGTCAAGCAGGTCTCTAGGGCTTTAAACACAGACCCTTTTATGCAAGCCTCCCAAGGCAGCGGGAACAGGTGTTGTCAAAGCTCCTGTTTGCTAGTGGGGAAACTGCTGTCAGAGGGTCAAATACATAGTCAGAGGTCACACCATTCATTACAGAGTCAGGATGTGAGCTTCGGTTTGTTTGAGTCCCAACCTCCAACTATCAAATCCCACAATACCATGTTGTCTAAATGGTGGGGAGGATGGGTTGCAACCCAATGAGCAAACATTTCCTTCTCCCACCAGTCCATCTCCTTATGCTCATAAGCCCCACAGTCTCACAAGGGATGGATTTCTATCTGCCCTGCATGGAGTCAAGTGTTTGCTGCTCCATGTCACACTGGCCATGGAGCAGGTACTTGATAACTTCCAGTAGCCTGAGTCCTGTCCCTGTAAGCTCAGTAGGGAAACCAGATGGCTGTGACCTTGAGCAGCTCTGAACAGAAGTCTACTGGAATCTTCTCTCCACTTCTATCTCTTTACCCAGCATTTTCTCCTCACCTTTCCTTCCCCTGAAGCCACAGGTCTCATTCCTCTTCATCTGCTGAATCCACTGGAAACTGGGGTCTCATATATGCACCAACACTTCTGCTGCCCAACCTGACAGGGCTGCAGGGGCTGGAGGCTGGCAGTGCAGTAGGCTCTGCTGGGGTGTGAGGTGGGAAAGGCGCCCCCTAGCTCTAAGTGGAGCCTTCCACGTCGTGTCTGCAGGGATTTTTGTATTTACTGGAAAGATCAAAGACATACCTTTCAGGAAAAGATCTGAGACAGATGTTTTTCCCCAGCATCCTCACCTTTCTCTCCTCAGACTGCTAGGGAACCAAGTAGAGACTGTGTGTGCTTCGTCCCTCCATCAGGTCCGACTCTGCGACCCCATGGACTGTAGCCCACTAGGCTCCTCTGTCATGGATGTTCTCTAGGCAAGAATCCTGGAGTGGGTTGTCATGCCCTCCTCCAGGGGATCTTCCCAACCCAGGGACTGAACCCAGTTCTTCCACACGTCGGGCAGATTCTTTACCAGCTGAGCCACCAACACTGCTTCTGCCCTCTCTCCCTGGCTTACAGTGTCTCCTAGCTGATCCTGGCTTCTGACCTCTCAGCCCATCCTTCTTCCCTCTAACTTTGATTTGCATCACTNTTTTTGAACTATATATGCAGTAACCTGGGTGTTCCAAACCTGAACTCCTGTCCTGTCTCTCCATCTGCACTCCTCCTCCTGGGCTCCCATCTCACGCACAGCCTTGACCCCTTCCTGGCCCTCAGGCTGGAAACTCTGCCCCTTTTCTTCCACCTCAAATCAAGGACAAGAGCCTTATCAACTTAACCTTGGCGGGAGCCTCTAAGCTGCCACTCCCTGCCTCCCCACTGCCTTGGACATTGGCCCAGCCCTCAGTGTCTCTCTCAGGCTGCGCTGACAGCACTCAGCCCTCTGAGTGCTGGATGCCACCCTGAACGTCAGTCACATGCCAAGCCATCTGGAAGCCTCTGCGCAGAAGTCAGCATCAGGTGCCAGGACTTTCGGAAGCTACTTTGAATTGGACACATAGCTGAGCCCTGTGCTGGGCAAGGGAACCATTGAAGGGTTATCCAGACAGAGCTGGGAAAGATGATTTTGTGAAGACTGAGCAAAGATGCAGACAGTGAGTGTGCTCTGTGGGGTAGTGTGTGACCTTGATGAAGTTTGAAGGACAAGAGGTTCTGGCTCTAGTGCCACCTAACAAAGCAGCCCTAAACTTAGTGCTTAAAACAATGGCAACATTCAGATTGCTCGTGGATCTGCCATCTGTGGAAGGCTTGGTGGGCATAGCTCACCTGTCATTGAAGGCTGGAATCCTAAGCTGGCTACAGGCTGAAACTTGAACTGGATTTATCGGCTGGAACATCACCATGTGGATCCCCCATGGGTAGGGAAGAGGGGCTTTCTTACAGTGTGATGTCTGGGGTCTAAGTTCCCATGAAAGAGCTGGGGGATTCACTATTAACTTTCAAGACTTAGCCACAGAGGTCACAGAGCATCACTTCTGCTTCCTTCTCTTTTTAAGAAGCAAATAGGTACGATTGACCCATATTGGAAGGAAGAGACCGCAGATCCCACTTCTTGATGGACGAATATCATTGTCACATTGTAAGGGGTGTATGTGGGACAGGAGACACTGGTGTCGCCGTCTTTGTAAAACATGATCCACCTAGCAGACTATGGAAAAGAGGCAGGCAGAGTCCAGGACCTGTAGCATCGTGGATGACACTCCAAAGGGCATTGGTGTTCATCTTGTGAAAAGTGGGGAGCCAATGAGAGGTATTAATCTGGGTGTAACTGGCTCACATTGGTGTTTGATAAAGCTCTTCCTGGAGTGATGAGATGGAAGACTGGAAGGCGGCAGACAGGAGATCTGTGAGAGGCTGTTGAAGGAATCTGGCAGAGATAAGAGAGGGAGGGCCTGAAGCCAGACATAATCTGGAGGTGAGGGCAGGTCAAATGCAAGAGGCGCCAGATGAAATCACAGTGGCACCAAATGTCAGAGGTGAGGACCGTGCATGCAGGAGGATTTCCAGTTTCTGGCTTAGGGCACTGAGAGAACATGATGGGGAATGAAGGAAAAATCAGAGAGGTTTGTGGGGGGAGAACATTGGGCCCTATTTAGGAAGCGATTAGTCTGGGGGAGGGGTCTGAGAATGTCCGTATGGACATGTCCGGCACAACGTGTGATGCCCTTGAGTGTAAAAACCCTGGGGGACATTCTGGAGCATAGTCTGAGATGGGGGCACCACAAACGGGGTTTCCAGTGCACATGTGCAGAAAGGGCACCGAGTCCAGGGATGGTGACTACAGACAATTTGAGTGGGGCAGGTTGGGGGGCATTAACCTTCAGGGGGTGATCAGAAGAAGATAATCTGGTAAGGCATCCAAGACTAAATTGCCTGTATCCTGGATGTAGCAGGTGCTGTGGGCTTAGCAGGTGCTGGGCTCTCGGGTGCTTAGCATGCCCAGTTCTAGGCCTGCCTTTCACACAGTGGAGTAGCCATGGCAGGTTCCTGCCCTCATGAGCCCTTGGTCTCCCCAGCTCTGAGGCGCTAGGATCCCCCCACCTCCCTCTCTGGACTTCTGTTTCACCATTTGTAAGAGAGACTGGATCGTTTTCTACACTACCTTTATCACAAAACGTTGAGAATTCCAGTACACGAGAAGAAGCAGAGCTGAGCCTCCCCGGAGAGGCAGGGGTGGCGAGTGAACAGGCTTCCTCCTGCCACCCATGAGGCAGACGGCTGTGACCTTGAGCAGCTCTGGACAGAAATCCACTGAAACCTTCTATCCCCTTCAGTCTCTTTACCCGGCATCTTCTGCCCACCTTTCCTTCCCCTAAAGCCACAGATCTCATTCCTCTTCATCTGCCGAGTCCACTGGAACCTGGGGTCTCATATACACACCAGCACTTCTGCTGGGGCTCCTGTAAGGGACCCCAACCTGACAGGGCTGCAGGGGCTGAAGGCTGGCAATGCAGTAGGCTCTGCTGGGGTGTGAGGTGAGAAAGGCGCCCCCTAGCTGTAGGTGGAGCCTTCCACGTGGTGTCTGCAGGGATTTTTGTATTTACTGGAAAGATCAAAGACATACCTTTCAGGAAAAGATCTGAGACAGATGTTTTTCCCCAGCATCCTCACCTTTCTCTCCTCAGACTGCTAGGGAACCAAGTAGAGACTGTGTGTGCTTCGTCCCTCCATCAGGTCCGACTCTGCGACCCCATGGACTGTAGCCCACTAGGCTCCTCTGTCATGGATGTTCTCTAGGCAAGAATCCTGGAGTGGGTTGTCATGCCCTCCTCCAGGGGATCTTCCCAACCCAGGGACTGAACCCAGTTCTTCCACACGTCGGGCAGATTCTTTACCAGCTGAGCCACCAACACTGCTTCTGCCCTCTCTCCCTGGCTTACAGTGTCTCCTAGCTGATCCTGGCTTCTGACCTCTCAGCCCATCCTTCTTCCCTCTAACTTTGATTTGCATCACTGAGGGGCAGTGTAAATTCCACGAGGCCCACTGTTCTGGGGTGGAGGCCACAGCCTCCCGCTCCTGGGAGCCCAGGGGCAGTTAGATCTTCCCTTGACTTAGTGAAATTCAGGCCAACACAGGGGCCCTCACAGGCAGCTTCTGAGATGGGTTGAAAAGAAGGCAGGCTCAGGAGGGGAGTGGCAGTGGTTGGACAAGTGTCTGCTTTTATGGCGTGCTGGCCACCTTGATTTGGATGTATGAGCAGGCAGCTTGGGCTGCACCCTGGGCTTCCAGAGGCTTTACGTTGGCAGGTTGGTGAGGAGATGTCAGTTCTGACCCCAAAGCCTAGAGCGGGGCCCCTGTGAACGGCTGGCTTGGCTTAACAAGGAAATAGAAATGAGGGTGGATCCCTGTTGCTTTCCTGAGATGCCAGCCCTTCCAGTGAGGGAAGAGCTTTGGCAGACTAGGAGACAGACTGGCACCCCGCCCTTCCCTGAAGGAAAAGTGCTGTCCTCAGAAGGGGCACTTCCAGGGGGTTTGGGGCTCCGAGCCTGCTCTCAGCCGAACAGCCAAGAACCCAGGAGCACTGAGCGTGCAGCCAACTCCAGATGCCATGATCCCACTCACCCTTGCCACTGTGTATCTCTCCCGTCAACCACGGAAAGCACATTTGCTTGTCACATTTACTCACACCCACAGGACAAGGCCGATGGGACAGGGTGGGATGCCTTTCCCAGGCCTTTATCTTCATCCAGAGGAGGAGCCAGCACCAGCACAAACACCTCGTATAAGAAGAGGTGGTAACAAGCTGGGCTGGTATGTTCACTGAAACGGCCTGGAGAGCCCATCTTGCAGCCTCACTGGGGTATGAGAAGGGAGTCTAGGGGGATGGATGTCGATGGGGAAGGGGAATGGAGGCCGGGTCAAGAGGTGTGGAGCAGTGTGACCCCCCTGCTTGTTTGTGACATGAATGGGCTGGGAGGGGGACCCTTAACCTTCATGGGACCCAGGAGGGAGGGCAGAGCTATCAGAGAAAAATCTGATGAGTCAGACCTTTAAGGATGCTTCTCCACCCTGCAGTTTTCCTGCCGTGTGACAAGAATGGCTCAAATGATGGGAATGACTGCCATGCCTTGACCAAGGTCAGGGGTGAAACGGGTCTGAGGATGATGGCATTTCACCCTGGGACCACCTGATGGAGAACATGTTCCCAACGAACAAGGGAGGGAACGGGCCAGGCTGCTGGGGCTCTGTGCCCCAGAGTGGAGAGCAGAAGTGGGCAGCAGGGCTCACTGCCCAGCAACCTCACTGCCCAGTCTCCTCCCAGGTGTTCGTGCTGTGCCATGGCCTCCTGCAGCTCTGCCAGCTCCTGTATAGTGCCTACTTCAAGAGCAGCCTCACCACCATCGAGAAGCGGTTTGGCCTCTCCAGTTCTTCCTCAGGTTTCATCTCCAGCTTGAATGAGGTAAGCAAGATGCCCTAGTCCATTGGAACCCACCTGAGCATCACCGTGCTCATGGGATCCAGGAGGGGGCTCTGGAGGAGCAGATCGGGGCATGGGGCACGTGGGGGATGGAGATCGCCAGATACACATCCCCTGGCACCAGGCACTGAGCTGAGAGCCTCCGGAGTTTCCTGACCTCCTCACCACTCCCCTGCAAACAGGTGCTCTGCACCTCCTCCAACAGGTGAGGGCACTGGGGTTCGACAAGGTCAGTGGCTTGCCCAAGGTGTGCAGGCCTGCTGACTCCAAACTCCGTGCCTCTGGTTGAGTTCTGTGACCACCTACCAGTTTACGCACCCTCCATCCATCCCCATCCAGAGGAAGACGAGCCGCAGGCATGCAGGTAGGGCAGCAGCTCCCGGAGGCCAACTCAATGGCCTTGATTCCCAGACGAGGTCACAGGTCTGTGACTTCCTGTCTTTTCTTTCCACGAGGCCCTCTGTTCTGGGGTGGAGGCCATTGCCTCCCCTCCCGGGAGCCCAGGTGCAGTTAGATCTTCTGTTGACTTAGTGAAACTCAGGCCAACGCAGGGGCTCTCACGGGCAGCTTCTGAGGTGAGCTGAAAAGAAGGCGGGAGGTCTCCCAGCGGTCCCCAACCACCACCTTCCAGCCAGCTCCCCACTGGAAACACCTCTTTACCCTTCAGTCCTGTGTCCCCTCAGGCCCACACAGGAGTGCCCCTCAGGAGCCCTCCCCGCCACACCAGGGCAGATCCCCCTACAGTCCTCGCAGGAGGACTGTTTTCACAGCGGTCATGTCTTTTAGGCAGAAAGCCTACCTGATCCTGGTAGCCACACCAGATCAGAGCCCAGGTCTGTCTGACGGCCACCACCCCAGACCTCCCTCTGATCCCCAAAGCCCCTCTTCTACAATCCCTGCCCTGCTCTTTGCCCACCAGCCCTGCTCTGCCCAAAAGCTAGTCCCCGGACACACTGCTGGAATCCCTACTGCTTCCTCTCTTGACACGTGCACCACCTCCATGGACTTCCTCCACTGTGATGGGCACACCCTTGCACACGTGCAGCCCTGGGACCCATCAGTCATGCCTGCTGGCCTCATGGGCCTCAGACCCTCCTCTGAGCTCCCAGGCCCACGTGATATTTTCACTGTTTTCTGGATGTCTAATTTCTCTTTCCTAAACTCAGATGAGTTTTTCAACAATCAGGTTTTAGACATCCCTATGGGCATAGTCTGAGGCAAATATAAGAAAGTTAATTCCTTGAACCTAACAATCCTGTGTGTGTGCTTTGTATGAAACTGTGCATCTTTCTGGGTGTATATCTGTTTCTACATGTGTCTGAGTCTTTGTGTGTGTCTGTGTGTATGACTGTGTGTGTCTGTGATCTGTGTGTATATTTGTGTATCTGTCTGTGTGCATTTGTGTATCTGTGTGTGTCTGGATGTGTATCTGTGTGTGTTGAAGGGAAGTGAATGGGTGAATGTGTGGAGTAGGTAGGACAGGAATTCAGCCAAGGAGTCTTCAACAATCCCATTGATTCTTTTTTTAAAAATTTTTGAAAAATTTATTATTTATTTATTTGGCTGCACCATATCTCTGCATTGGGAGTATATGGAGTCTTAGCCACTGGACCACCAAGGAAGTCCCAATCCTATTGATTCTGACCCCAGCACTTAAAAACAGACTAGGAAAGTAGGGGTTTTACTGGGCGAGCAGAGAGCAGCCAAATAAGAGGCAGCTTCATGGTCAAGCTCGAGGCTCCCAGCTGTTAGGGTGGGCAGTAAGGAGCTGGCCTAGCTTCTTGAACAGAGTCAGGGCTGAGTGTATAGTCAGTGAAGATGAACCCTCTGGAGAGGAGCCTGGGAGACACCTGAGGTAGAGGATGGTGCATCCTGAAGTCAGATGGCTAGGAGGCCTTCACTAAGCCTGGCTTGAGCAGCTAGGGGAGAAGAGGGTCCTGGTGATCCTGCAAAGGAAGGAAAGACAGGATTTGGTAGCTGCTTGAGCACAGGATCGAAGGCTAAGTGAAGTGAAAGTTGCTTAGCTATGTCTGACTCTTTGCAACATCATGGACTACACAGTCCATAGAATTCTCCATGGGTAGCCTTTCCCTTCTCCAGGGGATCTTTCCAACCCAGGGATTGAACCCAGGTCTCCCATATTGCAGGCAGATTCTTTACCAGCTGAGCCACAAGGGGATTGGAGGCACCACAGACCAAAAGGCAACTGCCTATCAGAAGCATGAGGGGTGTGAGAAAGAACAGGCCTGGTGGAGGGGAAGGCAAACCCATCTGATCGCCTGGAGTGTGCAGCCAGCTTCCAGAGATGGGAGCCTGCACAATGCGGGCCAGTCTCCAAGCCAGTGGGGCCCAGCAGTGAGGGAAGAGGAGACAGGGTTGGTTGGATCAGGCCGGCAGCAGGAGGAGGGGCTTGGCTGGCAGGGAAGATGTCAGCATCTGCCAGTGAAGCACCAGCTTCACCTACAGTAACCCTTAATGCCTGCTGTGGTTTGCCCTGGGTCCCTTTGGTTTGAGACATTAGTGGGCAGGGATGTGTTACAAATGCTCTGACAGGAAGTCCACAGAGCTGTTTGGGGCCAGGTCAGGGCTGAGGGGATGTGGCCTAGGCTGCAGAGCCCCTCCTCTCCTCAGCTAGAATAGCTGCTGCTGCTATTAAGGAAAATAATTTTTTTCAAAGGAGCTCCACTGCTGAAGGAAAGATTGGAAACAAAGGGCTTAAGCCAGTCACAGGGGCCCAGTTCCCTCCAAGAAGCCAGCCCAGTCTGCTCCCAGTGCTTGGGGCTGGGTGCCCCCAAGTCCTTCCTGAGCCTCCCTTTAGGGCCCTCCTCCATTCCTCTCCAAAACCTTGCAAGTCAGCCTCAGTTAGCTTAGCTGATATGGTCTGACATTTATAATTACTTCCTGAAAAGTGATAGGGAAACAAGAAGGGAATAAAATCTAAGAAGCATAACAAAGCTTTGTTTCCAGGTACTGGTTACAGAATGTCCTAGAACCACATCTGGCCAGGAACTGGGGCAACTTCTCATTCAGGCTAGGCATCCTCACCCACCTTCATATTCCCTTTTTCTGTGTGTCATAAACCATTCTTTTTCTTGGCCACACAGGAGGGGTCTCCTGGGTAATCCTTCTTCTTCCTGAAAAAGCCTACCATTTACTCCTTCATCCATTCATTTATTCAACAAACATTTCATGAGCACCAACTGTGTGTCAAATACCATTCTAGGTGCTGGGGAGACAGGAATGAACAGAAAAAAAAAATCTCTGCTCACATATCATTCTAATGATAAGTATGGCATTTACTTGTAGAAATGTGCTTCTAATCCTCTCATGGGAACAAGGAAAGCCGTGGACTGGCTGAGCTCCCAAGACAAGAGCTGAGGTGCAGACACTGAGCTCTGAGAGCTGAGAGATCAGGGAGGAAGCAGGAGCCAGCCAAGGAAACTGAGAAGGGGCAGCCAGGGGCAGCAAACTAGGAGATGGTGGTGGCATGGAAACTCAGTGAAAGGAGGGTTTTAGGAAGAGAGCAATGGTCAACTGAATCAAAAGGTGCTGAGAGATCAAGTGAGAAGAGGATTAGCCAGTGGGCTTGGCAATGAGGAGGTCACTGATGATCATGGGAAGAGTCACATACCAAGCTTCTGGTCCCTATTTCCTGAGACAGGGGAACCTGCTTTAATAGCCGGAAGGAGACTGTGGCTCGGACAGGGCGGGGGCTACATGTGCTAACATCCAGGGCTCCTCTGGCTTGGGTGAACTTACTTCCTGGGGTAGAGGACCATCTTGGAGTCAAGGTCAGAAGATCTACCAGCCCCTCTTTTACCACTGAAGAGCCTGCTCCCCAAGGCGGGGCCTTTGATTCCCCTCTTTGGTGGGGCTCAGACAGCATGCCTTCCAGGGAGCACCAGGAGCTTGAGTTACTGGTGTTTCCAGTTGGGAAGGGACTTGGGGCGCTTTAATCCTTATCCCTCATTCACAGAAGTGGAAACCAACCAGGGAGAGCCAGGGCTGATTAGGAGCAGAGCTTCTGGGGCAGAAACCCACTTCTGCAAGGGACAGTAGACCAGGGCACTTTAAACATAGGTCGTCCTGGTTTGAGCCACCTCCTAACCTCATGGACACAGCAAGTTACTTAATATACTGAGTCCCAATTGTGCCATCTGCAAAATGTCTTGCTGCATGCTGAAATGAGGTAGTACATGTTGCTTGGTGGTTATTCTGACTATGAAATCAGAGTCCCTAGGGATTTTAGTTAGAGAACATGCACTGTTTCTAGGAGCCAGCCAGAATAGGAGGCTTTCTTGAATTTGACCCCAAAAGGTTTGGCCCTAAGATGGTTGAACTTCCCATGATCTCTAGATACTTCCTTTGGTCTGGCCTAGAAGGCTGAGGCTGGGAAGGGTTTCTGACAACAGGGGAAAGCTGAAACTGCGTGCTTTGCCCCCTGTAAGAATCTCTGGGCAGAGTTGGCACCACAGCTCTGCTTGAGCCCTTAGGTCACAGCAAGCAGCGTCTTGCCTCTCTTTTTTGACGGTCAGGTCCACTATGGGTGGGTGAGGACGTAGCCTGTGGTCTCACTTGGCTCCTCTGCTCTCTCTGCAGATCAGCAACGCCATCCTCATCATCTTCGTCAGCTACTTTGGCAGCCGGGTGCACCGTCCAAGGCTGATTGGCATTGGGGGTCTTCTGCTAGCTTTAGGGGCCTTTGTCCTCACCCTCCCACACTTCCTCTCAGAGCCTTACCAATACACCAAGACCATCATGGGTAAGTGGCCTCCCATTACTGCTTCAAGGGAATGAGGGTACATAATTCTGTATGTTTTGACTGTCAGATACACTCTGGGGAGAAAAGCCAAGGAAACTTTCTGGCAGGATAAGACGGCAGAACTCAGGTATCCAGAAGCCCCCCCTGCCAACTTTGTGAGACACCCCCTCAATCCTCCTGTGCTTTTGGTGCACATTTAAGCATTGTTTGCTACGTTCCAGTCAGGAAACACTTCTACCATGTGTTTTTATAAGTTTCATAGTTTCACATTTACATTTTGAGTTAGTTTTTTATAAGGTTTTTTCCTTCTTTTTGCATATGGATGTTAAATCCTTTAAGCATTGTTTGTCAAAACGACTCTTTATTCCATTAAATATTTTTTGCATCATTATAAAAAATCAGTTGGACTTTTTTTTTAAATAAAATAAGTGACACATTTTTAATTTATTTTTCGCTATGCTGGGTCTTCCTTGTTGCATGGGCTTTCTCTAGTTGCAGTGAGCAGCGGGGGCTACTCTCCAGTTGTGGTGTGCAGGCTTCTCATTGCGGTAGCTTTTCTTGTTGCAGAGCATAGGCTCTGGGGTGTGCAGCCTTCAGCAGCTGCGGCACGGAGGCTCAGCAGTTGCGGCTTCCAAGCTCTAGAGCGCAGGCGTAATAGTTGTGGCGCGTGGGCTTAGTTGTTCCATGGCATGCGGGATCTTCCTGGACCAGGGTTCAGACTCTCGTCTCCTGCACTGGCAGGCAGATTCTTCACCACTGAGCCACCAGGGAAACCCTCAATTGGACATATTTGTAAGGGTCTATTTCCAGACTTTGTCTTCTGTTCCACTAGTTTGTATGTCTATTCCTTTGTCACTGCCACACTCTTTGATTACTATAGCTTTACAAAGAAGTCTGAAGTTGGGTAGTGTGATTCCTCCAACACTATTCTTCTTTTTCAGAATTGCTTCATCTATTCTTGTTCATTTGTCATTCCATGTCAATTTTATAATCAGCTTGTCTATATGTTAAAAAAAATCCTTCTGGAAGTTTGATTCAGTTCAGTTCAGTTCAGTCGCTCAGTCGTGTCCGACTCTTTGCGACCCCATGAATCGCAGTATGCCAGGCCTCTCTGTCCATCACCAACTCCCGGAGTTCACTCAAACTCACGTCCATCGAGTCAGTGATGCTATCCAGCCATCTCATCCTCTGTCATCCCCTTCTCCTCCTGCTCCCAATCCCTCCCAGAATCAGAGTCTTTTCCAATGAGTCAACTCTTCGCATGAGGTGGCCAAAGTACTGGAGCTTCAGCTTTAGCATCAGTCCTTCCAAAGAATTAGACTTGTATTAAATTCATAGGTCACTTTGGGGATAGTTGACATTGAGTCTTAGAGTCTATGAATGCAGTATGCATCACTGTTCAGTTCAGTTCAGTTCAGTCGCTCAGTCGTGTCTGACTCTTTGCGACCCCATGAATCGCAGCACCCCAGGCCTCCCTGTCCATCACCAACTCCCGGAGTTCACCCAAACTCATGTCCATCGAGTCAGTGATGCCATCCAGGCTTCTTATCCTCTGTCGTCCCCTTCTCCTCCTGACCCCAATCCCTCCCAGCATCAGAGTCTTTTCCAATGAGTCAGCTCTTCACATGAGGTGGCCAGAGTACTGGAGTTTCAGCTTTAGCATCATTCCTTCCAAAGAAATCCCAGGGCTGATCTCCTTTAGAATGGACTGGTTGGATCTCCTTGCAGTCCAAGGAACTCTCAAGAGTCTTCTCCAACACCACAGTTCAAAAGCATCAATTCTTCGGCGCTCAGCTTTCTTCACAGTCCAACTTTCACATCCATACATGACTACTGGAAAAACNGGCATTGCCTTTCTTTGGGATTGGAATGAAAACTGACCTTTTCCAGTCCTGTGGCCACTGCTGAGTTTTCCAAATTTGCTGGCATATTGAGTGCCTCACTGTTACCCTTACATTTTAACAATGAACCATGATTTAGCAAACTCTACAGCTGATGAATGAGCTTTCCAGGTGGCTCAGTGGTAAAGAATCTGCCTGCCAAGGCAGGAGACATGAGTTTGATCCCTGGGTCAAGAAGATCTCCTGGAGAAGGAAATGGCAACCCACTCCAGTGTTCTTGCCTGGAAAATCCCATGGACAGAGGAACCTGATGGGCTACAGTCCATGGGGTCGCAAAAAGTCAGACATGACTTAGTAACTGAACAACAAAAACAACTGATGAATATCTCTATTCTCCAACAGAACAAAATAAGGATCCTGTAATGTTTGGATGCCAACCATCCTCTGCCATCTTCCATGTTATTGTTGACTAATATTTTGTTTTGCCTGTCTTTAACTTCCTCCCAGTGGCCATTATTACTATAGTTGTTGTTTATAAATAATTCAGTACTTATTTCTATTTAAGCTTATTGGTTTCTTTGCTCACCATTGCTTCTCGCACTTCACCCACCTTTATTGATTTAATTTAACTTCGTTTTTCCTGAAGTACATTCTCTAGTATAACTTTCAAATCGTTTTCCAAATTACCTGCCCTGTTTTCATGGTTTCTTGATAATCCCTTATGGTTTATATTTTCATTTTAGTTTCATCAGTTATTTTAAATGTATTTACTTCTATAATCCCTTTCTGATTGTTTTATTAGCACAGATTTGTAGAATGCTGATCCTCCCACATTCTGTGTCTGCTTGTTCTTGTTCATGGTGGAGTGTTTCCTTTCTGTTATATAATGTTTGATGGCAGGGTCATTGATAGTGGGAATTCTTCCCCCGGTGGACATTTTTTGTGGTCTAGGTAGGAAATTGCCCCAAGAATGGCTTTATATTTGCATTTACTTGGTATCCTGGAAATGCCACTGCTTTGGAGGTAACTGTGTGATAAAGTACTGGCTTGGGATAAATTCGCACTTGTTTTAAGGGATGTGGTACGTGGCAATGGTTTTGTGAGGAGCAGCCAGTGAGAGGCCCAGTCCCTAAGTGCTCATCGTTGGTCCACTGTATTGGAATTGAGCATGTCTGAGGATAGATGGGCCACCGAGGGGTGTGCTGAAGGGATAACTGATTGCTGTTTGCTTAAATACCAGGCTTATTGTTATTTATATGTGCAGATTGGGTCCAAGAGATGCATCACTCTCCATGCCAGGAGGGAATCCCTTGTAGATTGTGAGACCTACAGTAGGGAGGTCGACTGTGAGACCTAGCCTACAGTGTGGGGAGGTAGGCTGTGAGACCTGCAGTGGGGAGGTATGTTGGGAGGTCTACAGTGGGGAGGTAGAGAACTGGAACGGAAAAAACGTGAATCAGGAGCAGCCACGTCTAATGATGAAATGTTAGTTGAGTTCTGGCTGTGGGACTCTTTTCCCCACCTCCATGGTAGTCCCCAGTGAACTAATTGTTTCTTATACATTCATTGTGGCCTTGGATCTGTTTGGACTGCTTAAGCCTGAGTCTTGCTTCAAGTAGGCCCAAGAGGAAGACAGACCGAAGCCTAGAGGTCTAAGCTCTTTCCTCCTCCTTGATCTAGACAAAGGATCTGAGGCCAGCTCTGAAGGAGAGTCAGGATTTGCTGGCCACTTCAGAAAGCCTTGTGCCATGCCCGCTCCAATGCAAGGTCCCAGCCCTTCCCCGTCAGCAAGAAGAGTGGGGTAATGAAATCAGCAGGGAAGCCCCAGGCTCTGCTCTGGGGCCAGGCTGCGGGGAGGGCATCCTGCCAGGCACCATACGGTGGCCTGCCTAGCCTAGGGCGGGCTCCCCCGGCCTCCCGTAGCCTGGGCCACATACCAAGGACATTGGCTCCACACAGAGCAGCCACCAACGAGGGTGGGTGGAGACGGGCGGGGCTCTGAAAGCAGCCCCTCTGCCCCTTCTTAGGGATGGTCAGGTTGCTCGGGTCCTTTCCACCACCATCCTCCCTGCTCCTAGGCAAACACTCCAGCTTTTAGCCCACCTCCAGGGAGAGAGGAAAGAACAAAACTTGCCTCTCAGCCTGCAGAAAGGAACTGCTGCCCAAGACAGCGAGGGCCTTGTGTTTTTGTTTGTGTCGATTCTATTCACAACAATAGGACACAGTCCCCCTCATGCTGGCTGGGATCAGAGCAGCAGTTGGAAGTGCTCAGGGCTGGACTACCTTCAGGGCATCTTCACGTTGCCAGGGGCTCGGGCTAAGGAGGACTTTGGCCCAGGAGCCACACTGTGGGACCTAGCTGAGGCTGTGGGTGCCAGTGCAGTGAGGGCATGTACTATGCTAATATGTGCAAACAAAAATATTTACAAAGTTTAACTTCATGCGAAAAATTTGAAGTATGATTCTTCAAATGTATTCCTATGGGAACTTCAGTTTTGAACTATGCAAGTCATCAACAACAAATGCATTTCATTAAATGCACCACCCTGAAGGGTGACATGCATCTGGACAGTCCTGCGTCCGAAGCTGGGCTTTGAGATCCCTTAACAGCGTGGCCTTGGGCCACTTCCTTCGCAGCTGAGTCTCAGTACCTCCCTGTATAAAATGGAGCCTCCCTCGCCTGGCTGCAAGGACTGAAGCATGTGTGCTCTAAGTTTAGCCCAGTGGCTAGCATGTGCAGCAACCATTCAGTGGTGGCCTTTATAACCAGCGGTGGTAGGGACAATACCTGTATTATGCTGGGTAAACTAGGGTTCCAAATGAGGAAGCGCCTGCTTCCTATGGAGTGTCTGACAGCTCCCGGCCAACAGGCTGGGCATCCTTGGGATGTCTGACTGCAGCTTCTCCCTGGTCCTCACCATGCATCTGTCCTCTGCTCTAGCTGGAACACGGCCCCGCCTGGGCATAGTCCTTGCCACACCTTCACATGTGAAGCCATAAGATTTTTCTTTACTAAAGCTTTGCTGCTGTTCTGATTCGTTCCTAGACCCTTAAGTTGGAGGTACCTGGTAATGGGGAGAGAGAACAGAGACTTTCAAATCCCAGCTAAGCCATGTGGGTGCTAAGTCTCCTCAAGCGAGCTGCTGTTCACCTTTCTGAGCCTCAGCTTCTTAATCTGTAAAGTGGGAACAATAGTTTCTCCACTTTTCAGCATGTTCTAAGGGCAAAAGTAAAATTAAATTGTGTAGGTAAAGTGCTTGGCTCACAGTAGCAGTTCAGCACATTTCTCTTTGCCTGCCCTTGATGTGGTATTTGAAATCTCTTACTCATCAGCAGTGACCCCTGGACCTGTTATCATGTGTTGCCTGCTGACTCTTTCCCTTTGGAGCAGAGCTGCTCCAGAAATGGACATGGGAAATGAAAAGTGTTTTAGGAAAAACAAATTAGAGATGGAGCCATTGCGGGAATCACAGAGACCTTTAGCAACTAATTGCTAATTCTAAAAAGGCCGTGCAGACATTTTTGAGTGTTTAGATTTTCTAAATGTCAGTGGGGTCCGGAAATATGCCTGGCGCCTTTAGAGAAAAGACTAGCCACCGAGCCAAAGCCTCTAAGACCACTTCTGGAATGCGTGGAGAAGTTGGGATAGGTGGGAGGCAGGCCAACAGGAGACCATTTCCCCCGGGAGACAGAAGGGTCTTCGGAAACCAGTGTCTGGGAGGAGTGGGTGGAAGCTGGGAGAGGTCCTGAGCCAAGGCCAGAGGGAAGTCAGCTCCTCGCAGACAATGGATGCACCGGGGAGGGGGTTTCCTGTGGGAACAGTGGGGTCGGGGGAGTCGACGGTATTTTTGGAGCGGTCAAGAAAAGAAAGGGAAGAGTTGCTTTCTAGTCCTCTATTTGTGAAGTTGCCAGCCCTTCACCCACGCTTGTTCATCAAAAGTGGCAGGAGGGTGGTGGGAAGGCCTGGGGACAGGAGCCTCGGGCCCCTGGGTGACTGAGCCCCTTCTTCACTGGAGGCTGCTCAGCCCCAGAGCAGAACCCACGGCACCGAACCCCCGAGCCATGCAGGGTCCTTGCACTGAGGGAACTGCTCAGGGACGCTGAGCTCAGGGCTGTTCAAGGGGCAGCATCTGCCATGGGGTGAGAGGGACACAGTGGGTTAGGAATGTGTTTTGGGGTGTATGGGAGTGTGTGTGAGGGAGGCCGTTCTCTGTGGTGGTGAGGCGGCTGTACGTGGAGGAGGTGGGTGCATGAGGGAAGGGCATGTGTGTATGGGGGGCGTTGTGGGTGTGGAGAGGGTGGGGTTATTGTGAGTGTGGAGGTGCAGGCAGGGATGGACGTGGGGGGGCAGCTTGGCAGGAGTTGGGGTCCTACACTTACAGAAATGTCAGTGTGTGTGATGCGGGGGTGAGTGGATGTATGGTTGCACAGCCTGGCCAGTTGAATCTATTTACCCTGAAAAGGAAGAGAAAACAACGAGGGGAAAGGGGGGAAGTCACAAAACACATGAGTGTTATTAAGTCAACTGAGAGGAAAATATTCCTGAACAGATGAGCACGGCGAAACTAATGAAACTTGATGTGGAACACATTTTCAATACACAGTATAGGAAGGAAGAGAAATGCTTGTGGAGACACGACAGAAAACACCACGCTGCTGTGTTGCCTGTCAGGGGATGGCCAGGAAAAGAGCTGGGGCCACAGAGAACGGGCCTCTCCGAGACAAAGCCCCAGCAGCTGGCCTGAGAGTGCTTGCCTCTGTTGTGTGGCAGAGTCACAACCCTTGTTCTTCTGGGTCTCCAGTGCAGGCCCCAGTAGAGACCTGAGTGTCACTCTGCCTCCCCTGGAGCTTTGTTCATCAGTTTCCTTGCTTAGGAATGAGGCTGGGGGTGTAGGCCTGCTCGGGTCTGGAGGGGAAGAGAGGGACGCCTATGAACCAGGCTGCACCCTGCGTCCTGGCTCCTCTGGGAAGAGGGCCTTTTGGGGACCTGTTGTGGACTGCCTTGGGCCCACCCAAGGCAGGGAGGTGGGTTTCCTGAGGAGAGTCCACACTCAGACTGGAAAGGAAGACTGGTTACTATTCCAGAGGCTGTGGTCACCCCAGGAAAACTGTCAGGGGGATGGCCCCGCAGAAGCAGGGTGCCAGCCTCTGTCCTGCAAAGCACTATGGTTTGAAGAAACCATCAAGTCCGCCTCTGAGGACCCCCGCCCCCAAGGGGCCCAGGGAGGAGCTGCTGCTCTTTCTCTAAGGGAACGAAAGGACTGCAGGACCCAGAGCTTGGACTGGCCTCCGTCAGGGGGTGTAAGTAAGGCTCAGAGATCCTAAGGGGGAAGCAGCCACGAGCAGTCAGGTATTTGGAAGCAGGGAGCTCATGGAGGTAGAGTGCCCTGGTGAGGTCCATGCCTCTGTGGAAGAGGCTAGAGAACTGGCTGGCTCTTTCAGCCCCGTGAGGATGCAACAGGAAGTCAGCAGTCCAGCTCCCATCAGAACCCCAGCATGCTGGCACCCTGATTTTGGGCTTCCTGCATCCAGAACTGTGAGAAACCCTTCTGCTGTTTGTAAGCTGCTCAGGCTGTGACCCTTTGGTAGAGCAGCCCCCATGGACTCCCTTAGATTCAGTCCCTTTGGTTGGAGCCCCTCCTCATAACCTTGGGTCTTAATTTTGAATTTTCAACCTTTGGACTGTCTTATTAACCACTGATACCAGCCTCAGGCCATTCACATCATTCACAAATATGTCAGCTGTTCTCAGCCATGCCCAGGGCTGAGTTGCACGATGGACCCGAGAGCCACCGTCTTCCAGGTCACGCCGAGCACGCTTTGAGATGTTCTCCCCAGAGGATGCTCAGCCACGCGTCTGCATCTGGTCTGGATATCAGTCAGGATATCATGACTGGCTTTGTCAAAAGGCTTCCTCCAGTCAAGTAACACTGTGTTACGGCTTCCTGCCGGTCTGGGAGCCCCATTAACAAAGGAAATGAGGTTGGTTTGGCATGACTGGCTCTTGATGAACTCATGTTGGCTCAGCTAATCCCATTTTTTCCCCCTTCAAATTGCTCCTCATCAGCCTGTTAATAAATCTGTGAGCAATAATTCAACTTCACTCCCAATAGGGAGTGTGCAAATTAAGTGTGCATTCTCTTTGAATACTAAAATTAAATGGCTCTCAGCCTCCCTCCTGTTCTTTCAGGTGTGTCTTTTTTCCCCTCCTATCCACTAAGAAGCAGTTCTGATGACAAGATGAGCCAGGCAGTTCCTCTTTCCTTGGTCTGATGGCAGTTCCTCGGGGGCAGGTGGGGGTGCAGGGGCGGGGGTGGCAGGCTGGAGGCACGCCCCTTGTCTGCAGCATCACCCTGTGATGCTGTGCATGGTGGACTGGCCCTCTCACACTGACCTCGCTGGTCATACGGCCTTCTCAGTGCTGCTGCTGCTGCTAAGTCGCTTCAGTACAAGTAGGCATTTCCCCATGGCCCCTTTAGTACTGGAAAGCTGTGTGGGAAAGGGTGTCCAGCCTCAGTCTCAGCCTTGGAAACCCAGTCTTGAGAACAGAGCAAAGGAACCCTCTTCTTCCACTCCCCTAAGCTCACTGTTTTCCTGCATGGATGTGAATCCTTGCAAGCAATCCCGTTGCCCTCAACTCCTTTAGTATATCCATTCATTTCTAGTGAGCAGCACTGATCTTACCTGTTTCTAGTTTCTGAACCCAGTTCCCAAGTCTTAAAAACCTGGGCAACAATGCCTGTCTCAGGAGTCCTGCTCTCTCTCTCATCTGTCTGAATTTCTCAAAGTTTCTGGCTTGACACTTTGAATGAAAATTGATGTTATTGTGTAATCACCATATCCCAGCTTTTGTTACTGTTGTTAGTTTTAATCTGAATAAGACTATTACAAAGTCGATGTCAGTATCTATATCTGCTTCAGAGATGAAGAGACTAAGGTTCTGAGAATTCCCATTTGAACCTGGTCTGTCTGATTTCAAAATGTGATTCCTTGCACTGCTCAAGCATGCGACTCTGGCTGTCAACTCCAACTCTGTTCGTTTCTGCCGGTGCAGAAGAACATGTTCTCTTAGATTCCCAAAATGAAAGTCAGAAGGCATGTGCCCATAGGAATTGTTGTCTAAAGGGGAGGCTTAGTCTAGTTAGAAAAGAACACGTGTTGTCACAGGCGCATGATGGATTGACAAGGAACCCAACCACTTCTGCTCTGCAAATAGGTCACCTTATAAATGACTTGGAGATCTCCATCATGAGTTTGGGACAGCCTGTTCCAGGCCTCCTGGTGGGTGTTGCCAGAGTTTCAGGAAGAACTGTTGAGTAGCCGAATTTAGGAGGATGAGGAAATAGGTCCTTCAGAGTGGAACATTCTGAATGAGGTTCCAGGAGCTTGCTGATAGCCTAGCGAGGCTTGGCACATTGGGTGTACTTCCAGGAAACTCTCAGGAAGCACCACTGCCTTTCTCTGTTGTACTCGTATGGGCTGCTTCTGAGGTCTTGCTAACCTCCTCCTCCTTTGGCCCTACTCACCCACCAGCAGTGCCCCCTTCTGAGTGGGGAGGTAATGGGTAGCTCTTGAGGTGCTGCCCTCCCGTTTCCTGGCAAGAATTCTCTCTTTCCTCTACCAGAATGACAAGAAAGATTAGTCAAAGGAAAGCCCACTGCTGCCACGGCCTTCCTGTGTTGCTCAAACCTTCTAGCATCCTCTCATAGCCCCAGTGCTGGATTTTTGTGCAGAGATCCTTATTTAGACCCTTGATAGCCTACTACCTCAGCCTGGCCACACCTGGACTCTGTGTCCTTGACTAGTGAAGAGGCCAGACCTTGGTCTTCCCAGATCCGCCCATCTCTGTGGGTCCTGCTCCAGGAATGTAGCCCTTCCTGCTACTACATCCCCTCTTATCAAACTGGAGGAGCCGTTCAGAAATTAGAGCTGAAATTCTATGTATGTAAATTGTGGGATGAGTCAAAGTGTTGACTGGCATGCAGCTGGGCTGGTACGGGGATAGCTGAAGGAGGGGGAGAGGTCCCAGCCTGTTTCTAGTTAACATCTCGCAGCCCTGTGATAACTGGTACAGCTAGATCTCTGGTATTTTGTGGGAAGAAGAATGTGCTCTGATAAGCTTGAGCCTTCCAGAAGTGGGCCTCAGGGAAGATGGGAAATAGACTGACAGTCAGCTAATGAACACACCTCTCTCCTTCCCTTTCCCAGGCCCCTCAAGGCGGAGGCAGGCAGCCCCTGAGACTGTGGCTGGAATTGGTGGGCTTTTCTCTGGCCTTATCACAGGATCTGATGGTGGGCAGGTCTGAGGAGGAGGAGGGCAATGAGGTTCTGTAGGTCAGTGGAGAGGACTGGGTGCCCGGCCTTTGCTGGAATGCCCGAGAAACAGAGAGAGGCTGCTCTTTCTTCTTCACATGGGCTGAGCTCCTGAATTCGCTCCAGGAAGGAGGAGGGGATGGGCTGCAGAAAGTTGAGGCCCCATTTCTGACAAAGGATCCTGATACAAGGTCTTTTCACTCCATCACTGTCTTGTTTTTAAGAGAAGAGCCTAATGTTTTAACTTCTAGAAGACTGTCCTCACCAGAGTGAGCTGGCCATGGCTGCCCCTGCAGGGAGGCCCAGACATGGGTTCTTGGAAGGCCCACATTCTGTCTCTGATGCAAACACCTTCTCCAGAATAAGTCAGGAAGCAGTGGTCTCACCCACCACCACACCCGACTCTACCTGGGTCCAGGGCACCCTGCCCTCAGGACAGACAGCTGCCACTTCTCTTCCTGAGGGTGGTGCTTCCAGGAGGAGGAACTTCTCGTTCCCTTTCACCTGTGTCAGAGCCTGGTCAGGGTAGGGTGGCCCCATTTAGGGCCGGCATAAGGAAAAGAAAGTTTGTTGGGAGACCTTGAATCAATTTGGAGTGCAGAATAGTCCAAGAGGGACTCAGTAGACTTGGATTTCACTGGGGCCAATTGATTATTTTTTAAAATGAGCATGTTTAATAAAGGGAGTTTCTGATAGGTAATCTAACATTCTAAAAGTTAATGTAAAATAGTTAAAAGATCCCCAGAGAATTTTGCCTCCTGGACACTTCATTCGGTGAAATTTCATGAGGATTTTTGTGGCCTTGGTGCACCATCCAACATGCTATGTAAAGGCTTAATAAGCCAGTCAACATTTTTATGAGCTTTGATCACTGTTAAATGGCTCACAGAAAAATAATTTTGCCAGCAACAATGTTCTAATGAATGTGACTTTAGTCAAATAATAAGAATCAGCAAAATTAAGAACAAGAACTCTTAAAAGAAGCACTTTTTCTCTGGCCCTTTGTTTCTCAGGCTCCTGCTCCCATACAACCAGCCTGGCCTTGTGTATCTGCTGCACACCCACCCTGGGCTGAGCAGTCCTGTGCTCACAGCCATGGATTGGACCAGCAACCCCTGCCTGCCTCTCACGTAGCACACAGCCTCACCTGTTTTACCATCCAAGTAGCTCTTGGCTGGGTCGATTCCGCTATTTACATATGGGTCTTGAACGTTGGTTAATCTCCCCTTCATGATCATGACCCTCTGGGTTCTCATTAGGATGTAATCCAGGCCCCTTCATGGGACACAGCAGCCCTCCAGGGCTGGCCAGGCCTCACCGTAGTGGTGTTTGCACACCGACCCCATTAAACCTCTGCGCTCTTCCCTTCTGTCTCTTCCTATTGAGTCTTCTCAGCGCAGAGCCCATGTCCTCCAGGAATCCTTTCCAAATCCTCTCCCCAGGGAGCCTGGGTTTGGCGCCTCCCCCACATGCTCCCTGGTACACTTTCCTTTCTAACTCAGTGGATGTGAGTGTGCATGCTAGTCACCTCAGTTGTGTCCGACTCTTTGTGACCCCATGGACTGTAGCCCGCCAGGCTCCTCTGTCCCTGGGATTCTTCAGGAAAGAATACTGAAGTGGGTTGCTGTGCCCTCCTCCAGGGAATATTCCTGACCCAGGGATCAAACCCACATCTCTTACATCTCTTGCATTGGCAGGAGGGTTCTTTATTGCTAGTGCTACCTGGGAGCCTAACTCAGTGGATACCAGGCTGTATTTTTTTATTGTGGTTAACTATACATAACATTGGAGACGGCAATGGCACCCCACTCCAGTATTCTTGCCTGGAAAATCCCATGGACGGAGGAGCCTGGTGCGCTGCAGTCCATGGGGTCGCTAGGAGTCAGACACGACTGAGTGACTTCACTTTCATGCACTGGAGAAGGAAATGGCAACCCACTCCAGTGCTCTTGCCTGGAGAATCCCAGGGATGGAGGAGCCTGGTGGCCTGCCATCTATGGGGTTGCACTGTGTCGGACACGGCTGAAGCGACTTAGCAGCAGCAGCAGCATACATAACATAAAATTTGCCATTTTAATGTGTCCAGTTCAGGGCATTAAACACTTTCATGCTGTTGTACAACCATTCTTACCATCCAACTCCAGAATGTTTGCATCTTTCCCAATGGAAACTGTGTTCCTTAAACACTAACTCCCTCTTCCTCCTCCTCCCAGCCCCTGCCTGGCAGCCACCATTCTGCTTTTTTTTTTTTTTAAATCTATTCTAGGGTCCTCTTGTAAATGGAATCATGCAATATTTGTAGTTTTGTGTCAGGCTTATTTCAGTGAACATAATCTTCAAGGCTCATTCCTTTTGTAATGGAGCATGTGTATAAGGTTCAGTACTATTCCACTGTATGTGTGTGTCACATTATGTTTATCCATTCATCCATTGATGGACATTTGCATCATTTCCCCCTTTTAGCTATTGCGGATAATCTTGCTATGAACACTGGTGTGCAAATATCTGTTCAAGTCCCAGCTTTGATTTCTTTTGGGCAAATACCCAGAGTGGTATTTGGGTGAAATACTATTTACCCAAAGTGTAAATGCTGGACAATATGGTAGTTCAATTTTTAACTTTTTGAAGAACTATACTATTTGCCACAGTGACTGTGCTATTTTACATTCTTACCAGCAATGCCCAGCATTTGTTTTCTGTTTCTCGAAGGGTGGCAAGTGGTATTTCAATGGGATTTTTATTTGACCAATATTTTGACAATATTGTGGTTGTTTCTTTGATGATGAGTGTCCCACAGCAGTCAGAGGCTTTGGAATGGCAGCTCCTGGGCTTGTCTCAGTCACCCCAGCAGAGGGCCTGCCCGCAGTCACTCTTGACCAGGTAACTGAACAGCCAGGCGCGAGGCAGGCATCATCCACTGAAGCTGACAGGCCTGGGTGTGGTCCCTCAGTGGCTGCACTGGGAGCAGGGGGCAATGCTTCGCACCTCTTTTCCAGTGTGGTCATTTGCCACCTAGCGCAAAAGGGAGGCCTGGTCCTGCCACCCCATAGCTGATGAGACAACAATAAGAGGGAACCTTTGTCACACCTAAACAGGGACAGGCAGCTTAGCCAAGCACAGTTGCAAGTGACAACAGCCCACGGTTTTAGGGAACTCCAAACTTTGCTCATTTCCTCATACAAAATCTACTTGAAATTTGTTTGAATCTTCTGAGAACAAATGCCCATTTGAGAACTTGGTGGCAGCTTTTTTATTTATCAGTCCTTTAGACATGCATCAGCTCAAGATTGGTAGAGGGCAGTGAGCAGGGCGTGTGTGCTGACTGAGTGACCAGAGCTGCACCTGGCCAGCTGGGTTGGAAGGCGGCCCAGGTCAGGTAGCCTGCTCTGGCCTCATTCCTGAACCTGTCCAAATGGTCTTGAGAAGGGTAGTGGAATCTTTTTCTAAAGACTAGCACAGCCCACCGTGTGTAAATGCTCATCAGCTGGGATGTCCCAGTGGCTGCCACATTGAGGGCCCAGAGTGAGCTGTGAGCTCACCAGCAACCACCCACCCTCTGCAGTGCGTGGCCCCCTCCCTGGAATCCTCTGAGGTCTTTCAAAGTCAAGGTCACAGATGTAGGGAGTCAATTCAGGACTAGGACCTAGGTCCCAGGCCCCCAGTCGAGCCATTCCAACCTCTATGGGTCTTGCCTGCCCATGGCCAGCTGGGCCTCCTCCTGGGGGTGGGCATGAGTGTACCAGCACCACAGCTCTGGTTCTGAGTGCTGGACATGGGGCAGAGTTGGTGACAAGGTTCCTGAGCACAGTGAAGGGCTTTCCTTCTTCTCAGCAGGAGCATTTCACAGTTTTGTGCTTCCAGACTAAAGTGAGAGTCAGGCCTCGCAGCACCGCTGGGTCATACCAGCTTTTCTACAAGGGGGCCGCCACAGCCGTCAGCCACGCTGACTGACCAGCGGGTCTGACTTTTCATGTCTGCTCCCTTCTGGAACTATTGCCTTCTAGCCCTTTAGTGACCCACAGGAGCTGTCCCTATCTAGTCACATTATGGTCTCTGCCTAAAGGGAAATTGAAGCTCAGAGAGGGTCAGAAACTTGCTTAAGATCACACAGCTACCTAGGGCTAAAATCAATTTTTCTTTCTTTAAAAAAATGCCTTTATTGAGACGTGATTGACACATAAAATGCTGTACATATTAATATATAAAACTGAATGAGTTTAAGTATACACCCATGAAATTGTCATCACCGTCAAAGCATATCCATCATGTCCCCAAGTTTCCTTTAATAATAATCATTATTATTGTGTGTGTGTGTTAAGAACACTTAAGATCTACCCTGTAAGTAAATGTTGAGTCTGCAATGCGGTATTGTTATCTGTAGGCACTATGCCATCTAGCAGATCTCTAGAACTTCTCTGACAGAACTGAAACTTCTTACTCTTCACCATCGCCTCCCCTTTCCCCTTCCCCTGGTCCCTGGCAACCACCATCCTGCTCTCTGCTTCTAGGTATTTGACTAGTTTTGATTCCATGTATAGTGAGATCATACAGTATTTGTCTTTCTGTGTTTGGCTAATTTCACCAAAACCAACTTCTTCATTCCTTATACCCTGCTTGTTTTGTCTCTTTGTCTTGGATTTCAGCAGAACTCCCAGCAGCCAGCCCTTCCCAGGATACCTCTGTCTGGGAGGAGGTTCCCAGCCACCTACAGAGATCAGAGGCTCATGTGTTTGAATGTAACTAGGAAGGAGCAGAGGAATCACCCCAGACCTGCCTCCCCCATCCCTGCAAAACCTGTGTTGGATCTTTTCAGAGCTGCCATTTCCTGATTTCATTAAGGACTTTGAGTCAGGCACACATGGGTTCAGATGCCAGCTCTGCCCCAAAGCAGCCACGTGGATGGGCCAGTAACCTCTAAGCGGGACACAAAGTACGTCACAGCCTTGGCAGTCTCTGCCTGTGCAGTAAATGGAAGTTTAAAAATTCTGGTGCTGGAATCTGGGTCTCTGCAGTAGAGCATGTAGGTCGGAGAAAAGCCCAGCCCTCCACCAAGGAGAGGCCTCAGGGAAGATGGGTGTCAGAGAAACTTGGCCCTGGTGTGACACATACCTCTGCAGGCCCGGGGCAACAGGTCTGGAACCAAGAAACAAGAAGTGGGAACGATTGTTAAATTTTGGCTCTATATTTTTTATGAAAAATATTTTTAGTTGAAAAGTTTTTACTGTTGCTTTGTCATGTGTTCCTTATAGAAAAATTAGAAAGTACACCGAGGCAAACACACACACATGCAAAGATGCCACAATCCCGTCACCCTGGGACAGCCGTGGTCTTCCAGTTTTTCTGTGCATATTCAATCAGATCACAGACATTTTATAAATTAGGGATCATATTCTTCTCCAAACTACTAGGTATTTCTTGAATCTACAAGATGTTATAGCTTGCTTCCCATGTCAGCAAAGCTACATCCCTCTGAGAGTCTGTCTCCCACTTACCCTTGTGGTTGGACCACTCTACCTGAACCCCATACCCTGCACTGAAAGGCGGGATAATGGGTGGGATGGAGGGACCCTAACCAAAGCGGCTGGGCGCTGGCCTGGGTGCACAGAGCTTCCTTGCACGCAGCTACTGTCAGGCCTGGACGACCTTGACCAGACGACATCTTGGTCCCCTTCGCTTTTACTGAGCAGGCCTCCCTGATTGATGAGGGGACCCCCAAGCCAGCAGTTTTCGCACGTGTTCAACACAAACTCCAGTGAAGAGGAAGGGAGATGGGGAGGCCTGGCTGGATGAAGCATGTGTGTCTGCTGAAGAGGAGGGGAAATGAGATGAGGAGGGCAGACCCTTCCCCAGCCCCACTGCCCAGAGCAGCCCTGAGCTCAACAGCACCAGGCAGAGTCGAGGAGGATGGACAGATCTTGTCCACAGCCCTCAAGTTTCCTCTCCACAGGACTCTGAGGTCCACCCAGCTCAGAGCTCTGTCCTCTCTGAAAGGACCAGAAATGAGAGTGAAACTGAACCCCACGGAGCAGGATCAGGGATGTTAGTGGTTTCCACTGGCCTCTTCAAGGCTGGGAAAGAAGGCATCTCATGGAAAGGAGCCCTCAAGGCCTTGGAGAGCTGGCAGTGCTGTCTGTTTAGTGTGGGCCAAATTGGAAACAGCGGCATGGGAATGGCGGGCCAGCCTGGCCAGGTCCCCAAAGCCACGGGCACCAGTGCCCACAGGCCACACTGGAGCCTCTGGGGCCTTCATAGTAGGTGCAGCCTGGCTCCTCTGTGGGTGCAGCCTCACCCCCTATCTGGAACAGGAGGTTTGAACCAGAGGGTGTCAAAGTCCCTTTAGCATCCCAAATTCCTGATCCTTGGCCAGACTGGATAGCACGTTCAAGGCCTTTGGCAGCAGGGCTCCCTAGTGTGACCCAATGTGTGGCTTATCCAAGAGGGAGAATTCTGGGAGTCATGAGCCCTGGGAGCCTTCCAGGCTGGAGGTGACACCGTCTTCTGGGGGATAGAATGACTTCTGTCCTGCTAAAGAGAAAACACACCTTGGGGGCCTGAGCCTGAGGCTGCCCACAGGGGCGCTGAAGGCCCACACGCCTGGATGTTGATCTTGGCTACCCCATTTCTCCGCTGGATGGCCTCGCCTCCAGGGCAGAAGCTTTGTGTTACTAACACCACCCCCCTGCCAGTACCCAGAGAGGGGAAAGAATGGTCCCTAGAAGAGGAAGATGCCTCTCCCACCCAATGAGGGCTAGGTCCCCTTAGAGCAGGGAGCCCGCCTCTCCCCTCCTCTCACCGTTGTTTCTAGAGCCACTTCAAGAAAGCCTGGGAGAAAGGACGGGTTTAGAGGCCACAGCAGGACACCAGGGTGGCGGTGATGGGTGTGTGCTTTCTTGTTGCAGGGAACAGCAGCCACCTCCAGACTGAGCTCTGTCAGAAAGCCTGGCAGGGCCTGCCCCCCAGCAAGTGCCATGGCAGCCCCCAGGACTCTCGGAAGGAGACCAGCAGCATGTGGGGCCTGATGGTGATCGCCCAGCTACTGGCAGGCATTGGCACGGTGCCCATCCAGCCATTTGGGATCTCCTACGTGGATGACTTCTCGGAGCCCAACAACTCGCCCCTGTACATCTGTGAGTCAGGCTTGAAGAGGGCTTGGGGTGGGGGTGGGTCCTCACGTGGCACAGCCAAGGCATACAGAGGTCTGGGTACCTGATGCACCTTGTCTGAGTCCCAGCCCAGGGCCCAGCTCTTCACCAGCAGGACGGGGCCCACGGTCTCTGTGTGCTGGGGCCGTGGGAGTCCCCAAGGGGATCTGCACGACCCCTTGGTTCCGGGCCAGGAACAGGGCAGCTCCTTGACCAGCAGTACGTGGTCAAGTATTTGGTCAAGGTACTGGTCAAGAGCAGTACCGCTGCTTTCCAGACCAGGCACCAGCCAGCACACGTGTCTTCTGAGCGATCCATAGGAGAAGCTGGCCTCATAGAAAAACATGCAAAATAGATAAAGTGAAAGTGAAAGTGCTCAGTCATGTCTGACTCTTTGCGGCCCCGTGGACTGTAGCCTACCAGGCTCCTCCATCCATGGGATTTTCCAGGCAAGAGTACTGGAGTGGGCTGTCATGTCCTTCTCCAGGGGATCTTCCCAATCCAGGGATCGAACCCGGGTCTTCTACACTGCAGACAGCGCTTTACCGTCTGAGCCACTAGGGAAGCCCAAAATAGATAGCCAATGACCAAATTCTTCCCTTAGAACAAGCCACACTGAGCATCCTCAGGGGCCAGACCAGACAGGCCACATCCAGAGGCTCTGTGGCCCACAAGCTCCCACCATTGCTGTCATGTCACACCTGCAAGGAGCCTTGCCCCCAGCCCACGCCTGGGTCTTTATCTGTAAATGCCCAGGAGGCCCCTTCTGTCCCAGCAAGCAGATCACTCTGGCATCTAGCCAGAGGAGAAGCAGCTTGGGTTCCTCACATTCCGGGGTCTCGAGTGGCTCTGTGGGAAATGCTACAGGTGTGGACTTGTCAGGGCCAGAGGACAGACTAGGGAATGTCCCGGGAACCCCTCAATGAGGGAAAGAGCCCGGGTACCCCCCTCAGTCCTCTCAGCCCCCTCAGCATCCTTTCTCTCTCCCCTCTCCAGCCATCCTGTTTGCCATCGCCGTGTTTGGACCAGCTTTCGGGTACCTGCTGGGCTCGGTCATGCTGCAGATCTTTGTAGACTATGGCAGGGTGGACACAGGTGAGTGTGTGCCAGGACCGCAGCCCCCAGCCAGTCAGGGCAAGGATGAAGCTGAACTTTAAATGCTTATGGCTCCCTCGCCTCCCATTCCCTCCCTCCCACCTGCAGTCGTCAGCTGGCCTCAGATAGTGGAGAGCAGATAGCATGTACCTCCTCTCTCCAGGGCCAGGCTGAATGATGGAGTGGGGGTTGCCACTGAAGAAAACACACTTTCTTCCCTAAGAAAACATACTTTCTGCAGTGGGAAACCTCGAGACCTGGGCAGAGCCTCAGGTGTTGCCATCACAGCTGTCTTTTGAGGTCATGGTGTTAAAAATATAATTCTTTGATTCTAAGATGGTTTTGATTGTTTAAAAAATTTTGAGAGGACTTCTTTAAGGGAAAGGAAGCAGTATGTGAAATATACATATGGATTATGACTCCCACCCAGAACAGTGTAACAGAGTTTAACCATGTGGACACAGATAGCAGGGAACCTATGTCTAATCCTGGTTCCACCTCTACTAGCTGAATTCTACCACCTCTACTGATCTTGGGCACAAACCTTCACCTTCCTATGCCTCAGTTCCTCATCTGTAAAATGGGGCTAATGATAGTGAAATAAAATTGCTGTGAGCTATTAACAATGTGACATGGATTAAGCCTCTCTATCTCAGGATAGGAAAATACAATCCACAGACAAGAGCACATGTACTGAGTTAACCGTTCAGGGAGCCGACCCCAGGATGGACCCTACAAGGGCATATGGCTGTTGTAAGCCTGCCCGACGCCCCCAGCCTCCTGCAAGGCAGAGAGGGCCAGCACAGTAACACAGGGACAGGCAAAGTGCTTTGGCAGTTCTAAGGCCAGAAAAGCGCTTCTGTGTGAGGTGATGAGGGAGGGCCTCCCAGGGAGATGATGCGTGTCTGCATCCCATGTGAGTGGAAATTCCACAGTTGGTGGTGGCTGGTGACGGAGGTCTTCCCAGGTGGAGGAAACCATCTGGACAAAGTCAAGATGGGGTATGCATGGGGAGTGTGTGGGTGGTATGTAAATTCCCGCAGGCCTGATGTGGCTGGAAGGCAGGTCTGCCAGACCCTCAGAAATAACATCCCCACACCAGTGCCTGGCACTCAGATCAGAGCCTGCCTGTCTCACAAAGAATGTGGGCAATCATGCTGCCAGGCACCACAGACTCCTGACCTTGGGACTGTCAGACCACAATGTCATCCGCTCAGTGTCATCCACCTGTACTTCAAATCAAAGGGCAAAGCTGGAGGAGCTGTCTGCCCAGGGTCAAGCCATGCTTGCCCTTCACTGGCACTTCCTGAGCTCGGTCCCAGCTCTTCATTACCCAAAGAGACTGGCACCTGAGCTCCCAGTCCACCAGGGACAGTGCCCAGGACAGTGCTCTCCCTCTTTCCCCTCCCTGCGTGCCCATGTAGCTTCTTTACTTACAAAAAGAAACGACAGCAGCGCCTTGGATGTGGACGGGAGGCTGCACAGGAGAAAGCACCTGCTTACCCAAGAGCCTACTCTGTTCATGGTGGTTTTTGAGTTTCTGAGGATTGTCAGGCCTCCTTTTTTAGGGGCTAACAAAAGTGGGAGGCAGAGCATTCAGTTATGAAGAGTGCAGGTTTGGAAACCATGAATACATGGGTTTGAAACTGGCCAATGAAATGGTGCTCGCAGGGCAAGGTTAACCTCGCGGATCCTCCCACAGGCCCCTGTTCTTTGGGAAGAGAGAGAGGATGTTGTCTTGACCAAGGTGCTAGTTCCCTTGATGAGTAAAGTGAGGTCATGCATTCATCCAACAAATGCTTGTGTCCTGTGCTTTCTCTTCAGCTTCTGTTAACTTGAGCCCTGGAGATCCCCGATGGATTGGAGCCTGGTGGCTGGGCCTGCTCATTTCCTCTGCCTGCTTGGTTGTCACCTCTTTCCCCTTCTTTTTCTTTCCTCGAGCAATACCCACGGCAATAGAGGTAAGCTTCTGAGAACCCACAATTCCACCTATTATAAGAGTTTCCTAAAAGGAGGTACTGTGTCAGTCATTTAGTCCTGTCTGACTCTTTGCGACCCCATGGACTACAGCCTGCCAGGCTCCTCTGTCCATGGAACTTTCCAGGCAAGAATACTGGAGTCGTTTGCCATTTTCTTCTCCAGGGGATCTTCCTGACTCAGGGATTGAACCTGGGTCTCCCATATTGCAGGTAGATTCTTTACCATCTGAGCAACCAGGAGGTATGGAGGGGTAGATAATAAAGCTGAGAAGTTTCAGTAAGTTAATTCTGGGTGAAATCTAATCAAGTTTCTTGATGCAGGACTTCTCAGAGGCTTTGAAGAGTGAGCTTGTGAATTTCCCAAAGATGTGATCTCATCAGGGTTCCCTCACCATGGTAGCATCTCAGCGATTAGGAGGGCTCGAGAGAATATAGTCTGGGGGAAGTTCTGAGTTATCTAAAGTGAGATAAAGAATTAAGAGTCAATAAAAACTGAATATGTGACCTGGAGCAGTTGACTTTTACATGTAATAGGGCTGGTCATGTCTAATCCTAAAGGACTGAGTAAAAAAGACATTGCTAGTGCTGAAGAGTGTGCGATTGGGCTGAGAGTGGAGCATATTTTGAGCAGACTGACCTGCATGCATCTTCCAGTCATATCTGTTGGGGAAAGAAACCAGGGAAGGATGAGATTGGAAAACAGTGGGGAGAAGTCTGAGTGGGGGCCTTGACGTTAGCCTGAAGGATCTGAAACTTGTTCTGATCTCATGAAGTTCTAAGTGACTGGCGCCCACTTGGTGACAACTACATGAGGTTGTGGTTGGGGAGTCGGGAAGGAATGAAGGCTGGAGATGTGATGAGGCCAGTGGAGAGATGATACAGCTGAGGACCAGGGCCATGGCTGCCGGGCACCTGAGACAGGGCAGGATAGATGTCCTCGGACTTAGCCGTGAGTGGCTAAAGTTTGTGCCAAGGCTTAGAGCCAGAGGCTGGGCTGGACGTTCTGCAATAAGGTGTGTGAGACTGGGTGAAATCTAGGCCCGGCCAGTGGGGAGGGCCAGGGACAGACGGCCTCAACTTGTCTTGAAGAATTTCAAAGTGTGGCAGCACACCATCGTGATGCTGGAGTCAGACAAACCTGAGTCTGAATCTAGCTCTGCTCCTTCTAAACTAGCTGAGAGATCCTAGGCAAGTTTTCTTGCTCCTAAGTTTCCTCTGCTTTAAAGTGCTGGAGATGGAGATTTCCCTGGTGGTCCCGTGGCTAAGAATCTGTGCTCTCAATGATTCCTGGTCTAGGAACTAAGATGTGACATGCCACAACTAAGACCTGGCACAGCCAAATAAGTGAATAAAAATAAATATTAAAGTACTGGAGATAAGAGCACCTATCTCAGGAGGAGACTGTGAGGACAATGTATGCAGAATGCTGGGCACGGGACCCACCATGGAGGAAGCACGAAATAAATGGGAGCGCCTGCACCTGGTGACGAGTCTGCTGGGGGATCCTAACAGTGTCTGAGCTCAGGGGCCTTGCATCTGTTCAGTGGTTCAGAGCTGGGCCTCGGGCTGCAGCTGACAAGTTCAGAAGTGGAAGGCGAGTTCACTGAGGGGGTTTGCACAGAAAGTGCAGGCTAAGAGCCAGGTCAGAGCCTTGGACAGGATCCAACTTTGAGCCCAGAAGAAAGAAGGGACTCCACAGAGGAGACTGAAAGAGAGAGCTGGGAACGATGTCATTATTGACCAGAGTTCAAGGAAGAAGTATAGCCATGACAGACAGACAAAGGCTGATGTTCACTCAGATGCCTCTTGGCATCAGCCAACACTTAGATATGAAATAATATGCACAGATATGAAATCATATCTGGGAGGCCCTAGTGTGGATGCATTCTGGCCAGCGGCCAAAGCACCAGGCTCACTGACATGCATGTGGTGACTGCTTTGGACACCCTTCCACACACTTCCAGGGTGGCTGAGCACCACCCTGCCATGAGCCCCTAAGACCAGAAGGATCAAGGGCCTGGGAAAGATGACTGTAAGGAACCTGTTAACATTCAAGGAAGCTGTTAACACTCACCCCCTTTGCTGCCTTCAGAGGACTCATCCCATGATGGATGAAGCAAGGAAGATGGAAGAGGCCAAGTCAAGAAGATCCCTGGTGGATTTCATTAAAAGTAACTGAGTGACCTGGCAGTCCTGGGTGGGCTGGCTTGGGGTGGGGGTGGTCTAGGGTCCCCCGGCCCATGTGGGGTTGGGTGTGGTGAGGGGCAGTAAGAGCAATGCTGGCCCATCCCTTCATGAGAGGTTCTGCCAGCAGCCCTGCTGACTGCTGCTTTGCAGAGTGCAGGAGACCCCAAATCAGGCAGAGGCAGCCCCACCCTCACAGTCTGGCCCACGTTCTCCCCTCTCTTCCCTTCACATGGATGCGGCTGTCCTGTGAAATCACCTGCCACCTGCTTTCTTCCAGGCCTCTCCTCATTTTATTTAGCCCATGAGCATGCTGAGTGGATCCTGAGTGGCTGTGTGCCCCCAGCTGGCCACTGAGCAGCTTGGGGCCTGGGTTTCTGTCCGGAGGAAGAGAGAGGAGCTGCCGGGGGGTGCGGGAAGGGCAGTGGTCAGGCTTGCGGACCCCGGGGACCACTGCCTGGAGGCGCAGCCCTGACAGCAGTCTGTCCACAGGGTTCCCCCGCATCTTCCTGAGGCTCCTGATGAACCCACTCTTCATGCTGGTAGTCCTGGCCCAGTGCACCTTTTCCTCCGTCATCGCCGGCCTCTCTACCTTCCTCAACAAGTTCCTGGAGAAGCAGTACGGCGCCTCCGCATCTTACGCCAACTTCCTCATCGGTGAGTCCCCAGGGCTGCCGGAGCCAGGCCTTCCCCACGTTCATCCAGGGAGGTGCACCGCCAGACCAGACATGGGCAGGAGCCAGAGGGTTCTTGCCCAGGAGAAAGGATTTTAAGGACATTTTTCCTGGTTGGCAATCCAGAATGTTCTTGGCAGATTTCTTGGGCCCCTATCATCCCAGGCAGGAGTGGGTGGAGGTTGGGGGTTGCTTCCTCCCTGTCAGAGGAGCTGAAAGCCATCTCTCAAAGGCCCTGACATCATCAGGGACAAGAGAGGAAAGAGCACAGATTGAGCAGAGGGCTAGGCAAGATGCCGCTGGGTGTTTTTCTTCTCCAAAGGCTTGAAGACATTCACCTGGATAAGGACTGTGGGGCCCAGTGATTCTTAAGCCCCTATACTTTAGGCTCCCCAGGAGAGCTTTAAGAAATACAGATGTCCAGGCCCCACCCTCGAGCAGTGAAAGCAGAATCTCGCAGGGGGTGCCAGCATCCAGCACCTGTGTTTTTGGCAGCTGAGGTTGCAAAATAATAATGCAGTCCCTCCAAGTACCCAAGGGAGTGACGGGGGCCAATTCACTGGTGAACTTGACCATGTGGATGTGGCAGGGTGGTCAGGGCATGACCCCTGACCTCCTGTGTGGCTCTTGGCTGTGACTTCACCCTTCTAGCCTTTGGCCTCTGACTAGCACATCAAACAAGAAGCGCCACCAGTGCCTTTCTAACCCCATGTAGTTACAGTGCAATAAAGGGCCAGGTAATGAAAGGCTTAATAAAGGCTTCCCAGGTGGCTCACTGGGTAAAGAATCTGCCTGCAATGCAGGAGGTACAGGAGACTTGGGTTCAATTCCTGGGTCCAGAAGACCCCCTGGAGGAGGGCATGGCAACCCACTCCAGTATTATTGCCTGGAGAAGACTATGGACAGAGGAGCCTGCCTACAGTCCATAGGATCACAAAGAATTGGATGCAGCTATGTATGCAGAGGAGAAGGCAATGGCAACCCACTCCAGTACTCTTGCCTGGAAAATGCCATGGATGGAGGAGCCTGGTAGGCTGAAGTCCATGGGGTCGCTAAGAATCAGCACAACTAAGCAGCTTCACTTTCACTTTTCACTTTCATGCATTGAAGAAGGAAATGGCAACCCACTCCAGTGTTCTTCCCTGGAGAATCCCAGGGACGGGGGACCCTGGTGGGCTGCCGTCATGGGGTCT
>SJYQ01007207.1:82755-102407 GCA_006410935.1 Redunca redunca
GGACACTTGAAAAGGTCTGGAGAAGAACAATGAAAGTGATGGCAGACTTAAAAAATTAGGGCAGGTGAGGAAGAGGGCAGGTAAAGGATACCTATCGGCTTGCATAAAGCGACATGGTTTTAAGTTCTAAGTTTGGCTTCATGTTCAGGAAGGGTTTTGAAGCCAAGGAAGGGATGTGCTTTTTTGCTTTTTTCCTCAGAGCCACCTTTCCACACCTCTTCTTTTAGATTTTGTCCAGTGAGGTTGCAATACTGGAAGATAGCATACTTTTCAGTTTTGGTGCTTTATCTTTCTCTGTGAAAGGACCTCTCCTGTCTCCAGAGGGTATGAAGGAGGGGAGTGTTATTCAGGATGGAACTGCCCCTCCCCCCACTCTGGCCCACTTCCAGTTGGTACTGGTCTTCTGGCTGTGGTTGACAGAGGCCAAGAATGCTTTCACTGGGTGTTTAGCACAGGGCTTTGTCATCAGACCAGGTCCTAGGTCTGGCACTGCTCTTTCCTACTTGGGGACATTTACGTCAGGTTTCTCATCCACAAAGGGAGCATCATTATCAGAACATTTACTGTGATGTCAGTGCATGAAAAGCCCCAAGGCACAGTGCCTGGAGCATGAGAGATGCCCCATTACTGTTAACCAGTACTAGAATAATTATTTTAGCAAAGTTCTGAACTGTGGTTTATCAGCCCCTAACCCCCACCCTTCCCAGAGGAGATCATGAATATTGGACATGGAGGGCGGAGAGATTGGTGTGATCAGCCGGTGAAACCCCGGGGTTAAAGCTCAGGGGGATGCAGCAACCTGGGCGATGGCTACATAGACCCAGAGACAGGAGCCACTGAGACCCTAGATGACCTCAAGGGGCCTCAGCCCAAGCCCAGATGAAAGAGAAAGGAGAAGAAATATCACCTGTGACTTTCCCATAGCCTCTGCCTTCTCTCTCATCAGAGTCCTGGCAGGTTGTTCGTCTCGACCCCTTCTGCAGTGGGGGATTTGCCAACCAAGCATTCCCAATGACTAGTTTGTAGGTTTGGGCTCCTACTGGCAGAAGAAGCAGAGGTGCCGTGAACACCAGCCAAGCTGACCCTTGGCTCCAGTAGACATGATTCAGATCTCTGGGTGGCGCTGGCCCAAGACAAAGAGAGAAGCACAAGCACGCTAACCAGGCAGGGAAGTCATGCTGGGCTGGAGTGGCGAGGTTTTCCTTTGGTCTTGCTTTGTTTGATTCCCATTTCCTGTTTTGCTGGCAGGACATCAAGTTCTATACGTCCACAGCCTCCCGCCTGCCGCCGGGACTGCTCGTGCCCAGATTCTGTCTTCCACCCGGTCTGTGGAGACAATGGGGTGGAATACCTCTCCCCTTGCCACGCTGGCTGTAGTGAAGTCAACCTCAGCTCTATATCTCTCAAGCAACCGGTAAGGGCCGGAGGGGCCCCGGTCTCTGCCGTCTCTGCCGAGTGTGTGCTCTGACAGCCTGCTCCTCCATTTGGGATGGGCAGGGCTCCACCCTACTCATTCCCAGCATCCTGGCCTCTGGGCCACACCCACCTTTTCTCCACCTCCCATACCCTAGGGTCATGATCAGATGCTTACAGCCCAAAGTCAATTAAAGACTGGCCAATGTCCAACGAATTCACATTCCTGAAGCCTAACAACGCTCAAAGCAGAAACAAGTCAGAGCACTCCTTCTGCTGAAGCCTGCCAATCTCACTCTGATGGGTCCTTATTGGGCACACCAGTGTCCTGCAGCCTGGTTGTGTCGCAAAGCCATATGGACCTGGAAGGTTAGAGCCGGAAGTGGTGACAGAGGCCCTTTGGTTCAACCCTTCTGAGCACTCTCAGCTGTGGCCACACAACTGGCTTGAAGGTTGTAGCTATTCAGGGGCAGATCTGGGACTAGAACCCAGGGTGCTGCCTCAGCCCAGGGCACATCTGTGCGAGATCAGGTGTCTCCCAGCCACAGCCTCCCACTCATACAGATCACATTCACGATGCTCACTTGGCAAGGTCCTGGCCAGCCCTCAGAGTGCTCCCTGCCTCCCCAGATCAGAGAGCAGCAAACCAACTCCAGTCGCCTCTGTGGTTATTCAACAAACACCTAGTGAACACCAGACACATACGTGGGAGCTGAGGATTCAGTGGGGAACCCATCAGCCCATGTCCCTGCCCTCATGAACTTGTATTCACCAAATAAAGGCACAAGAGTGTTTTTAGAAGATAACCCATGCCATGAAGAGACTTAATGAGACAGAGAATATCTGGGGACCTCCCGGAGGAGGTGACATTAGAACTGAACCACCAGAGGAAGAAAACGCTACGAAGACCTGGGAGTGAAGCAAATGCAAGAGCAAGACCCAAGGGCGTGAATGATCTGGCAAATGGGAAGAGTGAGAAGGCTAGGGCTGGCACAGAGTGTGGAGGAGGGTCATACCCAGCTAGGCCTGGGAGCAGGCAGGGCTCTGGCTTCAGACTTGGACATTCTTTATCCCAAGAACACTGGGAAGTCTATGCAGCTCCCTAAGGAGAGGATGCAGCCTGTTCCTTTAAACCTGTGTGGAGGGCATGGACAAGGCTAGCCATCTTCCCTGAGAGGACGGGCGAGGCTGCTTCCACGGCCACCTCTGCTGGCAGAGGAGCATGGTTCTCAGGGGGTGCAAGGACCAAGAGCTTGGGCAAGATGCTTTCTCAGTTCCCTTCTTGTTGAGGGAGCCTGTGGTGGCTTCTGTGGTTTTCTTATCTTTATTTACTTACCTCTGACTCATCTACCTCCAGAAATAATCTTGACAAGTTTCCAATAACAGCACAAGCACATAAGACCAAGATCCATTAGCATAATATCAAGAAAAAAAAATAAAAAATTATAAGGGAAAATATGTGTAAAAAATCCAGACTGAGGAAGGTAGCAGCAACATTGTATACAGCTTAATTATGAGCTTCCCATCAGCCCAAGTAAAGAAGGTCCATAGTTCCAATCCTTGGTAGAAAGAAGCATACCAGTTTATTAGCTCCAATCTCTGCCCTCTAATGGCTTTGACACTTAAAGCAGTTGGACCGTAGGCTGGTCCATCAGACGATGTGAGAGGGAAGATGAAGCCACCTGACACAGACGGTCCACCAAGGTGAGCTGTACAACAATGTTGAGCTGTATGGATTTATAGACTTGAGACAGAGACCTTTAGAGGCAGGAAGAATTTATCTCAGGCAGAAAGTTCAGTGGATTTCACTGTGTTTCCACTGGTGCTGTGCTGCGCTGCACTTAGTTGCTCAGTTGTGTCTGGCTCTGTGCAACCTCAAGGGCTGTAGCACTGTCCATGGGGATTCTCCAGGCAAGAATACTGAGTGAGTTGCCATGCCTCCTTCAGGGGATCTTCCCAACCCAGGGATTGAACCTAGGTCTCCCGAACTGCAGGCAGATTCTTTACCAGATGAGCTACCTGGAAAGCCCATTCCCACTGGTATCTCCTCCTATTTTTATCTTCCTTTAATGTTCCTTCAATAAACACATAAACAGCAAAAACAAAAACCCAGAAAACCACTACTTCTGGGCAGAAGGTGGCCTGGCTCAGAGGAGGGCCCTCCCAAACCCAGGTCCACAACTGGTGGACCATAGCTGGCAGTGGGATCCTGCAGATCCCCTCGCGGTGTAACTGCGGGAGGAGTCCAGCGCACACTGGACGACTGGTTTTGGTGAAACAAAAACTGTTTGTTGCCCAGTGATCGGAAGCGAGATCCCCGGGGCACCTGAAATCCCCACCTCGTCTCCTCTCCAGCCTTTGCATCTAGCATCACCAGGTCCCCAGGGAGGGCAGAGGGGTGACCGTTGGAGCAGGCATTTAAAGTGTGTGGAATCGAAATAATAACAGCAGGTTTCCCCTGTTCCCCTCCGTCTCCTTCCAAGATCTACTTGAACTGCAGCTGCGTCGGCGGGGGATCTGCTTCAGCGAAGACAGGCCCGTGTCCCGTCTCCTGCGCCCACTTCCTGCTCCCGACCACCTTCCTCATCTCCTTCGTGGCGCTCATAGCCTGCATCTCGCACAACCCCCTCTACATGATGGTGCTGCGGTGAGTGCGCCTCTCCTTCCTAACGCTCCTCTCACTTAACGGCCAGCCGCCCCCTTCTCAGCTCTCCTGCCTCTCCTGGTCCTCTGAGTCTTCGGACACGAGATGTTCTTGGGGTGATACAGGGAGATAATACTAGTGCGCCAGTGCCAGGGCTTTGGTGCCAGCCCGTGCGGAGTCCCACGCTGCAGCCTCACTTGGCGGGTGTCCCTGCCTCCACATCCTGTAGGAGGAGGGAGGAGCCTGGAGGGGAGGCGGAGCCTGGAGGGGAGGCGGAGCCTGGAGGGGAGGCGGAGCCTGGAGGGGAGGCGGAGCCTGGAGGGGAGGCGGAGCCTGGAGGGGAGGCGGAGCCTGCCGGCTGGGCCACATGACCCCTCCAGTCTGCCAGGCACCACGCTGACTCCACAGCTGTAGATTCACCTATCTTTTAACTCTCAAAAGAACAGAGAGGAGGGAGGAGAATTCAGTCGGAGGCATAAAATCAGAGAAGGAAAACAAGGAAAGTTCCAGAGACAGAATAAGGACTGTGGAAAGGATGACAATGAGAAAAGCCCCCGTGTCCTAGGAGCCAGGTCAGAAGGGAGGGCAGGACAGGCAGCAGGCCAAGGCAGGTGTCCTGTTACAGTGACACCTAGCTGCCCCTGAGGTGTTGACATGAAATGACCCTCCATTCACCTCACCCTCTGGAAAGGAGAAAATACGGTTTCAACCAAGTTGGCATAACTTACCCTCTGCCTACCTCCCTCCTGTTCTTATCAGTCTGGCAACAGGGATGGAAAAACAGGATTTGGAAGACCCGGTCCAGGGTCAAAGGCCTAGCTCTACCATAAACTGGCTAAATGTCTTTTGGTGTTGCCAAGTTCACCAAGTCTCAATTTCCTCATGTATGTGTGTGCTTAGTCACTCAGTCCTGTCCAGATCTGTGACCCCATGGGCATAGCCTGCCAGGTTCTTCTGTCCATGGAATTTTCCAGGCAAGAATCTGGAGTGGGTTGCCATTTCCTACTCCAGAGGATCTTCCCCACTCAAGGATCAAACCCACGTCTCTGTGTCTCCTGCACTGGCAGGCAGATTCTTTACCAGTGTATCACCTAAGAAGCCCTTCCTCATGAATGAAAGGGCCTTAATGATATTGACCTCTAAGGATCCATATGGGAGTTGTATGGTAAATTGCTTTGCTTTGCTTTGCTCTGCATAATGGTTCATTATGACTATTTACCAAATTATTCAGTTCAGTTCAGTTGCTCAGTCCTGTTCAACTCTTTGCAATCCCATGGACTGTAGCACACCAGGCCTCCCTGTCCATCACCAACTACCAGAGTTTACTCAAACTCATGTCCATTGAGTCGGTGATGCCATCCAACCATTTCATCCTCTGTCGTCCCCTTCTCCTCCCGCCTTCAGTCTTCCCCAGCATCAGGGTCTTTTCCAATGAGTCAGTTCTCATATGGCCAAAGTATTGGAGTTTCAGCTTTAGCATCAGTCCTTCCAATGAATATTCAGGGCTGATTTCCTTTACGATGGACTGGTTGGATCTCCTTGCTGTCCAAAGGACCCTCGAGGGTCTTCTCCAACATCACATTTCAAAAGCATCAATTCTTCAGCACTCAGCTTTCTTTATAGTCCAACTCACACATCCATATATGACTACTAGAAAAATTATTACCACCAAATTATTATTACTATTCTTATCAACAGCTAGTTTCCCCAGAAGACTAGGAGTTGGGGAGTCTGGGATTTTATCCTATTTACAAGTTAGTGTGCAAACTACTGAGCTCCTGTTTCTGTTACTATTTCATAAGGATGCTGGCAGAAGCCGGAAGACTCCTAGGTCAAAGGCAAAGGACTTTGTTGCTCACAGGACAGCAAGCAATGTGAAGCCCATGTTGCATCATTTATTTGTGACCCCATGTCCTACTGGGTGACATGGAGGGCTTCAGGTGTATGTGTCACCTGCAGTGGGTGAAGGTCACAGCTGAGGAGCACTGAGCTTGGGAGACCACTGCTTCTACAGACCAAGCCTGCAGCTGGTCTAGCAAATTTTACCTCATGCCTTAGGTCTGTTCACGGCAACCATACCCTTGGGAAATGGCCTAGGAAACACACAGTCAGGCCCTTGCATTCTTAGCATACTCCACGAGAATGTGTAGGGGTGCTCAGAGCAGGTTGCTTGTCTCAACACCATCATCACCCTCTCCTCTACCGTTCTGCATCTGAGCATTCCAAGTACCCATGCTTTCCCTCAAGGCCCCTGAGTGTGGTTCCCTTCTTGCACTCCGGGTCAGATGGACCACAGTGGACCCAGTACATTGGTGTCAGATTGCCTCCCAGGGGACTGCCAAGCATCAAGGATGAGGAAGTAGTGGAGGGAAAGCAACATTTGAACCCCAGGGTGGGCTTTTTTAGAAAAATCTCTCCCTTCCAAGTTTGGTCAGGAGCTAGAGTGAAACTGAAGAAGAGGCCCCAGTATCCCCAAATAATTTAAAGATAAATTCCCCTGAGAAAGATGAAAGAATGGATGCTAAGTAGTGCAAAGAAGTGAAGTGAAGTTGTTCAGTCGTGTCCAACTCTTTGCAACCCCATAGACTGTAGCCTACCAGGCTCCTCTGTCCATGGGATTTTCCAGGCAATAGTACTGGAGTGGATTGCCATTTCCTTCTCCAGGGGATCTTCCTGACCCAGGGATCGAACCCAGGTCTCCCACATTGTAGACAGACACTTTACCGTCTAAGCCACCAGGGGGAGGTGAGGTTTAAAGCCAATGTTGTAGGTGACCCAGACCTTATTTGTATCACTTATGGCCCTCAACCAGGCATGGAAATACAGGCTGGGAGGGAAGAAGTGCCAATAATGTATCACAAGACAGAGGTCAGAGAGCCAGTGTTAATTCAGGGCTGAAGGGGCAGAGATCACAAGGAACTCAGACTCTCTGTTAGAAGCCAGTTTGGGGTTCCCAAGTCCCATTTAGTTGAGAAACCAGGGGAGTCTATCCAGAGATAAGGACAAAACATGGAAGCAAAGGACCAAAACAAATCCATCTATTGTGGATTGGCCCATTGAAGGGACCTATTTCAAAAAAGGGAGTGTCCATTAGATTGAGATTTGAGGCACTTTCCACTGGGGCCTCCCAGTGGGTGCCTCTCCCCTGCTTCACTCCAGTGGGGATTCTGAGAAGCTGAAAGAGTCCCTTTCCAGTTTGCTAGCAGAACTGTGGAAATAAAACAAAATGTGTGTGGAGATCTGAGTTCCCTTCAGCTCCGAACGCTTTCCCCTAACCAGCTCCCGCTCAGGAGTGTGCGTGCAGGGCACAGGGAAACCTGGTGCCCCGGCTGGACCACTCCTGACTCCCCGTGTCGCGGATGGGGGCCTTCCTCTCCGCTCCATGCCTAGCTGGCATGGCAGGGCCCAGCAATACCTCCTCCAGACAGCCTCCCTCTGCTCTCTGTCTCCTTCCTCAGGCAAGAGCTTTCCTCCTCTAGAGGGAAGAAGGGCGGGGGCAGGACTGGCTGCATAATTTGCAGGACCCAGTGCAAAATGGAAATGCAAGGCTCCTGGTTCCAAAATTATCAAGAGTTTCAAGCCAGCCACAGCAGAGCATTAAAGCAAACATGGGACCTTTCTGAGGGTGGAGCCCGGCAAGGCCACACAGATCACATGCCCACCGCGCCAGCCCAAAGTAGAGGATTCTGTTAGCTGCTCAAAGGAGCCCTCAGCCCAGGGGCTCTGGCTACACTTTGCATCAGGGCTGTCTTCTGTTGCTGAAAAACACCACCAGAGCTGTTCAGACCTGTTGCCATAAACACAGACTTCAGTATCCTCTGGTTCCCAGCTGCTCTGTCCTCTGCCTCTTGAAGGGCGCTCTGGGCAGCCCTGAAAATCACAGAGACCAGTGGTTCTCAAACCTGAGTGTGCGCAGAGTCTCCTGGAGGACGTCTTACAACACAGAGGGCGGGGCCTCACCGCCAGAGCCTCTGCTTCTTCATCTGAGGTGCAGCCTGAGAATCTGCATTTCAAACAAGTTCCCAGGGGATGCTGATGATGCTGTTGGTGCAATGATCACACTGTGAGATCCACCGAGAGGAGCAATAGGAGCACAGGGCCCAGGTGAAGCCAGGGGGCCTCGCGAGGGCAGGTCTGATGCGCCCTGAGGCTGACTGCACCAGCAGAGGGAAGGCTCAGCCCTGAGTCCTCCCCCTGCTGATTTCTTGTTTGCCTTTTCAGTGTGGTGAACCAGGAGGAAAAGTCCTTTGCCATCGGAGTACAGTTCTTGCTGATGCGTCTGCTGGGTAAGTATCAGACGCCCCCTTCCTGGTGGCCCCAGATTAAGGGAAATCAGAAGGCTGTGGGGTGTGGGGTGGGGAGGGGAAAAGCCCCATCTCATCTCTGTCATAAGAAGCTGTACATAATAAGCACAATAGCAAATGCCAAATCCCATATGGACTGTTTCCGCATCACTTGAGGTTAGGAAAGTTTCCATCTATGGCATTAATTCCAAACGAAACTGTGTAAGAAGGAAAAGTGGACACAGCTGCGAATGCCTAATAGAACGCTGAGAGTAGGTATTTTTTCATCTCTCTCCAAGAATTCCCTGTAGGAACAAAACCTCGCGTTCCTGCCGCAGCCAGAACAGCAGCAGAGCCCAGCCCTGGCTTCCCTTCCATTTTACAAAATCCACTCCTCCTACCTCTGTTCAGCAAAGGGGGGCCCTCTGCTGGCAAACCCTGCCAAACAGTCAGAGCCCGAGGAGGAAGGGCGCTGTGCACAGGGATCAGGACTCGCGGTGAATGCGCTGCCTGCAGGCATCTGCAAACACCCAGCTCGCCCCAGGTGTGGGGACACTGCAGGTCCTTTCCCAGACTGCTCAAGCTGGACTGTGCCCTCTGGATGCCTCCAGGCACTGGATTAAACACAAGGCACTCGTGTGGAGTCTCTTGCAGCGACAGGTACAGGAAGTAAAGGGACTGATTGAGGAGGGATTTATTAAGGACCCCACTGTAGTGGGGAATATGCTGACTTCAGTGGAGAGACTTCAGTTGGCATCAGAGTGCACTTTCTGACCTTAAATGCTGAAATCCCTGCAGAGTCTGGCTGCACTTCACTCTGTAGCAACTTCCAGGATCACCCTGGGGTGTGTGGGTGATGTCTCTCCTGGGCCTAACCAGCGGGGACCCTCTCCTACCAAAGTTGGGTGAGTGTGGGATAAGGAGGAATGAACCAGTTTTTTCAGTGGAATTTCTTGGTCTTTGGCCACTTGCTCCTAAAGCCCCCCTTTTCAGACTCTGCTCCTCTGGCCTATATTACACAGAGGACACAAAGCACCAGGGTCTACCCTGTCCTGATGGCAGAGGCACAGCTGTCACCACAGTGCCTTTCCATTTATAACTTGCTCTGAAACCTCCACTGGGAAGGAAACCTTACATTCTGCCCAGCTCCACAGCAGCTAGGATAGGATCTGGAGCACCTCGCCCTGCTTCTTCCCACCACTGTGAAAACAGCCCCTCCTGTGCTCAAAGCACCTGCTGCCTTTGTTTTTTTCATTTGAGCTCAGATAACTCAATGTGAGATCACAGATAGAAATTGCAGGCTGGAAGGATCCATTCATCACCCAAGAATGCAGTTCCATCCTGGGTAGAGAAAAGGACTTGGCCAGCTTCAAATTACCCACTGGAACTTAGTTGAAAATTTTTCTGGACTTCATTTCTATTCAGGGAACATCATTTAGGAAGGTCATTCCTTGTGGCCAACTTCCATCCCCCATTCACCTGGAGATTTGGGAGCGAGCAGGTCTGATACAGAGGCTGGTTCTTAAAGGTCCCCACTTCAGAGCAGAGCCACAAGCAGAAGATTGCCTGTTTCTTTCCCCCAGAAGCAGCTTCTCACAGGGCCCTAAACAGAGTCCGGGAGGCTGTTTTCAGTGGGTCTGAGAATGGGATGGCCTGACCCGAGTGTGGATCTGGCCAAGCCTGCCCCTGTCTAGACCTGTAGCTAAGGAGGCAGGACTGACCTGAATATTCAGCAGCCATAGGGCATGGCCCCTGCTGCACCAGTTCTCAGCACTTAGCTTCGGGGCAGAGGCTCTGAACAGCCAGGTGTTGGGGGCCTGGAGGTGGTGCTTGCTGTCTAAGGGCAGCTTGCCATTGTGGAAGAATGTGGAATTCAAACCTCCAAGAACTAGAGTTCCTAGTCCAGCCCTGACCCTCCTTGGCTATGCAAAGGTGAGCCAGCCGAGCCCACCTTCCTCCCCTTTAAAATGAGAGCACCCACCTGCCTCCGGGCTGCCCTGAGAGCCTGAGGAGTCGGTGTCCTCAAGAGCCTCCTGCCACCCAGTGAGCCCAGCAATCCCAAGTGTGGGAATTCTGGTACCTGTCTGAGCTGGTACAAGGGGGCACCTGCAGCTCGCTGTCCTGGAAGGATGGCTCAGGTCCCTCTTCTCTTCTGAGCCTCCAGTGAAAGAGTAATTCAGGCTTCATGGAAAGCTAGTCTGCTTTCCAAAGTCACTGTGGTTCCCAGGGGTGGGGCAGAGCTGTTCTCATGCCTGTGAGCTATGTAGGGGCCCCAGGCACCTGGCTCCCCACCCTGCCCTGGTGCCTCTGCTGACAGCTCCAAGTGAGCTGAGCTCTCTGAACTCTCTTCCTGCTGATGCTAGCTTGGTTGCCGGCTCCAGCCCTCTATGGCCTCACCATCGACTACTCCTGCATCCTGTGGAGCTCAAAGTGCTCGGGGAGGAGAGGGGCCTGTGCCTACTACGACAACAACGCTCTCCGGAACAGGTGAGAGCCTGCACGATGCGCCAGGCCGCAGGCCCGAGCAAAGGGTCATCATCACTCCGGTGGCAATTGTGAGGCTCTCAGGCCTGCGAGGGAGAGCCGGAGGGGAACTTGCCATGGGCAGGAGTTGGGCCACCACTGACCAGCAAGTCAAGGCTCCCAGAGAGCCATCCAAGTAACAAGACCCAGAGGCTGCTCCGATGTGTCCTGGCCCCCGTCTTCAGGCCCCGCTGGCCCTCCAGAGGGATAGCATCACAAAGAGGGTTGTTATAGGAAGAGGTCATGGCTGTGGAATGATGATGCCAGGCCAGCCTCCTATTGCTCAGAAAGAGGTGGCCCACCATAGCTCCTGGCAGAAGCCAAGGGCAGGTGGGACCAAGCCCAGCTGCAGCATCACTGAGCTCTGCACCCCTTCAGCCACCTCACCTGCTGCCTTGTCACAAACAAAGTGGGGGGAGGGGGCTTCCGGGGACTGGACGGGGTCTGGAAATGCTGTGGGAGGGGCATAGAAGTCCAGGAGGAGGGCAGACCAAGAGGGCAGGGAGAAGGCACCCTTCCTGGCTGTGCTGGGACACAGCACCCTCCCAGATGGCTGATGCTGCAGTGTTTCACTGGCCCTCTGGCGGGCGTTGGTGCCAGGGAGGGTGGCAACAAGGAGCACTGGACTGGGAGTCCCACGTAGCTCCCACGTCCTACAAGCCTCGAGGCTTGTGGACAAAAGGGATGAGGAAGGTGGCTCCCACTCAGGTGGGGACGGATCCTTACCTGAGTGGTGATGACACATGACCCCGGGGCCACTGTGACAATGACTCTGCTCTGCTCAGTGGCCCTGGCCACAGAGCCTCCGTACCCCTCACGTGTCCTGCCTCCTACCCCACAGGTACCTGGGCCTGCAGGTGGCCTACAAGGCTCTGGGCGCGGTGCTGCTTGTCTTCATCAGCTGGCGGGTGAAGAAGAACAAGGAGTACAATGTGCAGGAGAAGGCTGCCAGCCTCATCTGACCCTTGGCCTCAGCCCTGCTCCTGAGAGCTGACCTGTCCCCACACCTGCCCATATTTACTAACGTTAACACGGCGCCTCCTTTCTCGTAAATGAGAAAGAAAACCCCATCGCCATTTGCTTTCCCTGTCCCCTCCTCCCAGAGGGCCCCCCAGGGTGCCCAGGGACCCGCTGGGCACAGAGCTGGAGGGCTGGGTCTCTCCTGGCCCCTTGGGAGAGGCCCCCACAGGCCCAGTCTCGTCCCGAGCGATGGGGATGCTCACTGAGGCAGCCCCGCCGGTCCCTCGCCAGCTCTGTGGTTTCTCTCTGGGGAGACCTCTGGGTATCTGCCCAGAGGAAGGAGGGAGGGGGCTGGGTTATTACTGACCAGAGCCAGGCTAGGGGACAGGGAGGCTGGCTGCAGTTCCTTTTGTATCTGGGTTCAACACAGCACAGAACCTAGGAGGACCAACTTGCTTCTCCTCCGACCCTCGCTTCCTGCCCAAGAGGCTGCTTTGGAAGCTCTCATGTTGGGAAGTATGGCCAGTTGGTCCTCTCAGTTACCCATGCTCTGGACCAGAGCTCGGACTAACACCTGAAGACAGGCCATCCAAATGGTATTCACGTTAACTGTAGACTCTTCTGTACCTGGCCCTGTGTAGGTTTATCTCCGTCTTTCTAGGAGTATATCTCACACTAGGAAAGTTACACGGTGGTGAAGACCTGTGGCTGGCTGTGGATAGCCATGACACCCGGCCCCCACCCCACAGTGGGGAAACAGGACTCCTCATCTCAGAGTGATGGGAAGACCACCCTCCCCAAACCTGATTTGGGTGCAGATGAGGTGGCTTTACACAGGCTTCCCTGTCTGGACTTTAGCCTGTGGGTCATGGAGTAAAGAGAGGCCATCGGGGATGTCAGCAATCAGGTTAGGAAGTTCAGCAAATGTCAAAAGCCGTCAAGCTGTCTGGCCTCCTGTAGCCCACAGAGTAGAGGCCCTAGAGGTTGACTTTCCTGGTTTTGAACATGTTTGTGCTTATTAGCATTTTCTCAGCCTCTTCTCACTGCCTCCAGAGAGGTGGGTGCCTTCCCTGGGCTTGGGCTGAGAGGTGCTGCTGCCCTGGATGGAGGTTCAGAATCAGAAGCCAACAAAGGACTCCTTTCATCCACAAATGTTTATTGGAGACCAACTCTCTGCAAGGCAGCACTGGGGCATGGTTCTTCCTGGAGCTTCCCTGCCCTCCATCTACACTAAAGCTGCCTCCCAGAGCAGGCTCACTGGGCAGGGTGGGGGACACAGAGCAAGAACCTGGAGATTATCAACAGAACCTTGAGCGTCCACGCCTCAGCATACTGAGTCTGCTCCTGGCCTTTACCGTATAGGGAGCTGACTTACCGTGTCCTCTGGAGTTGCTGGACATCGGTCATGGTCACGGACAGATCTCTTGAGTGCCACTGCTCTTAGAAGACCCTTCCAGAAGCCACCTCCGGAAAGGCCTCATATGATGGAACACCAGGGGCCACCGTGCTATCGTCTGAAGTCTTTGTGAAAGCCACTGTCACAGTGACACAGACAGCCTGATTCCAAAGCCACCAGCTCTATTTCCACAGATCTCACTCAGGAAGGGAAGCTCCATGCAACCTCAGAAGCCAGTTTCAGCCCTTTCAGTGGTCATGCTTGGGAAACCATCCTCTGCAACTAACCCTGGTTCTTCTCTCTGCAGTTTAACCAAATTCTGAAGGCACTGCCTTTAGCCGAGCTCATGAACAATGAATGCCAGCCTTCAGATTCTAGAAGATGGTTGCTATTCCAAGCCTTTTTTCTATTTTGATATTTCTATTAATATAATGTAACTTGGTCATGAATTTGTACTGTCATGTATATTTGCTAGAGAACAGATAGAACCTATATGTTCTGGCCAGAGACTGTCCCTTACCCAATCCTTGGGGGCCTAAGACCATGGGGATGGGAGGTAATGCTACTCCCAACTTATCATGGTGGTACAGAGAAGCAGCAGGTGCCTCTTCTCCTTTCAGTGAAGTCCCTTCAGTCAAGACCCCACAGTGCTGGGCTCTCAGAATCTCTGATCCCTGCGCTTGAGTTTATATGCAGAAGTGGGGTAGGACACAGACAGCTAAGTCCATGATATGAAGTGGAACTAACATAATCATCACTGATCATTTGGTCACAGCCAGCACAACTACCCTACAGCAAATCTGCCTGCGGGACCTGTAATGATGTCACCTTCATTTCCCTTCAGGTGCAAAGCTTAACAAGCTTCCTTGAGTGTTGGACTCTCATACAGCGTGCTGTTAAAATGCAGATCTCTGGGACTTCCCTGGTGGCCCAATGGCTAAGACTCTGCACTCTGCAGGGGTTTGGGTTTGATGCCTGGTCAGAGGATTAGATCCCATGTGTCGCAACTAAGACCCAGCACAGTCAAATAAATATTTTTTAAGAAATAAAATAAAGTGCAGATTCCCAACCCTCTCCACCCTGCCCCAGGGGCTATTTATATGGGGCTGAAGGGAAACCAGGAGTGGCATTTTTAACAGGTCCTTTGTGTGAGGCTGATGTGGGTGGTGGGGGTCATCAGAGCCTTAGGGATGCCCACTTATGCTTGGACCACTGAGAAACTGACAATAGGCCTTTGGTCCACTCAAATGTGAGTGGAGGAGGACAAGGTGACTCTGATTTCCTGGGTGGCTCCAGTCAGGGGCTAGTGGACATGGAAAACAATGCAAGAGCCCACATTTATATTAGGTTCTATCAGTCCTGAGAGTGGAATTCTCCCTCTACAAGCTTGAAAGTGCAAAATGCGTCACAGTCATTTCTTTATATTGGTTGTGTCTGACTTCAGGTCTTCATGGTGCTGCCTGCCTGGAAATTCAACATCAGTCAGCCTTGGTTTGGCTCTCAGAGCCATCCACATGTCCTTGGGTCCTGCCACTGTGGGTCTTTGGTCCCTTCCTGGTCTGAGGCCCCTAGAAGCCCGGTTTCTTCCCTGAGCCTGGAAACTCAGCAGAGGCTGGATCCCAAGACTAGGGTCCTGTGTACCCCAGTGATGCCCCTCCACCCCCGTCCAGTCTAGGAAACCCACTCCCCTGCCAGCCCTTCAGGGGCTGAATGAAAAAGCCAGAAAAGGAAGGGTCTGCAGGAACCTTTTTGTCTCATTCTTCTTTGAGCCTTCTTGGCACAGGAGAGGGAAAATGCAGTAGAATTAAATACCATATCTCCATAAATTATCTTTTGGCCCAAAGCCCTTTTGGGTGATCTTTGCCATAGCCTCTTGTTGAAGGCCAGATTGGTCTTAAGGCTCCATTTGAAGATGAGGAGTCTGAAATTAAGGAAGCAACCATGTGATCAACTTTATGCAAATAACAACTGGTTGGGCCTGGACTCCAATCAGGCTGTCCAGCCCTCTCTGCTCCAGCTCCCCTACTGAGTCAGTTCCCATGGAGGTCCACTGGACCACAAGACAGAGGTGGGGGAATCTACTGAGGGCCAAGTAAAGTTGTTAGTGGAGGTGGAAAGAACAGGTAATATTTCACTTACCCACCTTCTATTCAAGTAACAAGAACATTATAGCTGTTCATTGAGCACGATCACATCAGCCCTATAGCACCATGAGTTTAGAGAGAATCACAGAGAAAAGGGACAAAGAGGAAAAGGCTTGGAAGAGCTACAGGCAGATAGACCTTCAAGGAGACACCCCCACTTGGTGACAAGTCAGCAGGGTTTTGCTTAGGAAACAAAGCCACATTGTGATTTTCTCCAGCTGCTTTCAAAGATGGAGAGATACAGTTAATCTGGGGGCTGAATCCAGCCAGTATCAAACCGTTATTAAAATATTATATTACAGACTCCCAGAGATTGACAGGGGCTCTGTGTGTGTGAGAGAGAGAGAAAGAAAAGAGAAAGAAAACAAACAAACCCCTGTGAATCCAACACAGAAACACCATCTTTTTACAACCATAAGAACTAAATACCTGGGAGAAATGTCCGTCTCCTGCCAACAGCACAGAATTCATTATAACCTTTCATCAGAGATTAAATATGTGTACAGGTTGTGGGCAAGCCCTCGGCAGATTATAAGTGAGAGAAAGTTTTTCTCCCCTGACACACCCTGCCCACTCATCCACTGTGATCCACCCCCACCCTGCCGTGTTGTTGCCACACCACACAGGGGATCACCGCAGTTTGATGAAGTGCCCCGCAGGCACCTGCTGCAGCTTGATGACATTGTGACTTTACAGCTCACAACGCCATCCACTCATTTAACAAACTCCTTTAACTGGGAACTCAGGATAGGCTTGGCTGTGCTGGGAAACAAACCTCACCAACTGTCACGTGACGCGACAGGAGTTTGCGTCTTGCTCACCCAAAGCCCGCCGTCAGTCTGGGTGACTGTCGGCTGTGGCTCAGCACCGCCTTTACATTACACAGCGCCACGACGGATGAGACGGTGGCAGGGAGTCTCTGAAGGTCTTGCACCGCTAAGTAAGCTTCTGGCCCAGAAGCTACACGCTTCACCTCCGCTTCCAGCCCCTTGGCCAGAACTAGTCGCTGTTGCTGCCTAACTGCCAAAGAGATGGGGAAAGATAATCCTTCTGTGAGCTCAGAAGAGACAGAGAGCAGATATGATGGACAAGCTCTAGGCTCCTCCACCGCTGGGGCAAACCTAGAAGGAGACAGGTGCTCACTGCAACACGTAAGCAAAGTTTGCCAGGAGCCAGGGGAGGGGGCACAGCCAGAAGAAAGTTTTCTGAAGGCAGCGACGTGAACATTGGGTCCCCAAAGGCAAGGAGATGATTTTGAGGCAAGGCTGAACCTGCAGGCAGTTTGCAGAGAAAGAGGAGATGAGGAGGGAGGTTGGCTCAGAGGGAGCGGATGCTGTAGTGGCAGAGGGAGATGTGGGGTTGGGGGAGGGGGTCTCCTGGGGCGCAACTTGCTGGGGCAAAGGGCCAAAGACTCAGGGAGGCTGAAAAGCCCTAAGGAGGAAGAGAGGGTGAGTTGATCCTCAGTGGAGGAATCTCAGCCAGAGCTTCCACCAGCCCTGAAAGGCCAGTATGCCTAGTCCTGTCCTACAAATAGAGAAAACAAGGCCCCTCCCAGCTGTCACTTGTGCCTTTATTTATTCACTTAGTCCCTGATGTAGATGAGGACAAAGATGATGCACATATGGTCCCTAACCTCCAAGGTCACATAATTAGAAGGAAGAATTAGGTGCGAGGACTGAGAGTGCATTCAACCAAGAGATCAGAGAAGGGGCTTGATCCATCCTTACAAGATGGACTAGATTTCAAGAAACCGCAAGGTGCAAGAGAAGACATTCCAGGAGTTCTGAGAACTCACTGGACATAGGGTGCATGAAGGAGAATTGGGGTCACCTCTGGCACCTGGGGCAGTGTCCAGGACCCCTCTTCCCACTTGGGCCTGACAGAGGGCCTCTGAGCCTCAGCCAACACATCCCAGGAAGGTCCTCCTAACTCAGGCCCCCTCCTGGACTCTGTCTACACTGGGAAGGGGCTCCTGAGTGGGCCCTTCCATCTTTCCAGGAGTGGTCCTCTTGACACCCCATCCACGCCAGCCTGCCCACTAGTTCCCAAGAAGTCCCGCCTCTGGAGCTTGGAGGAACTGCCCATTTGCAGTCCGCTTCTTGGCCAGAGTTCCAAGGCTGCCCCAGCCCAGGGTGGGGTAGAAGGTTCTCTATGCCCTCTTGTCCCCTCTCATCTCCTCTCTCTTCCCACCCAAGCCCTGGAAACTCAGGCTTGGAGCTGGTAGTCACAAAGGAACATCCGGTCCCCAGTGTGTTGCTACCTGCTTCTCCTTTTTGTGGCCCATGCATGTGCGATAGGACAGGAATCCCCTTCTACAGACACCAGGTCCATAACGTGACCTTAGAGATTCCAGATGGGGCCCAACATTTGTTTAAACCTTGGCCCTCATTACACTTCACTGACATTAGCTTACAGAAGAGACAGCAGTGACTCCAGAAGAGGCAGAAGCTCTCCCCTGGGTCTCCACTGGGTAAGTCTGAGGCAGGGTTCACACTCTTCTCATCTGGCTCCTTGACCTCAGCTTCCTCTCTATTCACCCTGAGATTCCAGAAGGGCTCCTGCAGCCCAGAATTCAGCATTTCAGGGTGTTGAGCACCCAGACTCTGCCCTAAGAGCTTCAGATAAGTTTGCACCTTTATTCGTCACCAAAGAGACGCAATTATCATGCCATTTCCCATGAGGAACCTGAGGCATAGCCAACTGTGGTCAGTTCAGTTCAGTCACTCAGTCGTATCTGACTCTTTGCAACCCCATGGACTGCAACAAACCAGGTTTCCCTGTCCATCACCAACTCCCAAAGCTCGCTCAAATTCATGTGCACTGAGTCGGTGATGCCATGCAACCATCTCAACCTCTGTCATCCCCTTCTCCTCCTGCCTTCAATCTTTCCCAGCATCAGGGTCTTTTCCAATGAGTCAGTCCTCCGCATCAGGTAGCCAAAGTACTGGAGTTTTTTTGGCTTCAGCATCAGTCCTTCCCATGAATATTTAGGACTGACTTCCTTTAGGATTGACTGGTTTGACCTCCTTGCAGTTTGAAGGACTCTCAAGAGTCTTCTCCAACACCACAGTTCAAAAGCATCAATTCTTCGGCGCTCAGCTTTCTTTATGGTCCAACTGTCACATCCACACATGACTACTGGAAAAACCATAGCTTTGACTAGACGGACCTTTGTTGGTAAAGTAATGTCTCTGCTTTTTAATACGATGTCTAGGTTGGGCATAGCTTTTCTTCCAGGGAGCAAGTGTCTTTAAATTTCATGGCTGCAGTCACCATCTGCAGTGATTTTGGAGCCCAAGAAAATAAAGTCTCTCACTGTTTCCCTTGTTTCTCCATCTATTTGCCATGAAGTGATGGGACCGGATGCCATGATCTTCGTATTCTGAATGTCGAGTTTTAAGCCAACTTTTTCACTCTCCTCTTTCACTTTCATCAAGAGGCTCTTTGGTTCTTTTTTACTTTCTGCCATAAGGGTGGGGTCATCTGAGTATCTGAACGACTGTGCTCAGAGCCTCCTGTCTCTCCTCCGAAGGCGGCCGGGGCAGGCGCTGGGGTCTGCAGAACTGCACCTCGTGGGCGCCACCAGGGGGCGCCACCCGCCACGCCGGGCCATGCAAAGGGGCGCGAGGGAGACCGGATTCGCATCCCCACTGGGCGCGTCCTCAGCGCCCCCGCGCCTCCTCTCCCCAACCCCGCCGCCAGCTAGCCCCGCTTCCTGCAGCCCAGCGTACCCGCCCTGGTGTCCACTCGCTCACCCCCGACCCTAGCGTGCATCCACCGATCCTGGCCACCCCGAATCTGTCCGCAGTCTGAGCCCGCCTGCGCCAGGCTTGCGTGTCCTTGAGAAGATGTCCCACCCCTGCCGCGCGATAAAGCACCATTTGGTCTGTTTATTTGCATTTTTAGTACGAGAGTGTAATAAACACATTCAAGAACGAGGAAGGTAGAGGAAAAAGTACCAGGAAGCCCGAGAGGGTCCGGGAGCACACACGGCTTCCCATACGCCCTCCAAAGTGCCGTGGGCGGGGGAGGGGGAGTAGGAGGGTGTCACAGCCCTCCCGCGGAGCCACCGCCCGGGAACCACCGTTCTGTAGCTGTAGGGCTCTCAGTTATCCTCCCATCCCTCCTTCCTCCCGCTGGCTCTCCTCGTGAGACCTGGCCCTGAAACAGAAGTGGGCATCAGAGAGAAACCTGTATGCAGACCCAGGCCCTGTCCATCTCAAGGAGTGCCAACTGCCCACCCTGTCACAGACTCTAGCGGCGGCGGGGGGGTGGGGGGGGGGCCCTCG
>SJYQ01007209.1:0-116917 GCA_006410935.1 Redunca redunca
AATTAGCCAAATGCAGTCAATCCCTGAACAACACAAGAGTTAAGGGTGCCGACCCCTCGTGCAAAATCTGCATATGACTCCTAGTGGCCCCTCTGTATCCATGGTCTCTCTGTATCTGAGGTTCCGCATCAGAGCACATGACCAACCTCAGATCACGTAGTAAATAGTATTTACTATCGAGAAAGGGGACTTCCGAAGTGGCTCAGATGGTAAGGAATCTGCTTGCAATGCAGGAAACTAGGGTTCGGTCCCTGGATTGGGAGGATCCCCTGGAGAAGGGAAGGGCAACCCACTCCAATATTCTTGCCTGGAGAGTTCCATGGACAGAGGAGCCTGGCGGGCTGCAGTCCATGGGGTTGCAAAGAGGTGGACGTGACGGCACCACTAAGCACATTCACAGTGAATCCTGCATCTACTGGGTTGGCCAAAAAGTTCACTTGGGTTTTTCTGCTAGTAGTGAAAAACCCAAATGAACTTTTTGGTCAGACTTTTTTTGCCAACCCGGTAAGTAGACTTTCAAAGGTCAAACCTATGTTGTTTAAGGGTTAACTGCATATACATTTAATGACAACCTCAGAGACACACTTGTCAGAAGGGCAACAGGAAATGTTAGACTAACATGGCCCTTATAGAGATGCGTATGAAAATATGTACAAAGAGCGATAAACACGCTGTTGCCTATTGGTCTTGAGACTGTACTTTTGGAAATGTGTTCCTAAGAGACAACCCCCCCCCCCCCCCGCCACACACACACAAGAAACCCTGTACTATGGTAGTGGGAAGGTAAATGGGTACATGCACTATGGAAAACAATACAGAGATTGCTTACAAAACTAAAAATAGAGCTACCATCCGATCTGGCAATCCCGCTCCTGGGTATATATCTGGGAAAAACAAAAACACTAATCTGAAAAGATATATGCACCCTGATGTTCATAGCAGCACTATTTACAATAGCCAAGACATGGAAGGAGCCCAACTGCCTATCAGCAGATGATTGGGATAAAAGGATGTGGGAACCCACCCCCCCCAACACACACACACTGGAATATTGTGTGTGCTGCGTCTGCTTAGTCACTCAGTCGTGTCTGACTCTTTGCAACCCCATAAACTATAGCCCGCCAGGCTCCTCTGTCCACGGGGTTCTCTAGGCAAGATACTGGAGTGGGTTTGCCATGCCCTCCTCCAGGGGATCTTCCCAACCCAGGTCTCCTGCCTTGCAGGCGGATTCTTTACCATCTGAGCCACCAGGAGATGCCATACACACACTCAACACATGCATGCACACTGGAATATTACCTAGCCATAAAAAAGAATGAAATACTGCCAATTGAAGTCATGTGGGTTGACCTAGAGAATATTATGCTTAGTGAAATAAATCAGACAGAGACAAATACTCTAGACTATCACTTACACGTAGAATGTAAAAACTTATACATAGGAATGTGTATGCAGAACAGAAACAGACTCACAACCTAGAAAACAAACGGTGATTGCCAAAGTTGGAAGGAAAGGAAGGAGAAACAAATTAGGGGTATGGGATTAACAGATACAAACTACTGTATATGAAATAGACGAGTAACAAGGATTTACTGTATAGCACAAGGAATTATAGCCATTATCTTGCAATAACCTATAATAGAATATAATCTGCAAAAATACTGAATCATCTCACTATACACCTGAAACTAACACAATACTGTAAATCAATTATACTTCAATTTTTTTTAAAAAAGGAAAACCACCCAAGAGAATCAAAACTGCATTTTCACAAAGATGTTCACTGCAATGTGAGTCAGGCTCTGGAAAAAACAGACATCAGCCTTGACTTCCAACAGCAGGGGGATAAACCGAACCCCTAACAAGCCCTAGGGAAGCAGAAGCTGGTGTGTTTCAACTCACAGCTGGGTGGTGCCGAAGCCCCCTGCGGAGGGAAGACACCACCCTTGGTGACCCTGGCACGGGAAGGTTTTCCTCCAGAGAGTGTCACTCGGGTCGGTTGCCCTGCAGTTAAAATACGTCAGTTTCTCTACTCCAGACTGGAAGCTTCAGGGACTAGACCAGTGTGCGTGCGTCTGTGCGCATCCACACACTTTTTTATAAACTAGAAAATGGAGATGGCTAATGGAACACGACAAGATGACAAAGCAGAGAGCAAGCATGGCCGTGCCCGTGACTGCGGTGGGCAGAGCGCAGACGAGGCGGCGGGGCGTAGTGGATCGGCGGGGGCAGGGCTCACACTGCTTCTCCCTCTTGTCAAAGTTGACGTTCCTGCTTGATGCTCGTATCACTCTTTTTTTAAGGTTAAAAAAAAAAAAAGAAAGCGGCAGCCATTCTGCGCTCAGACTTGTGGGGTGGCCTCATACTTCCCACCCCTGCCAGAGCTCCTGTGATCCCTCCTAGGACCTCTTGGAGCCTCGAGGGGACCGAACGCTGCTACCCCCTTCTACCTCAGTGCCCCCCACTGCTGCCGTGACCCCACCAGGCGTTGGGGGAGGGGACAGAGGGAGAAAGAGGGCCTACTGGAGGGGCCTGGGGCTTGCGTCTGGAGTGCAGAGTTTATCCCCGACTGTCGGGACGCGCTGTCTTCCCTACCTGTGCCAGTGACATCTCGTGTCTCCTCCCCGTCAGCTGTCTTCTCCAGGCCTGCAGCTCCGTGTGGGGAGGGGTGGGCTGACTGCCCCCAGCTGGCAGCCTCCTCCTCATCCTGAGGTCCTAGGTGCCCTCCTTCCTCCCTGGATGCCTTGGACCGGTCATTGCCCAGGGTCCTGGAGCCCGGGGAGGGCTGGTGGGTTCAGGCACGTGCGCTCTCTTTCAGGCCTTCCTTCTGGATCTGACATTCGATGCCTTTTTTATCCTAAGGGAAATGGATTAGCCCCAGGAGAGAAATAGAAAGGACCTCTGTGGGGGCTGCTCCCCGAGAGGCTGCCAAGGATGGGGGAGAGGAGAGACTGAGATCCCGGGAGCCCTCTGTGCTGCTCTGGGCCTCCCCCAGTGAGGGATCCCCAGGGCCCACCCCCCGACCCCCTTGTGAGCACCATGTCTGGAGCGGTGGCAGCGGCCGCCGTGTGTCTCAGGGCTGCAGAACAGGGAGGCGAGGCCGGTGCATGGAACCCTTAGGACCTGTCAGCTGCAGACGTGCCTGAGCTCATCGTCAGCCATGAGGAATGAAGGGTCTCTCTCAGGCAGGCGCCAGAGAGATTTTCCTGCGGACTCCAGTGACCTTGACATGGCCAGCTCCGAGGGCTGCCTGGGTGATTAGTTCCAAAAGCTCCCCAGGAACATTTCTGGCTCCACTGGCCCCTGTCCAGGCCCGGGGCCCTGAGGACACCTGGAGACGTCCCCGCCTCTTGCTTGTATGTCACAGCACCATCAGCTCGGCCTCTTGGGTGCCCTTGACCGTTTGCCTCTCCAGCCCCGCAGCCATATCCTCCGGTTGGGGCCACATCCTTTCCCACCTGGACCACCTCCCAGGTGGCCACCAAGCTCAGGTCTCAGGTCCACTCTGAGCCTGGGCAAGCTGTCTAGACCTCCACTCTGACCATGCCCCTGCCCTGCCCACAGCCCCCTGGCCCAGCAGCCTCAGGGTACGGGCCTAGGGCTTGTGTCCACGGCCCTCTTGACTTGCCCCTTCCTTGAGCTGCATCAATGGCTCCACGTGTTGTCCAAACATTCAGGCCGTTGCATCCCCCACCCCATGCTACCCTCCCCTACCTGGTTACCTGTATCCCTCCAGAAACTCTGCTCACCTGTCCTCTCCTCCAGAAAGTCTTCTCTGACCACCACCCTCATAAAACTCCTCATCCTCTCCCCTTGTGACCCCACCTCCACCCCAGTCTGAATGAGTTTAGTTCAGAGCAGCAGTCAGTTAGGATGAGCAGGCGGCAGTGAACGAATGAATGAGTGAACAAAAGGGTGAGTGAATGAATGAATGAACAAACAAGTGAGTGAATGAATGGGTGAGTGGATGAATGAATGAATGGGTGAATGAATGAATGGATGAGTGAATGAATGAATGAAAGAACAAATGAGTGAATGAGTGAATGGGTGAGTGAATGAATGAATGAGTGAATGACCATGTGGATGCTTGAGCTTAGAGGTACCTCCACAGGGCTCGGGGGTGCGAGGGTGCAGCCCCCAGGCCTTTCTCCCCAGGGCCCTTCATGACAGCACTGGCCTCTGCCTGACTCCTTCCCTGGTGCCCCCTCCCCCAGTGGAAAGTGGAAGTGAGGCCTCTGGAGCTTGCGGCACAGCTGTGGCTCCGGCCCTCTCCCTTTCGTCCTGTCAGCGTGGGCCTGAAGGCTGCACCGCCCCGGCCCCTGCCTCCCTGGCTCCGGGAGGGGGGCCAGGATTAATCGCCCTGTTTCTGGAGGAAGGATGGGGCCTCGTGGCTGGTGAGGAGCTGCAAGGAGAGTGACCTGGTGTTACCTCCCCGGGGGGCCCTGAGGACACTCAGGGATGGGGGGGGCTGTGTCCCTGGCAGGGGGGCTACTCACTGCAGCCTCCCCTTCCCCTGCTTCTGCCAGGTACCCATGAGCCACGCAGGGACCCACCCCCAGGGCGGCCGGCATTAGTATTCCCAGCACAGGCGCCTGCAAAGAAATGACTCACCCTCTGATTGACTAATTTGAAAGTAAGCTGTTTTTGCTGCAAGTGGGAAGGTTCGGTGAATCTTAAAAACTAAGCAATGGAGATTTTATTCCTCATTCTAGACCTTTCCTTCTGCGGGGAAGGCGGCTCTGCCACAGCCTCTGTTTATTATAATAGAAATGTCTTTTGCTGGCTCACCTGCAGTGGGGCGCGGGTGAGACTCCAGTCTCAGCTCGGCTCCCACCTGCCTCGTGACCTCGGCGAGTTACTTAACCACCCCAGGATGCCAGGAACAGCGTATAGTAAGGATAAAGCCTCAGAGGAAACAGAAAATGCAGCCAGGGAGGAGGCCTGGGGCTGCAGAAACAGGATGAGGCTCTGGCCCGTCCACCTGTCCATCATGACTCCTCTTGGGGGCGGTGGGCTGCCAAGAGGGGGTGTGTGCCCCCACGAGTTGGGGGGCTTAAGGTATGAGGGGGGTATTTCCCCCCATTTTACAGATGGGTAGCCAACAGGCACAGAGAGGTTATGTGACCCACCTGTAGTCACACAGCTTCTAGATACAGAAGGTGGGATTACAACCCCGGACCAGCAGCTGCAGTCTGCTTTCCCAGTTTCGGTTACCCCCTTGAGTTAGAGAGGTGGACAAGGGCTGGACCTTTGGAGCTGGACATTTTACCGTTGTCCTGTGGCAGGTGAAGCGTGAGAGATCACATCTGAACACCCTGCAGGGAGCGGGAAGGCCCTGGAGGAGGCGTCCGAGGAGTGGAGGCTGAGAGCAGAAGGTGGTCGGGCTGGGGTGATGGCAGAGGAGAGAACGATGCAGTCAAATTCGGACATGCCTCTAAGATGGACCCAATGGAACCCTGGCATTAATTAGGGAGGAGATGAGAAAAAGAATGATCAAGCGGCTTCCAAGAGTCTGGGTCTCACATGTCATCTTCAGGACCCTGACCACCTAACCATGGCCATCCACGACTCATGGGTCTCCTGCCTCTCCTCTCTGACTCCCTGCTTTAGACACGCTCTCTAGGTATGCTGTCCATCGACAGCACAGACGGGGCAAGCCCAGGGAGAGGGACAGTGGCCGCCTCGCCCAGGCCTCCGCTCATGCCTCCCAGGCACGGCGTGGGGACCTAGCAGGACAGAACATGAGTTTCCCAGACCCTGGGCTCTCAGGTCCCTGGGTGTGATGCCCTCTGTTCGCCCCATGACTTTGGGAGAGCTGGTCAAACACGGTGTGCCTCCGAACCCACTGCTGCAGGTGGGGCTCCTACTGACAGCTGAGTATCATGTGTTCTCACCCTCGGCACTTCTCAGCCCTTTCAAGGACCACAGTCACAATCTTCCTCCAGGGCTGAGTAAGAGGATGCGTGCACTGAACCCGGTGCCCGACACAGAGGAGGCACTGGGTAAAGATGTGCTGTGACGTTGCTTTCTTCTTGCTCGCTGTGTGTCTTTGGGCAAGCAGCTCTGCCTCTCTGAGATGCAGCTGTTTTTTATCTGTAAAGCCGTGATAACGTGGTCCCTGTTTCCCAGGGTGTTCAGGAGGTCTTGACTAGGTGGCTCATGGAAGACTCTTGGGACGGGGCCTGGCCCCTTTGAAATGCTCAATCAGGGTTCACTGTGATGATTATAAAGTGGCAGGGCTGGGACTGGCACCCGGCCCGGGGCAGGCTCACCCGCTTTGCAGCACCAGCCTCTTCTGCAGCCACCTCACCTTCCCTGGGAAGCTCTTTTTTCTCCAACAGCACAGTGATGAGCAGAAAATTGAAAAACTTCGTCAAACTAGCATATTACTTTCCTAGGGTCCCCCTCCTCCTCCCCCACCACCGAAACACGAGCCACAGATAACACCTTCCCAAATAGGTTTACTGAAGTCAACCCATTACAAGTGCGGACACGCTTGCAGATAACAGAAGCCTGTGAGTTCTTAATATCCTGCCCAGCATGCAGGAGGAATAAATGAGGGACGGAGGCGAGACAGCCTTGACTGCAAATATTCTGTCGTGTCCTTTGGCCATCCATCAGCCCGTGTGTCAGGCAGTGTCTCTGGCCCCGGGTTTGGGAAATATGGTCGCCATAGGGATGGAGTCAAATGCATCCTTTCAAAACAGATCTGCTTAAAATTCATTAACTTAGACAACTCCACCAGAAGAAGCAATCAATTCCTTGAACTCTATAATCATGCTTCTCACAGGGATCTTTTTGCCTCGGTGTCGGTTAAGCTAATAAAGGCTGTTTGGGTCCAGTGGAAAGAGAGGCATGAGAGGGCACGAGGCACGGAGTCTAGCCTTGATGTTCTGTGTCCAGCTCGGACCCAATTACTTCCTGGTGTATCTGTCTCCTGAGTGAGTCATCCATCACGCCAGCCAGGGGTGGGGGTCTGCTCTGTCCCTGTTGGGCGCCGAGCCGGGGCCAAGGGTGCCAAGCAGCCCTGTGTCACTCACAGGGGCTGCAGTAAAGTGAGGAGGAGATTCAGGGACAAGTGTCTGCGTTCACTGTCAGTGATCTCATTCTGCACATGGCTGTAAATCCCACTCACTCGCTGACGAGTCCGGAATTTACATCTGCAGCCCAGGACCTCCTCGCTGAGACCCCAGACCCTGCTATCCCAAGGCCCACGCTGCATCTCCACTGGCATGTCCAATGGGCATCTTTGCAAACTGGCCGCATCCAGGGGCAGCCAGACCTACCTGGGGTGCTTCCCACAGCTCAGGCTGGAGATGGAAGGTCCCTCTGAACTCTCCTCTGACTCTCACATCCCGCGTCCAGCTTGTTGGGAAGCCCCACGGGGCCTGCCTCCCGAGACCAAACAGTCTCCAGGCCCAAGCTGCCTGCTCCACCACATCTGGAAGACTGTGGGAGTCCCTACCTGGTCTCTCTGCTTCCGTCCGTGGCCCTCCCCCCGACTGCACTGATCTCAGCCCAAATGGAAGAATCCTTTGCTCATGTAAGCCACAAAGTCTCCTGGGTTACCCAGTTGTATCTGAGACCCTCCAAAGTGCCTATGCCTCCCCTCCTGGCCTGTTACTTGCTGCTTCCTTCACTCTATGGCAGCCATCACAAACAGCCGGCCACGCTTACATGCCCTTCCCAGGTTTGAACCCAGGTCTTCCTTCATCACCTTCTCTGATATTGCACCTCCCCCTTAGCTCTTCCGCTAGCACCAGCCTCCACCAGTGAGATGTCAGAGCCACAGAGTGGGAGGGAGTGGGGGGCGGGGTCTGTGTGGTCCCTGCATTGCGCCCTGGACGTCCCATGGAACATGGTGGATACTCAGGAAGTACGCTGGAAATGAATGAATGAGCAGATGAAAGAAACATCTCTCTTTCTCCAAAAGGCTTCCCCCTGCCCCCTGCACATCGCGGAGTCGAGCTCTCAGCTCCACTTGGAGGCTTCCAACTGCAGCTCTTTCGCTGTGGTGACGTCTTCTCCCACCTGATGAGCTGGACGCTGGCGCCCATCCGACCTGTCCCACCTGTTACCTCTGCCCCTCGTCATGCGTGGTGTGGACATGGGCACAGTCAGCCGCCTGCTCTCCGTGCCCCTGCCTCGTGATTCTCTTCCAGAAACTTCCATTCCATATTCCCCTTCTGACCACTGGTTCCCCTGGGACAGCCCCCCTGGCTATCCCTGGGATAGCTCAAGTCAAATTAAAATCTCCTTCTCTTGCNCATAGAGACACAATTGCGAATCGACCCGGACTTCAGGCTTACCACATGCCAGGCACCCATCTAGGCACCTTTGAGTGGCAAACTTGGAATGCCAAGGAAAGGGCTGCTAGCATCCCCCTTTTATGTATGGAGAAATGGAGGCACAGAGAGGTTTAGCCACTTGGCCAGAGTCACACAGCCAGGGGGTGGCAGAGCAGGGGTTCAAACCCTGGGGGAAGAGGACCCAAGAGTGTTCAAGATGCTGGTGAAGAGGCTGAAACTGTCCCCACATGCCTCTGACAAGGGGAGCGTGGCCAGGGGTGTTGGGGCAGAGGCAGAAGCTCTTTTGCTCAGCTGGCCCTTTGGCCTGGCAGTGCTGGCTGCGTGCGCGCTCAGTTGTGTCCAACTCTGCCACACCACAGACTGTTGCCCGCCAAGCTCCTCTGACCATGGAATTTTCCAGGCAAGGAGACTGGAGTGGGCTGCCATTTCCTGCTCCAGGGGATCTTCTGGGCCCAAGGATGGAACCCATGTCTCTTGCATCTCCGGCTTTGGCAGGTGGATTCTGTACCACGGTGCCACCTGGGAAGCCCTTGGTGAGGGAGAGAAGTGAATTCTCTCAGCCATCTGTATCCCTTCACTTGTTTGTCCACCCACTCATTCATTCCTTCACCAAACAAAGTGAACACGGAGCGCCGGGGACGCAGGGACAACTCAGACACTGCATGGCCCTCGCTCACGTTGCCACCCAGACATCGGGCTCCAGGAAGCTGGTGGCGTGATGAGAGAGTGCCCCTGGGGGCCTGTGGGCAAGGAGGAGGGGGCAGGCTGAGACGCAGCCGGGAAAATGAAGCATCTCTTTTGTTCTGTCTGGGGGGAGGCTGCGAGCTAAACTGCCGGTGGAGGGGAGCAGACTCAGACACCCTTGTGGCCCAGACTCACCCGCCTCCGACTTTGTTTTCCCTTGCCTCATCTCTCTCGCCCACTTCTAATTTATCTGACTGCTGTGGTGTCACTTCCTAAGCCCTCCTAAAGCCTCTGCAGAATGAAGTGGGGATAAATAACATCCCTGCCGTCAGCCTCGGCCCGGTGGGACTGCCGTCAACCCCAGGCGCATCTGCCCAGAAGGTGACCAGCAAAACTCGGAACATAATCAAGCCGAGACTTGATTTTTCTACTGTGGCCGGGGGACTGAGACTGTGTCCCTAGCCACAGCTCACCTCTTCTGCCCCGCAAAGTTGGCCTAACCGAATAAACACAAATATATGTGGTGGAGGAAGTCAAATTGTTGAACGAGAGTATTCAGCCTTGAGAAACTGGCCTCCGCGTCGACTGGCTTTCTGAGCCCTTCTCTATCATTAAGATGAAAAGGGAATTCATTCATCTTATCTGTATTTTGTCCTTTGCTGTATAGCATTTCCCCCTCCACTCTCTCCAAATAAAAAGCACCGCTTGACCCTGGGTTAGAGAGCAAGGGGACCCCCACCACCACCAACCCTGGCTACCCGCCCCACCCCCCAGCTATCATCTTGAATGCAGAGCAACTTCCAAGACTGTGCCCAGCTTCTCTCCAGATTTTTCTAAATGATGAGTGTTCTAAACTCTGACAGTTGGGAAAACTGATCATCCGTCCACCCTTCCCAAGGGAGGCTGCGGTGGGTCTCTTGATGGATTCACAGGAAGGTTAGTCCAAGACCATCTATATGCCCTAAAAAAGCTCTTGAGGGTTTTCCCTCGTGGTCCAGTGGCTAAGATACCACACTCCAAATGCAGGGGGCCTGGGTTCCCTCCCTTATCAGGGAACTAGGTCCCACCTGCTGCAACTAAAAGATGTTGCGTGCCTCACCAGAGATCAAAGACCCTGCAAGCTGCGACTCAGACCTGGTGTAGCCAGATAGATACTAAACAAGCAAACAAACCAAAAACCTGGACTCTTCCTGTTGACAATTCAATCCCTAGTTATTTTACCATCGAGCCTCCCTCAAATCAACATCTTCTAAACACAGCCACGGACCTAAGATCCAAAGATCAAAAAGAAGGCCCCAAATCACTGGCATCTCTTTCACCCCCTCATCAACAACCAGAGTGATGTCACACCTGGACTGCTTAGTGGAGAGTTAGGCGGTGTTAACCGCGGTGGCTTTTCGGCTTTCACCGCCTCTCAGGGACACATTCAGCCGTACGATTCTGGCGTCCACGGCTTCTTGGCAGGTTCCCATGCTGCTCCACCGTCCCCGGAGACTGCGGAAATGACCCTGAAGGCAGCGGCCTTTGATCTGCCGTCTGATTGCGCAGAGACTGTGCTTTCCGCTGGGCTAAGTGGACAAGGGCGCTAACCCTCTGGTGATAGTCCTTTTCAACGTGCGTGACCCGCTTGTAACCGTCACTGCCAAGGGGTTGGTTTCTTGCAGTTTCTTGTTGGAGAAATCACCCAAGGTTTTTCCTTTTTTTTTTTTTTAACCAAGTACTGGATTGATTTCTTGAATGGTTTTAAACCAGGATCTGAGACTGCCTTCCACGTTTGGATGGCGGCAGCCGCCTGTGGACTCCATTATGTTCGGAAGGACGGCTCTGGGAAGAGCAGCGCTTAGCCTGCAGCGACTGTGCCCAGTCCCTTCCCAAAGCCTGTAGGGAGTAACTCACCTGGTTCTTCCAAAAACCCCATCAGCAGGCGACCATTTTTTTTTTTAATTGAGGCAAAATTCACATAACATAAAATGAACCCTTTGAAAAGGAATAATTCCATGGCATGACCACCACCAATCTGCCCTCTGTCTCTGTGGATTTGCCTGTCTGGACGTTACACACAATTGGAATCATATAATATGTGGTCTCTTGTGCCTGGCTTCTCCCAGTTCACGTGTCTTCAAGTTCCGTCCATGCTGTAGCCTGTATCAGAACTTCATTCCTTCTTACGGCTGAGGAATAATCCATTGAGTGGATAGGTCCCATTTTGTTAATCCAAGCCTCTGTTGATGGACATTTGGGTTAGTTCCATCTTCTCACTAGGGCTCCCCTGGAGGCTCAGATGATAAAGAATCTGCCTGCAATGCAGGAGACCCGGGTTGAATCCCTGGGTCAGGAGGATCCCCTGGATAAGGGAATGGCTGCCCACTTCAGTATCCTTGCTTGCAGAATCCCATGGACAGAGGAGCCTGGTGGGCTACAGTCTAATGGGGTCCCACAGAGTCAGACACGACTGAGCGATTCACACTTTCACTTCTGGCTCCTGTGAAGACGGCTGCCACGAGTATGCTTGCACATGTATTAGTTTGGGGCTATTCCCCATCATCCCCATTCTGTAGATGAGAAGACCGAGGTAGGTCCTAAGAGGTTCCGTGACTCGCCCTACCTGCATGGGACCAGCATGGAGAATGACGGTTTTGGGGGTTACCATGGAGGTGGGGGTCCCAGCCTCGTGAATCTGAAGGTCCTCATCACACTCATGGTGTTCTCCCTGCTTTCAACCTCTCACTCCACATTCCATTTTCAAGCTGTGATCCTGGTTCCCACGAGAAACACCATCTAAGACTTAGTGTGCTTTGAAAGGTAGACCAGGCATGCTGGAGAGTCTCCAAATCCCCTCCTGTCAGCACTCCTGCGTCTTTGATGTGTCTCACTGGCGGGGGTTGACCCTCAGCAGGAAGGAGTGAGTCCAGAGGCTGATGAAGGATGCTGGGGGTGGTGGGAATGGGAGCCGGGTTGCTGGGGGCCTCAGGAGTGTAGCGATACTCCCAGCCGGAGGCCACGGAGTCCACGATCAGCCCTGGGGGCAGGGGCACCCCGGGCTCCTCCTTGGGTGGGCACAGCCCCAGCCAGCAAGAGTGACAGGGGCTGCCTGTTGGAGGAAGGCCCAGTGAGGGCAGGGGCCCCCTGGACTCTGGACAGATGGCTAAGAACAAGCCTCCCATTTCCTCCTTGAGAAAACGAGGCACAAATGTCGAAGCTCACCCCAGGCCACACAGCAGCTCAGGGGCAGAGCTGAGATGGGGGCGGCTGGGGTGAGGAGGGAGTGGGGGCTGTGGGAGCCAGGGGATGGGGGAGCCCCTGGTCCATGAGAGGCGGCGGGGCCAGATGACATCCCTGTCTTTCAGAAGCATCCTGGGCCGCGTAGACTCCTGCAGGACGTTGACAAGGAGGCTGGCTCCAGTCCGAGCTGGCGGACCGGCCAGCTCCATGGCATCACCTGTGACTGAGAGCCGGGTTCCCACTCCCACGGGAGCCCCGAGTTCTCCAGTCCTTCCGGCCTTGACCAGAGCGCAGGGCTGGGTCACGCGAAGAGCAGGCGGGCACCGGGTTTGCTGCACTTGTGACTCACTGCTTAGAAGAGCATGGTGTCACGACCTGCTTCTCCCTGAGCCTTGGCGTGAAGGACGTCTGGAAGGTAAGTCCCCAGCCCAGTCCTGCCCAGCCTCCTGCCTGGGGGGCCTGGCTGTGCTTCTTCCCCCGGATACCCGCCCCGCCGCCCCACTCCCTTTTCCCCCTTCCCCCGGGCTGGGTTAGTTCAGAGAACCTAGAATCACGCGGGGAGACTTTCCAGTCCCCGGAGGCCTACTTTGTTTCCTTAACAGCTTTATTGAGACAGAATTTATGTATCATAACAATTACCATTTTAAGTGCATAATTCAATGGTGTTTAGTAAATTTGCAAAGTTGTACAACCGTCGCCAGCATCTAATTTTAGAACATTTCCACCACCGAATGGAAACACCGAGTTCTCCTAATTTGTTTATGATCTTCACTGTCGGGGGCTGCCCTCTCTGTTCTGAATAATGACAGGCTCTCGGTGGGTACTGTACCCCCTGCCGGGTCCTGTTCCGGGGGCTTTCCGAGGACACACGTGGTAACCGTCCCGGCGGTCACTCGGGGCAGGTCCTGTTATCCCTGACTCACACCCACCGAAGTGGAAGCAGGGGCGTGCCTGAGTTCCCTGCTGTAGGAGCTTGAATGGGCCCCCGCTCAAGCTGTGTCCACGTCGGAACCCCAGAAGCCGCGACTGTGGCCTTGTTTGCCGATGTCATGCAGCCAGGATCTGGAGGGGAGATTATCCAGGTAGGCCCCAAATCCGACGGCAGCTGTGGAGATAAGGGAGAACGAACAGATGGAACAAGGCAAGGCTGTTCCTTCAGAGCTGGGGCCGGGGGCCGGCACCCCACTCGACCCTGGGGAGCCTCACAGATGGGGAGCTTGTGACCCAGGGGGCTGCTGGTCTGAGACGGTGGGGGGCTCACAGGAGGGGGGCTCCTGGGGGCCCGTTAAGGGCACACTTGGCTCTCTCTGCCGGGCCCCATGTTGGAAGCAGGAACAGGAATCGGGACAGCGGTGAGTTACTGATCAAGCCCCAGTGATGGTTCCAGGGTCACTGCCCCCTGCCTCCTGCCCCCTGGCCCCTGCAGGTGGGCCTCCTGGGCAGTTTGCAGGAGGGACAGCTTGGCTCCCTGGGCCGGTGGCCGCAGGCGGTGGGCTCTCAGAGGTCTGTTTCCATGTTTGGTAGCTCACAGCCCCTTCGGGCATTTGGTCTCCCACAGGGTCCTTATAAGAGACCCGCAGAGAGACACACAGACAGGAGGTAGAGGTTCGAGTGATGTAGCCATGAGCCAAGGGCCCCAAGAGCCGCTGGATGGTGGAAGAACCCCCGGAGGAGTGTGGCCTGCTGGCCCCTTGATTTTGGACTTCCGGCCTCCAGAGCTGTGAGAGAATCAACTTCCGTTGTTTTTAGCCACCACGTTTGTGGGGGTTTGTCATGGTGGCCACAGGAAATGGATCCGCTTACCGAGGGTGGCAGGGTTGGTGGCTGGCAGTGGAGGCCGTGGATGTGGAGGAGGGGAGGGGGAGGGGAGGGGGCACTGTGGCTTCCTCCAGGGGCCAGGCGATGGGACTTCCTGCTGGTTTGAGTGGGGAACCTGGGATCACATGACTCATTCATTCCATATTTGATGAGACCCCAAGGGGGCCATAGGCTCGTAGGTCATAGCCTGAGTGACGTCCTGGACCAAACTGTCCTTCCGGTCGCCCCCAGCCCTGGGTCGACACCCTCAGCCCATGTGCCCGCCGGAGCCCCTTGCAGACCGTCAGCCCCCAGACTCCAGGACCGTCCCTCAGGCTGCCCTCGGTGCTGAGAGCCTAAGAGTGAGGGGAAACCAGCTGTCACACCAGCGTCACCGCGATGGCCTTGTTCTATTCTCTACCCGCCTTCCCACCCCCCCTCACCCCGTTTCAGTTCCAGATGGCTGTGAAGGGGCTTGGGAAGCAGTGACACCCACATAGCAAGTTCACTTGGAGGCTGGGAGGCAGGGAAACGGGGTGGGGTGGGGAAGGGAGTGGGCACTTGGAAGCAGTGTGAGTCACGTGGGGCTGTGTCCAGGGGCTGGAAAAGGGTGTGGGCCACAGCATTGCTTGGGACAGAAAGCCTCAAGCTGGACCCTTTCTTGCTGCTAGAGTGGCCAAATCTAGCCTGGGGAGGGGGAACAAATGGTCCCTTCTGTGTTTGCTATCGTCTTTCCCTCTGGGAGTCTCTCCTTGCCCATCCTGAAGCCCCACCTTGCCTGCAGGAATGAGGGTGTGACTGGAGGGACCCATCAGAGCCCAGGGTGAAGGGAGAGACGAGCCGTCACACGTGGGGTGGGGGGGACTGTGATCAATGGTGACAGTGTAAGTGGGCTGTCCCATCTGTCTGTCAGGATGTCCAGGAGGTGGCCACCTGGTTCAAGAAGCAACGAGACTAGGGCCCAAGGCAGAGCAAGGCTGAGCAGAAAGGAAAGGTGACCCAGTAAAGAGAGAGCCCCAGTGACATGCCTCCTGCTCCTGGATCCAGCCATGCCTGACATCCATTATCTTGCCCCAGACCTCCCAGTTAAGTGGGTCAACAAGTCCTCATAAATTTCTCTTACACAGATTTGCTCTTGCCAGGAGCAGCTTGGACTCATACAAGTACCTAATATGAGAGGAATGGGGGTGAGGGAGACATTCTCTTTGGGTGACTGCTGCTGCTGCTGCTAAGTCGCTTCAGTCGTGTCCGACTCTGTGTAACCCCAGAGACAGCAGCCCATCAAGCTCCACCGTCCCTGGGATTCTCCAGGCAAGAACACTGGAGTGGGTTGCCATTTCCTTCTCCAATGCATGAAAGTGAAAAGTGAAAGTGAAGTCACTCAGTCATGTCCGACTCTTAGTGACCCCATGGACTGCAGCCTACCAGGCTCATCTGTCCATGGGATTTTCCAGGCAAGAGTACTGGAGTGGGGGTGCCATTGCCTTCTAATTCCTGTTTCTCTCATCCACACTTTCCATGGTGACTGGGCTGTGATGGGGCTCACAGGCTAGTGGCCAAGAGTCACAGAGACCCCACCACAACAGTGGGCCCCTCTCCTCCCAAGTCAGGCTGGGGAGACTAGCTAGTGCAGAAATAAGAATATGGGTTTTTACATGGAATCTAGAAAAGTGGTACTGATGAGCCTGTCTGCAGGGAAGGACTGGAGACGCAGACATAGAGAACGGGCTTGTGGATACAGCAGGGGAAGGACAGGGGAGGGCGCGTTGAGAAAGCAGCATCGATATACATACGTGTCCGCTGCGTGTGCCCAGTCACACAGTTGTGTCCGACTCTCTGTGATCCTATGGACTGTAGGCCGCCAGGCTTCTCCATCTGTGGGGTTCTCCAGGCAAGAATAGTGGAGTGGGTTCCCATTTCCTCTTCCAGGGGATCTTCCTGACCCAGAGATTGACTCAGGGATTGAACCCACGTCTCCTGCATCTCCTGCATCGGTAGGCAGACTCCTTACCATCGAGCCACCTGGGAAGGTCACATATACGCTACCATGTGTAGAAAGGGTAGCCTGCGGGAAGTTGCTATATAACACAGGGAGCCCAGCCAGGCTCCCTGTGATGACCCAGAGGGCGGGATAGGGGTGCAGAGGGAGGGAGGCTCAAGAGGGAGGGGATATATATATATAGCTATGACTGACTTGTGTTGTTGTACAGCAGAAACCAATACAATGCTGTAAATCAATTATCCTCCAATTTAAAAAAATTTAAAAAGAATATGATTTTTTTTCCACAGAAAATATTTTCTCTTTAGCAAGTTACAGAAGAGAGAATCTAGACATTTTCAAAGCACGAATGTTTTGTTTTTTGCTCTCTTTGGTCCTTCCCTCAAAGCAGGATTTCTCAGCCTTGGTTCTGTTGACATCTGGGTCTGGATCATCCTTTGCCGTGGGGGCTGCCCTGTACCTTGTGAGGCATTTAGCAGCATCCCTAGCCTTGACCCACTGGCTGCCAAGAACATTCTTCCCTGCTCCCAGTAATGACAACTGAAGACACCTCTAGGCTTGCCAAATGTCCCAGGAGGGGAACAAAACTTCGCGGTCGAGCCCCTCTGTCCTGGGGACTCCTGTATTCAAAGCCCAGACACCGGGAGACAGAATAGAAAAGAGAAAAGAAAGAAGCTAATTTTTTCTGTATGTGTGATTTTTTTTATTGTAGCGAAGTATGCCTAGTATGGGTACAGAAAGACTCGGCAACCCATTCCAGTCTTCTTGCCTGGAGAGTCCCACGGACAGAGGAGCCTGCTGGGCTACAGTCCACGGGGTCACAAAGACCTGGACGCGACTGAAGGGACTTAGCATAAATATATAATATAAACTTTACCATCTTGACCATTCTAAGCTTTTTTTTTTTAGTTCTTTTAGGTTTCACATTTAGGTCTATGGTCCAGTCTGAGCTCATCTTTGTATGTGGCGCGAGGCATGGTGAGTTGCTGCTGGTTTTGCACAGAGGCATTCAAGCTTTCCAGCTCCGTTTGTTGTTCTGCACCGTGCAGCACGTGGGATCTCGCTCCTCGACCAGGGGTCAAACCAGAGCCCCCTGCAGTGGGAGCAGAGTCTTAGCCCCTGAACCACCCGAATCCTCCTAAATAAACTGCTTTCAAGTGTACTGTTCAGTGGTATTAAGTACTTTTGTGCGTGATACAACCATCACCCACTACCCACATCCAGAACTTTGTCATCCTCCCAGCCAGAAGTTCTGTACCCATTACACTAACTATACCCATTCTCCACACGTTCTGTACCCACTGCACTAACTCCCCTTCTCCCAGCCCCTAGCAACCACCATTCTGCTTTCTGTCTTTGTCGACTATTCTAGGTACCTCATCGAAGCAGAATCATACAGTATTTGCTTTAAACTATAATTCAAAAAGATACACACACCCCTCTGTTCATAGCAGCACTATTCACAATAGCCAAGACATGGAAACAGCCTAAATGTCCACTGAAAAATGAATGGGAAAAGAAGATGTGGTGCATATATTCAATGGAATATTACTCAGCCTAGAGCCAGACATCCTGGAGTGTGAAGTCAAGGGGGCCTTAGGAAGCATTGCTATGAACAAAGCAAGTGAAAGTGACAGAATTCCAGCTGAGCTATTTCAGATCCTAAAAGATGATGCTGTTAAAGTGCTGCACTCAGTATGCCAGCAAATTTGGACAACTCAGCAGTGGCCACAGGACTGGAAAATGTTCGTTTTCATTCCAATTGCAAAGAGCGCCAATGCCAAAGAATGCTCAAACCACCGGAGGGTTGTGCTCATCTCACACACTAGCAAGGTCATGCTCAAAATCCTTCAAGCCAGGCTTCAACAGTACGTGGGTTGAGTTCTTCCAGAGTTCAAGCTGGGTTTAGAAAAGGCAGAGGAACCAGAGATCAAATTGCCAACATTTGTTGGATCATAGAGACAGCAAGGAGGGTCAGACACGACTGAGCGACTTCACTTTCACTTTTCACTTTCACACATTGGAGAAGGAAATGGCAACCCACTCCAGTGTTCTTGCCTGGAGAATCCCAGGGACGGGGGAGCCTGGTGGGCTGCCGTCTATGGGGTCGCACAGAGTCGGACACGACTGAAGTGACTTAGCAGCAGCAGAGACATCAAGAGAATTTCAGAAAAACATCTACTTCCGCTGCATTGACTACACTAAAGCTCTTGACTGTATGGATCACAACAAACTGTGAAAACGTCTTAAAGAGATGGGAATACCGGACCACCTCACCTGCCTCCTGAGAAATCTGTATGCAAGTCAAGAAGCAACAGTTAGAACAATGGACTGGTTCAAAATTGGGAAACGAGTATGTCAAGGCTATATATTGTCACCCTGTTTAACTTCTATGTAGATACGTCATGCAAAATGCCAGGCTGGATTAATCACAAGCTGGAATCAAGATTGCCGGGGGAAATATCAACAACCTCAGATATGCAGATGACACCACCCTTATGGCAGAAAACACAGAGGACCTAAAGAGCTTCTTGATGAAGGTGAAAGAGGAGAGTGAAAAGATTGACTTAAAACTCAACAATCAAAAAACTAAGATCATGGCACCAGTCCCATCACCTCATTGCGAATAGATGGGGAAAAAATGGAAACGATGACATAGTTTATTTTCTTGGACGCTTGCTCTTTGGAAGAAAAGCTATGACAAACCTAGACAGCATATTAAAAACAGAGACATCACTTTGCTGAGAGAATTCCGTCTAGTCAAAGTTATGGTTTTTCCAGTAGTTGTGTATGGATGTGAGAGTTGGACCATAAGAAAGCCTGAGCCCACAGAATTGATTCTTTCAAACTGTGGTGCTGGAGAAAGACTCTGGAGTGTCCCTTGGCCAGCAAGGAGATCCAACCAGTCGATCCTAAAAGAAATCAATCCTGAATATTCACTGGAAGGACTGATGCTGAAGCTGAAGCTCCAATACTTTGGTCATCTGATGTGAAGAGCCGACTCACTGGAAAATAGCCTGATGCTGGGAAAGATTGAGGGCAGGAGGAGAAGGGGACGACAGAGGATGAGATGGTTGAATGGCATCACCGACTCGATGGACATGAGATTGAGCAAGCTCCAGGAGATAGTGAAGGACAGGGAAGCCTGGTGTGCTACAGTCCATGGGGTCGCAAAGAGTCAGACACAACTGAGTGACTAACAGCAGCTCAGCCATAAAAAGAATGAAACAATGCCATTGGCAGCAACATGCATGCAACCAGAGATTATCATGCTGAGTAAAGCATTAGTAAGTCAAGGAGAAAACCACAAATAAGAAATGGTGTCACTTATATGTGGAATCTAAATATGGCACAAGAGAACCTATTTATGAAACAGAAACAGAATCGTGGGCATAAAGACTGGCGGCTGCCAAGGAGGAGCAGGCTGGGGTTAGCAGATGTAACTGATGAGAGGTAAGATTTCATTTACATATATACACATATGAAAGTCGCTCAGTCGTGTCCAACTCTTTGCAACCCCATGGACTACACTGTCCATGGAATTCTCCAGGCCCAGAATTCCGGAGTGGGTAGCTGTTCCCTTCTCCCAGGGATCTTCCCAACCCAGGGATCAAACCTAGGTCTCCTGCATTGCAGGCAGATTCTTTACCAGCTGAGCCACCAGGGAAGCCCAAGAATACCGGAGTGGGTAGCCTATCTCTTCTTCAGGGGATCTTTCCAACACAGGAATTGAACTGGGGTCTCCTGCATCGCTGGCAGATTCTTTACCAGCTGACAACCAGGGAAGCTATATATATATATATATATGAAATGGATATACAAGGTCCCACTATATAGCACAGAGAACTATATTCTATATCCTATGATAAATTGTAATGGAAAGAATATTAAAAAGGAATGTATACATGTATACAACTGAATCACTTTGCTATACAGCAGAAAGTAATGCAACACTATAAATCAACTATACTTCAATTTAAAAAATTGAAAGAAAGATGAAAAGGTTCTGGGGATCTAATGTATAGCATGTTGATGATAGATAACAGTTCTGTACTATATACTTGAAAGTTACTAAGAGAGTAGATGTTAGATGTTCTCAACACAAAAAAGAAATGGTAATTGCACGACACTGTGGAGGTGTTAGTTCACACTGTGCCCATAATTATACTGCAATACATAAGTGTGTCAAGCAAACACGCTGTACACCTTAAAGTTATGCTATATGTCAATTGTATACCAATAGAGTTGGGAAAACAACAGAATGAATGTAACATTTGTCTTTTTGTGACTGACTGCTTTCAGTTAATATAATGTCCTCAAGGTTGTAACCCGTGTCAGAATTTCATTCCTTTTTAAGGCTGAATAATATTCCACTCTCTGGAGAAGGGCAGGGCAACCCACTCCAGTGTTCTTGCTTGGGAAGTCCTATAGACAGAAGATCCTGGTGGGCTACAGTCCATAGGGTCACAGAGTCGGACACCACTTAGTGACTGAATGACGACAACGTGTCACTGTATAGACACGCCGCGTCTCGTTTGTCCTATCGTCCATCAAAGGCCACTGATAGATACCGTTTGGCTGTTGTGAATAACGCTGCTATGAACAGGGGTGGAAAAATATCTATTCAAGTCCCTGCTTTCAGTCTTTTTGGGTATATACTGAGAAGTGGAATTACCAGATCACACGGTAACTCTATGATCTGATTTTTGAGGAAACCTGTTGTACTGTTTAGAAGTTCAGTCTTGACTTTTGAAATTCAGAGTAGACTTTTGTAGTTCACTTGAGGAGATGGAAAGAGCCAAGGGCAGGTATACCATACCAACCTTGGGAATGGGGTGTGGGGCGCAGGGGTCAGCACTGACCTGAGGGTTGGTTTTTAACACCCACTGGATGGGTCCTCGGAAGAACTGAACTGTAGAAAAACAAAGTTATTTTCTTGTTTGCCTGATCTTGTGACTTGAGATCTATACTGGTATCCTGGGCCCCAATGTTCTCCTCTGTGGAGTGTGACCACAGTATTTTTAGCCTGGAAATATTTGCAGGATGGGAGTTGCCCAACACCTACATGGACCATAAAATAATTTCCATAAAGCAGCAGTGGAACGCCTCTCTCGGAGTCTCGTGAGTGCCTGCAAGCCCTGTGACATCAACACGGCCCCCGAGGCTGCCCAGGCCCCAGACAAGGAGGGCTGCTGTAGGGGCTAGACCACCTCAGGCTGTCCTGCTGCAGCCCTCTTCCTGGGGGTCGGGCGGAGGCAAGACCAGGCGTTTAGAGCAGGGTAGGGTGGTGGGGCTAATAAAGGCCGCCTGTCCATCCATTTGGACCCACATTGGCCGTAGCAAGACTTTAGCGGTCCAGCCTAAGGGATCTGGTCTCTTTCAACCGTGAGTCACCCTCAAGGGTGGGGCCCGTGCAGGCCAGCTGTTTTCTCAGAACCTCAGGGGACAAATTCAGGGGGCCGCTGGGCTGAATCTGGGCCCAGAGGTAGCAAGGCCGAGTCTGCAGAAGCCCCAGGACTGCCTCAGCCTCACCTGGGCCTCCTGAGTTTGGTGCCTGGCATGGTGTCCCATTTGCTTATTTCTGGGTCAATTTCTATTGCATGTCACAGCTGCCCAAAGTGCCCAGGGGAGGCACCTAGAGAGGCAGCCCCCTAAGACCTCGGAGATTTGGCCTCTCAGGCAGGTGGCATTCAGCGAAAGGCTGGACTGTCCAAATCCGCCCGCCAAGGCAGGGCGACTCTCAAGGAAGGGGCCACTGCCCCCGGACTGGCCTGCGTGTCCTGGAGGGAAGCCCTTAACCTCTGAGCCTGTGAGTCCCTGGACACGTAGGCCTGCTGCGAGGCAGGGCGGTTGTAAGGGGACAGGGCACGTGAGCCTGACATGGGGGAGTCTGTTCCGTGTGGGCAGCTTTGGGGCGCTGCCAGAATCAAGCTGTGAGCCTGGTGTGGGGTGGGCAGTCGGGGAAGGAGTTGGCCTGGGTGTTCCAGGGAAGGAGGGTCCTGGCAGTTTCCTGGAGCCAGGCTCCTCTGGAGGTGGACCCAGGGTCAGCGGGTGGACAGGAAATCCCAACCCCAAGCTGACGCTCCCCGGGCACCCTGCCGGTGGCTCCTCCTGATGCGCAGTGTGGTTCCGAGGGACGAAGGAAGCCCGGTGCCCAGCCCAGTCCTACCTGGAGCCCAGGTGTCTGTAAGCTGGAGAGGGCATCAGTTTTGATCCAACGGAGCAGACTCCCCCCATGCGGGCATTGACTGATGCGGAAGAGCGGACCGCCCGCAGCAGACTCGAGGTGCAGAGCCCGCCGGGTGGCGCATTGTAAGCCGCTGGTGTGGGTGGATTTCAAGGGGGCCAGGGCCCACGCGGGCTCCTCACCGCAGGCTGAGTATACACGGTGGGTCAAGTCTAAGTGGGGTGGGCTGGGCACCCGAGATGCCGACCGGCTTTCGGGTAGTCCTGGGGCTCAGGTGTCCGCACAGTCCCTGGCACCCTCCCTGGGGGATTGGGAGGAGGAGGCTTTGAAATATTGTACAGGTGATGGGCATGGCTACCGCAGCCTTCTGGAATTCCCCCAGAGTCCTGGGAGAAAAGACAGGGGAGGACGGGGTTTGACTGTCTTTCCTCCGCTGAAAAATGGGGACCACGAAGGTGGGGGCTTGGCACCTGGGGCCCTCCTCCTTCCCAGGGAGGGGGAACAAACCCCGGCCCTGCCTGCCGACGAGATGGCTGTGGTTGTCTGGTGAGCGACAAAGCTTTGCTGGCTGTAAAGCGCTAAATAAATGAGTGGATCATTTGATAAACTAGAAGCACTCAGAGGCAAATAAAACAAGGATGTTGACAGATTGCTGAGAGAGTGAATCTGACCTGGAAGAAGTGAAGGAGTGCGCTGTGTGGCCATCCTGGAGAAGGACAGGGTTAGGGGCTTATGCTGAAGCCTGAGCACTAGCAGGGGGCTGGAGGCGAGGGAGGGAGGAGAGGAGGGCTTGGGGACAGACGGCGGGGGCGGGCGGGCAGCCAGCTCACAGGGGGTCCGGGTGTGCTGGCTTTTCCAGGCTCGCCCTGCAGGGGAGACGCTGAGAGGCTGTGGCCAGGATGCAGGTGACAGACGTTGGAGGCTCAGGTCACTCACGTGAGCCTGGAGAAGTGACCGGATTCTGGACACATTTTGAAAATAAAACAATCAGGACTTGCTGATGGCTTGGATCTGGGTGTGAGAGGAGGGCCGTCAGGATGCCTCTGGGGTTTCTGGCCAGAGCAATGGGAGTATGGAGGTGGGGCCCCCACCAGGGGGGCCCAGGAAGGTGATGAGGGGGTCATGGAGGCACGGTGACGGCCGAGCTGGGCCCAGCTCACCTCCAGCTTCCCGGATGATGGTGGCACTTCCTGTGGGCACCCAGAGGGCCGTCGGAAGCCCAGACACCCGGAAGGCTCAGCCTTCCAGATTCAATAAAGCCATGGGCACGTGGCATGTGAAATACTGACTGACAAAGCTCCAGGCGGTCTCCTCTCTCCATAACTGTGCGTGCACTCACACACACACACACACACACACACACACACATCTGGCTCACAAATAAATATTCACAAGGTTCCTGGTGTCTTATGTTTTCCTCTTCATACTCATCTCTATTTTCCAAGTTTCCTAAAATGAATACATATTGTACCAACCCCCCAAAAGACCGATTATTTTCCTTTAAAAGACTTCTATCATCTTAATATGGAGAGTGTACTTTTGAAAGGAGCTCATCTGCAGCATGAAAATACAGTTAGACACAGTGACATTATGACAGAACCGGCTTCTACTAATCGAGAGTGGAAATTTCAATCCTAAACGTCTCCAATAAAAAATTACCAGCCAACTGTGCTGCAAACCACACAATGAGCCATTGTGTAGCCATGGATACTTTCTCTCTGTTGCATTTATATAAACAGAGGGAAATACTTCTGCATGGGAACCGTCAAGAAACAAGATTACAGATGAAGCTGGATTCCTGGCATGCAAAGCCAACCTAAGAGAAAATGAACAGAAAAAAGACTGGAAGGAAATGCTTCAGTGGTGATATTTTCTGTGTAAAGAAACCAGGCATTTGTTTGTTTTTCTTCTTCTTCTTCTTGATTTTCAGCCTTTTCTAACTTTTTCTTTAAGCAATGCATATTCCTTTCAGAAAGAAAAACAACCCCAAGTTATTTTCATATTTTTAAAACTCCTACCCCATCTTCAAAGCCCATTAGAAGATGTCCTGAGCCCCACACCCAAAGGCATCTTGTCCTGTCTGTGCTGCAGGTACACAGGGAGTCAGGAGGGTGTGGATTCATTCCTTCCTGCTCGCACAGACTTTCTGTCTGCAGGGACAGCCAGTGGAACCAGGGGTGACTGCCCCCACTGGGACCGTCTCCAAGTGTCACGGACCCTCAGGGAACAGCCCGAGGACGTGGCTGCTGGGAGTGCCTCGGGCAGCGTTCGGGCCTTTCTGCCCGCACATCGTCACCTGGTCACCTGGTCACCTGGTCGGAGACTCCCCGAGGTAGAGTGGGCATCAGTTACTGGCTGAGGCCTCTGGGTAGCTCCACCTGCCCTAGCCTGGGAGACTGTCCCTGCCCGTCCTCCCAGGCGCACCTCCTGGAACATGGAGCCTCTGTCCTCCCTGCCCGGTGACAGCTGAGGGCCTGAGAGCCGTGGAGGCCGGAGGGTGGCGGGGGCCGCCTGGAAACATCTCTCCTTACTCTATTCAAAGTGGCCCAGCGAGGGCATGGGATGACCCCTGTGCACCCCAACTCCCCGTGTGCTGGGACACGGGCTGGAAACGTGTTCACTTTTGAGCAGAGAAGGTCAGCAGTCTGCGACACGTGTCACGGGGGTGGGGAGGGGGTTGCTGGAGAAAGGTGGGGAGATTTTCCACTCACTTCGGGGGTGGATCCCAAGCCAGGCAGTGGCCTCCTCTCTTCCTGCCCCCACCCCTGTCCCCACACCGCAGAATGGCCCCCAGCTTCCCCCCTCCCCGTCCTCCCCCACACCCAGGACAGCTGGGACCTGCCCGGCGCCCCTCCCACCAGAGTGGCCGGACCTGGGGCCTTTGTGATGCCAGGGGAGCCGTTTGGCTGGGCTTTGCAGGGCCTGATGGGAAGTTTTATTGACCAGGCCCTGCAGTCTGGATTTCGTCTGACACAGCTGTCTGTGTGAGCTCCCAGGAGGGGTGAGAGCATCCAGCCACCAGGCCGAGCTTGCTGGGAACGGACGTCAGGATGACGGCCTGGAAGGCCTGGGCCTCCATGGGGCCTGGCAGAGGGAGAAGAGCTCTGCAGGCCCCAGGGCGCCTTCCGGCTTCACGGAGCCGCTGAACTCTGTGACTCGGAACACAAAGACCTCTGCTGTCACCCCCACCCTGGACCTGGGGGTCCCCTCTGGCCGGGTCTGTCGCCCAGCGTCCACAGGGCAGGGGGAGGCCCATAGGAGCGCCCTCCCACCTTCCAGAGGCACTCATGGCCTCCACCACCACTGGGCCCATGGGGATGGGCGGCTGGGAGAGAAAAAAATCCTTGGGCACTGTCATCTTAACGCTCGCCCAGTGAGGTGTGAAATTCTGTGTTTCCAAAATTTGTTATCAGCCGCACGCTCTGTCCTTCCCCGCTGCAGGCGAGGGGCCCGCGTTGAGGGCTGGCAGAGGAGCGCCGTGGCTTCGGCGACATGAGTTACGACAGGCCTGTGGCTCCATGGCCGGGAGCGTGCGGGCCTGGGAGGGATTGATCACTCCGGAGAGAGCCTTCCGCAGGCTTCATTAGGCTGAAAATGATAATAAATATCTTCCCCTCACCTGTTTCACTAATAATGGCTTCCCCCTTATCTTTTTGCCGCACGTACCGTCCTTTTAGGAAACAGACACGCGCTGGCTGACGAGCGAAGCAGGGCAGCGGGCCGGCTGGGGAGGAAGGCGCCTGGCCCTCGCCCCCCGGGCGGGGGGGGGNTCCAAAATCACTGTAGATGGTGACTGCAGCCATGAAACTAAAAGACGCCTAGTCCTTGGAAGGAAAGTTATGACCAACCTAGATAGCATATTCAAAAGCAGAGACATTACTTTGCTGACTAAGGTCTGTCTAGTCAAGGCTATGGTTTTTCTTGTGGTCACATATGGATGTGAGAGTTGGACTATGAAGAAGGCTGAGCGCCGAAGAATTGATGCTTTTGAACTGTGGTGTTGGAGAAGACTCTTGAGAGTCCCTTGGCCTGCAAGGAGATCCAACCAGTCCATTCTGAAGGAGATCAGCCCTGGGATTTCTTTGGAGGGAATGATGCTAAAGCTGAAACTCCAGTACTTTGGCCACCTCATGCGAAGAGTTGACTCATTGGAAAAGACTCTGATGCTGGGAGGGATTGGGGGCAGGAGGAGAAGGGAACGACAGAGGATGAGATGGCTGGATGGCATCACTGACTCGATGGACGTGAGTCTGAGTGAACTCCGGGAGTTGGTGATGGACAGAGAGGCTTGGTGTGCTGCGATTCATGGGGTCACAAAGAGTCACGACTGAGCGACTGAACTGAACTGAACTGATATACATTTTTAAAAAACCACAGCACATATTGAGATAAACTTGAGAATGGCTTTTATTTTGTGACTTTTGCCAAAAATGTTTTGTTGTACATACTTTAGTTGTTGACTACAAGTTAGTTTCTTCAACCTATAGTTACCTTTCAGTCAGTTCAGTTCAGTCGCTCAGTCGTGTCCGACTCTTTGTGAATACTGTTGCCATTCACCAAATTTTTCTTTTTACTTTTTACCTAGAGAAATTGTTAATTTTATAATATTTTCAGAAAATATTTGAGCTGATATCTAGACAGCAAAACGGTAAACATGTAATTTTGTTGCACTTTCATTCTGGACATATACATCTACAGGTTTGCTGGTAATAGCAAAACATACAGAAAAGAAAATATCTCCCTATACAAGATCTGATTTGTGATATATGGGTTCCTTCCAGAGTAAGACATAAGGGTGTTGTCCATTCCAGGTTTTGGAAAAATCAATTAGACCTAAGGTCATTCCCATTTGCCTACACTGAGGCCTCGGGTAACTGCTACATTTGTCAATGATTAAACCTCAGTTGTAGGTAATGTTTGTTATCTATTTTCTTCTACCTTTTAAGGAATTCTCTCTTGGTAAAAATCACAATAGAACTACTAGAACTTCATTATTTTGTGTTGCAGACTGGCAAACCTCCATTTTCATCCTTGTTTCAAATACTAAAAATTAGAATAGCTCACAGTGAGATGGGACATTGGCAAGGCTTTTAAGAATTTCACATATCCTTTGAGATCCCAAGTTCTACGCTCAACATTTTGTTACAAGCAAGGTTAAACTGCTGTAGACTGACCTTCCAGGAAGCAGACAGCATCTCTAGACCTTTTTGTGCAGTCCTTCACTGTGAAGATGGTCCAGCAATCCCCACAACTTCCAGAACAGTGCATAAACAAATTTCCATCTGTGCTACAAAACCTTTGTATAATGAAAATAAATGACATCATTCAAAAGAAATTAAAAAATTGTCTGTGAAGCAAAATGACTTAGGGTTTGTTTGAAATTAAAATTCAAAATATCCTGATAATTTAGGGCAATGGAGTGATCTAATAAAATAAACTGAATAAAGATAAATTCTGGAAAGGGTAAATAAAAATTGGACTAGTACAGAATAAGGTAGCTGTGTTTTATAAGCAGTAACATGGGCAAAATAGCAGGGCTTGAGTCAGCAGTAACCTCAGGATGAGTCAACAGCGACATGACCTTACATTCAGTTGCAGGCATATGGTGTGACCTCACTGAGAAAACTGTCTTGGGCCCTAGATGTCCCTAGTGAAAATGGATAGTAGCCAACTCAAATGTGTGAAGAGGAAATTAAGCATGGTTTGGAAATTTAACCTCAAAGTATATCATATGAAAACAAAAATAGATAAAAATGGATTGAGTACAGAGGTCCAGATGGGAACACAAATATTATCTTCCAATATTTGGTAGTTCAATTCTCCATGCTTCAGGGGTGGAAAAGGAGACTGATGATGACTCAGTACAAGGAAAAACTTCATCATTTTCAAAACAGCCTTGGGAGTTTCATATCGCTAAAAAAGCACAAGCACGGGGAGTGGTGGTGGGGAGGTGGACCACTCGACAAGGTTTTTGTAGGAATAAACAGTGAGTCTGGACTAAATGACCTTTAGTCATTTAGATCTCTCTCAGCCTGAATTCTGTGATTCCTTACTCTAAAACAAGTGTTTAAATGCAGCCAAACATGAGGCACACTTGCCATCTTAACTCCAAGGTAGTTGTTTAGTCACCAAGTCATGTCTGACTCTTTACCCCATCGACTGTAGCCCACCAGGCTCCTCTGTCCATGGGGTTTCCCAGTCAAGAATACTGGAGTGGATTGCTACTTCCTTCGCCAGGGGATCTTCCTGATCCAGGAATCAAACCCACATCTCCTGCATTGGCAGGCGGATTCTTTACCGCTGAGCCACTATTTCAATTAATGGAAATTCTCCATTCATCATGGCGAGACAGTCATGGAGAGAAAGCTAACCAGCAGCGAAGCCAGACAAGGTTCAAATATTGGCTCTGCAACTTGGTGACTGAGTGGATTAATTCTTAACCTCTGAGAGCCTCAGTTGCCTATAGAATGGGACTAAGACAAACACCCGGTAAGCAGAGTATCTGAGAAGTCTAACTCCAGAAAGATTCTCAGTTCATAGCAGCTATTACTATCATCACTGCAGAGAATATCTGAAAAACAATAGTCCAGTTACAATAAAGCAGAACTGAACTCAGCACAACTTGATGAATTTTATTGCTTCAAGTGAAAGAAAAATACTGACTGAATCTGGCAAGGAATGAAAGGAAGAAAATACTAATCTCAACTTTGAGGAGGCGAGTGACTCCAAGAAGCACACAGATTCACAGACATTGAAAACAGACTGGGGTTGAAAACAGGCAAGGGTTAGGGAGGGATCGATTGGGAGTTTGGGACTAGCAGGGGGCTTCCCAGGTAGCACAGTGGTAAAGAATCAGCCTGCCAATGCAGGAGATGACAGAGACTTGGGTTTGATCCCTGGGTCAGGAAGATCACCTGGGGAAGGAAATGGCAACTCATTCCAGTATTCTTGCTGGGAAAATTCCATGGGCAGAGCAGCCTGCTCGCACAGAGTCGGGCACAAACTGAGCACACACATACACAAATGCATGCTATTATAAATAGAGGGGATACACAACAAAATCCTGTATAAAACAGGGAGCTGTATTCAATATCCTGTGATAAGCCATAATGGAAAAGAATACATGTAAAATTCAGTTATATTTGTGTAACTGAACTGCTTCACTGTACAGCAAAGTTAATAAAGCAATGTAAATTAGTTATACTTCAATTACAAAAACCTCATTCAACTTTAAAGAAGTGTATCAAACTTCCTTCTTCACAAGTGTAGAATCCTTCAAACTTTTGCAGCTTTCCAGATTGCTCAAACACCTGTTTGCTCAATCCCACAGAGGAGGGTGTAAAGCGATAACCTCTGGCTAGAGGCAAACATAGCTCAGTAGTGATGCACAGAAGCAAAAGGGATGAGAAGGGTAAGAGATGACAGCCAGTCTCAGAGAGCAGCTTCTTTTTCCATTCATTTAAAGCCCAAGTACAGGGTGCTTGATTTCTCAGAAGAAGACACATTTTCTCTTCTCTAAATATTATTCTTTTAAAATTATGAGGTTCCTGATGAAGAAATGCTTTTTAAAAATCTAAATGATACTATTTCTCCTTCAGACAGATAAGAGAAGTGTGTGAGCATATTTCATATTACTTCGTGTTTACCAGACTCTGGTTGAAAGTGTGAATCGTGGTAATACTATAAATACAGAGATTTCCTAAAAATTTCCAAGATCTGTTCTTTAGGTTTGACTGCAAGTGTGTAGAGCTGTGTGAGAGAGTGGGCACACCTATGAGCTGTACCTTAAAGAGACCAGGATTCTAGTCCAGGCTTGGCTTGGGAGTCATCTTTTTCAAACACAAATAAGTTGTGTCAATTCGCTACTCAAAATCCTCCAAGGCCTAAAAGCCCAGGGTCGTTACTACATTCATCAGGCCCTCGGTGATGTGTCTTCTCCCCTCGCTGCTCTCAGATCACATTCCCTGCCACCCTTCCCTCCATCCCTCCCTCTATCCATTCTGGACACATTGACCTTTGAGTGGATCCACCTCAGGGCCTTTGTGCTTGCTATTCTATCTGCCTAGAATACTCTTTCCCCATAGAGCCAAGTGATTCACTCTCTCATCTGATTCAGGACTCTGCTTAACTATCACCTTCACTGAACGTTTTATGTAACAGAGCACTCATCTTCATCACCCTTTATCTCTTATCTTGTTTAACATGTTTTCTTAACACTTGACCTACTAAATATTTGTTTGATGTTTATCGAATCTTCCCCTTTCCATTGGGCTTCCCTGATGACTCCTGCAATGCAAAAGACTTGAGTTCGATCCCTGGGTTGGAAAGATTCCCGTGGTGAAGGAAGGGGCAACTCACTCCAGTATTCTTGCCTGCAAAATCCCATGGACAGAGGAGCCTGGGGGGCTACAGTCCATGGGGTCTCAAAAGAGTCAGACACGACCTAGCGAGTAATCAACAACAACAACAACAACTCCTTCCCATTAGCATATAAATCCATGAAAGCAGGGACCACATCTGTCTGGTTCAGTGCTGTAACCCCGTCATGTAGAGCAGTGCCTAGCACATGCTGCTGCTGCTAAGTCGCTCCAGTTGTGTCCGACTCTGTGCGACCCCATAGACAGCAGCCCACCAGGCTCCCCTGTCCCTGGGATTCTGCAGGCAAGAACACTGGCGTAGGTTGCCATTTCCTTCTCCATTGCATGAAAGTGAAAAGTGAAAGTGAAGTCGCTCAGTCATGTCCGACCCTTCATGACTCCGTGGACTGCAGCCCACCAGGCTCCTCCATCCATGGGATTTTCCAGGCGAGAGTACTGGAGTGGGGTGCCATCGCCTTCTCTGGGTTCATAAACTACAGAAGTTTATTTCTCACAGTTCCAGAGACTGGGTCAAAGCATGGCAGATTTGGTGTCTGGTGAGAGAGCCCACTTACTGGTTCATGGACAGCCAACTTCTTACTGTGTTCTCTGGAAAAAGGGGCAAGGGAGCTCCCCGGTCTTTCAGGAGGGCATTCACCTCCCAAAGGCTCCCCTTCCTAACACCATAACATGGGTTTTTGTATTTCAACATTTGTGTTTTGAGGGGACACAGATGTTCAGTCTATACAAAGTGGGAGAAGGGACAATTTATTCTTTTAATATCACAAAAGGATATTATCACTTGGCTACTTGAAATATGTGATACTGCACATCCTTATATTCTGAGACAGCGAGTTCAAAGTGGGGATCTTAAAATGATGGACCAATCAGATTGTCCTCAGCCTGCAGAACCTGCTTGGCACTGGGTCATCACGGTCATTTTTTGCCTGTGTTTACCACAGATTATCCTTTCCATAATATGCTGAATAACTTTAAAGATTGTCGTCCACAAATGTTTAGGATATGACAAAACTGAGGATCAGCTAGAATAAAAAATTTGACCAGGAGTATTTTCCTTCTTGTACAAAGCTGTACTCTGGGGCTTACAGCAGAGTAGAACATAAAACATGAATTTTTTATTGAGTGGATGGTGAGTGGTGAAGCTAGGATTTAAACACAGGTGTATCTGGGTTCAAAGTCAGTTCTATTTTCACTCTACCCTGTGGCCTCTCAGAGCTCACATGTCAGGAAAGTCGGGGGCACCAGAAGTGCAGCAGGATAAATGGAGGCTCCTCACTCCATTGCTTCCATAACTCATCTGTAGCCAGGAAATGTCTATCTTCTTAGAATCATGAAAAGGTATGGTACAGTGAAAAATGAAACAAATAAATCAAATACATCAGGAATTCTGTTTCAGATTCTGCATCTGATCTTACAACATATCACTTAGGCTCTCTGAACCTGTTTTCTTGCCTAGATAATGGTATAATTGGGGCTGCCCTGGTGGCTCAGACCGTAAAGAATCTGTCTGCCATGCAGAAGACTCAAATTCTATCCCTGGGTCAGGAAGATCCCTTGGAGAAAGGAATTGCTACCCATTCTAGTATTCTTGCCTGGAGAATTCCATGGACGAGGGAGCCTAACAAGCTACACAGTCCATGCAGTTGCAAAGAGTCGGACACGACTGAGCGACTAACACACACACAATGGTATAATTAGTATGTTTCTCATAGGGTTACTGAGAGGACATATACCTGGCATTTAGGAGGCCTTCAGACTTTGTATACATCATAAAACATGATGAAAAGGCCACGATCTCTACAGATCTCACAGTCAGTTTGCTGTGGAAGCTTATGCATTCACGAGACCAAGTTACCACTAGAGGACACTGAACCAGCAGGAAATTCAAGAAGAACTAAACTGGAGACTAAAACCGGTGTTTGTGCTGGTAGCTTCTCCCTACTGGGCGGATTGTTGAACTGCATTTGTTGTCATAGTGTTCCCTTCTGTGGGGGAGCCTTGGGGAGAGAGCAGACATCCTTTGAGGATTACTAAGCAGTCCAAGGCTGTAAGGAAAGAATTTTATTTCAGAGCTGTGGTTAGGTGGCAGCATCAATATTTACAAGTGTGTCTCCTTATCATTGCAACAGCCATGGAAAGATAACTGTCTCCCTGTGAATTTTCTAATAAGATTGAGTTCTAGGGTTTAATCAGGATGAGCAGAGAGCTCTCTGTGTTTTCGCTAATACTCTGAGATGGAAACTTCTGGCAGCCTCGCTGTTTAAGTTTAGCAGGAAAATGCAAGTTATATTTGCCTTGCTCATGTAAAAGATATTTATGTACCTATGTCATATAAATGCCTGTCCCCTGTTCCTTTCCTGACCCTTGTACAAAGGAAGATGAAATCTCTTAGAGAAACCCAGGCAGGCATTACCAGGAAAGGAAGTAAAAAATAAGAACTTGAAGCTACCCTTTCATATGACCTTAATACAAAGCAGAATTATTTCATACTCCCTCCACCCTCAATACTGTTCATACAATTTTCTATTTTGGATTGCAAAATCCTTAGTGGCAAAGATGAGATTCTATGGTCTAACACTTAATTCAATAAAAGACCCCTTTCCAAAGGCTGATCCTCATTGGCATATGATTTTTTACACATACTGGACATTTTTGAGAGTATAGCAGATATTAATGACAACAGACAGCAGGCACAAATTGATGAGCTCGTGAGCACATTGTGTCTGTATTTAGAAACTATCCATCTAAAAATTTTACTTTCTTAATATTTTACCTTTAAAAAATCTCCTTAGAAAACTTCTTTAAGTAAACAATGTTTCAAGACTGTCTTGGCCCTCAGGGCAAGTTAGTATCTGCCTCCTTAGGTGGACACACTGTCTTTTCTCTCACCCTATTCCTCTCCTCTGCTCGATTAACCCTGTGAGCCCTTTCTTTAAGGAGGGTCCCTCCGGTGTGCTCAGTTGTGTCAGACTCTTTGCAACCTGGTGGACTGTAGCCCACCAGGCTCCTTTGTACATGGAATTTTCCAGGCAAGAATACTGGAGTGGGTTGCCATTTCCTTCTCCAGGGGATCTTCCTGACCCAAGGATCGAACCCACATCTCTTGAGTCTCCTGCATTGCAGGCAGATTCTTTACCGTAGCACCACTTGGGAAGCATTTCTTCCAAAGATTTCTTCCTCTGACATCTCTGAGCACACTCTACATGACTATGTTTGTCTTCTCTCTGTAACTCCTTTAAAATACTCCTATGCCATTGTCATTTAAAAACATATATTTTTCTAGTTTTCTATTTCAATTAATACCTCTAATTCATTTTTTTAAATTTTTATTTTAACTTTAGTTTACTTTACAATACTGTATTGGTTTTGCCAAACATTGACATGAATTCACCACGAGTGTACATGCGTTCTTAAACATGAATCCCCTCCCACCTCCCACCCCATACCATCTCTCTGGGTCCTCTCCATGCACCAGCCCCAAGCATCCTGCATCCTACATCGGACATAGACTGGCAATTCGTTTCTTACATGATAGTATACATGTTTCAATGCCATTCTCCCATCTCATCCCACCCTCTCCCTCACTCTCTCCCCCAGAGTCCAAAAGTTCACTCTATAGATCTGAGTCTCTTTTGTTGTCTCGCATACAGGGTCATCATCACCATCTTTCTAAATTCCATATATATGCATTAGTATACTGTATTGGTGTTTTTCTTTCTGGCTTACTTCACTCTGTATAATCGGTTCCAGTTCCATCCATCTCCTTAGAACTGATTCAAATGTATTCTTTTTAATGGCTGAGTAATTTTTTGCAAGAACGAAAATGACATACCAATTATTCAATTCATGGTCCCTCAAAAGTAAATCTTTGCTTCTGCATGTTGAGATGAATGTTTTAATTAAAATAGCAATGAAGACAGCCAGGTAGAGCTGGCTGCTGGAGACAAGAAGCAGATGCCCAGGTGGCAGATGTATGTAAATCACATAAACACCCACAACCAATTGGATAATTTCCTATGAACAATATAATCAGTGTGTTTACTGGAAAATCCCACTGAAAGGAAATGACTATTCAGAATTCACTTGAATATTACATATTAAAATTCAGGCTAAATGAGGAAGTAGAAAGGAAGTAATGGGGCAAAGAGAGGGACAGAGAAGACCAAAGACAAAGGCCTTGCTTTATTGATCTCTGTGCTTGCCACAAACAAAAAGTAGCATGCTTGTTCTAAAAAAAAAGTCTTGGTTCTTCAAACTCCACCCTGATCACTTCAGGTGGGAGATGATACAGATGTATATCAGAAAAGTAAAAAAATGAATACTTCCTGTATTTAAAATAAACAGTGGCTTAAGATTTTCTTAGCTATATCTTCCTCTTTTCTTGAGCCAGAGACATTTCCACTTTTGTTCTCACCTGACCATTGGTTCAAAATAGGTTTTAACACAACAACTTAAAAAAAAAAAATCCTCATGGGTCAACAGCTCATAGATGAAATGAGCTTCCCTGAGGTAGTGGCTGGGCTGCAAAAGGCATTCCAGAAGGAGGCCAGAATCTAGAAGGCATTTTTAAAAACAGCCCTGGATTTCCCTTAACAGCCAACCCCCATCATCCACAAAGATATTTATTACATGATTTCATCAGTTGTTCCAAATAACAACTTGGCTGTATCATTGTTGTTTTTTTTAAATACCTATCAATCGGTGGGTCAAAACATTCCTCTAACCTGTACCCACACTTGGTCTCTTAGCCTCCTTGCCACACTCAGCCACCCCGCCAGAAGCACAGAATGTTCATTGAGTAGGCCCGTCATTATTTCTCTAGGGACCCTGAACACTGGCTTTCTGTCTGGAAGTTCAGTTCCCAAACACTGCCCTGGATCACCGAGCCCACAGTGAAACCCTGTTAGTTAATTTGGTCTCCATGAATGCATGATAGACATGGCCCCTTACTTTCTGGTCAAAACAAAGTTCAACACAAAATAAAAGATTTGCAAATGTTTTTCTTATAAATAAAAAGTTGTTACCTAGAAGAGCCTCTTGTTGGGAGGCACAGAGGTGGTCAAGAGAAGAACCAACAAGAGCAACTTTCTGAGCACTGAAGTGAGTTTTGCATCCAAGAGAGATGAAAGGTTCGAAGCCAGTGCAGAGGGGCTTTATAATTATAAATGAGCTGATCGTTCCTGAGGCTGGCCCTGCACACAGACTATTTGGCCATGTTTACGTCAATTTACTTGAAGTCATTACTCAAGAAACAGGCTTATGTTCCTCACTTAACGTGTTCTTTTTAAAGCACTGGGTGGCTCACTAAAAGAGCCTTTTGTGAAGTAATGAAACTTTTGCTAGCAGTGTGAATTGTACCCTACTAATTGCTAAATTCCTTTTTTAGTCTATAGAATTTCCTAAAAAAGTGAAATACCATCATTTAGTGATTTGATACAAAAGGCATGCCATGTTAAATTTCCTATAAAATTTAATAAATCAAGGACGGGAAGTAAAAAGTCATGACTGAGGCTTTTGCTTCTTCTGAAGTGAGGGGGGAAATTGCTCTTGTAGTCCATTAACCCTTGGCTTGCCAAGATCATCTCTTTTCACAGTTGTTCAGTTGCTCCGTCATTTCTGATTCTTTGCAGCCCCATGGATTGCAGCACACCAGGCTTCTCTATCATTCAGTATATCCCAGAGTTTGCTCAAACTCATGTCCATTGAGTTGGTGATGCTATCCAACCATCTCATCCTCTGGTGCCCTATTCTCTTCCTGCCCTCAATCTTTCCCAGCATCAGGGTCTTTTCTAATGAGTCAGCTCTTCGCATTAGATGGCCAAACTATTAGAGCTTCAGCTTCAGCAACAGTCCTTACAACGAATATTCAAGGTTGATTTCCTTTAGGGTTGACTGGTTTGATCTCCGTGCTGTCCAAGGGACTCTCAAGTCTTCTCTAGCACCATGGTTTGAAAGCATCAATTCTTCGGCTCTCAGCCTTCTTTATGGTCCATTTCTCACATCCTTACATGACTATTGGAAAAATATCTTGCAATAGCCATGTCCAGAAGAATGGCTAATAGTGCCCAAGGTTCTCAGTTGCATCCTTGTAGATTGTTGCCTGCTAGGCTCCTCTTGTCCATGGTATTTTCCAGGCAAGGATACTGGAGTGGTGCTGGGAGCCAGTGTGAGGAACTCCGCCCATGGCAAAGGTCATGAGGAAGGAGGCTTGGCATACGCAAAGGCGTGATCGAGCCTCAGGAAACCCCCTGTTCCCGAGCGTCTACCCCAAAACCAGAGTCTGTTTTATGCTCTCACCTATACCTCTGACTTTACGGGGGGATCTCCCCCATAACCATTTCTTTTGGAGAAGGAGTTAACGTGCAGCTTCACGGCAATAAAAATTCCTGGGCGTGACAAGAGTGCTTCAGCTTACGGACTCCTCTGAAGGTTACCTAGCCCACCTGTATAGGTTCGTCAGGCCACATGTGATTGTTTACAGCCTCCCAACCTGGGAGGCACGAGATGTTTTAGACTTACTAAAGGCAAATTCTTTTGGAGAGTTGGAAATTCTTAGTATAGTGGGTTGGTCAAGAATTATATTGGTGAAGGGATTTTCATTTGTTGTGTCAATAATTGCTGCTAATTCCCTGTCCTGGGTTTGACAAGGGTGTCTTAGGTCAAACCTCTCTGCTGACGGACTAGCTTGTGTGACAGGATTATCCATACTCCTGCCACTACACACATGATTGTTTACTACCTCAACCATAAACAGCACAGAGAGTTTTTGGAGTATTTTAAAGTCTTAATTAGCATAGGGCTTTTCTCATTGTCAATGATTGCCGCCAGGCCTCCATATCCTTAGGCACCTGGGAATATATTAATCAATGTATTTGGAATATAGCAAAGGAAATATAGTAGTTTCTAAGGCTAGCAATACTAGACTTTTTGAGTTAACGAATTTTCTCTTTTTGTAATAAATCACTGTACTTTGTTATGAATCACTGTGTTCTTGCTATGTGAAAATGTAACTTTACCACTATCCTAAGACTAAACAGATCTTAAGGGGAACATTGGTGAAGGGATTTTCACTTGTTGGGTTGATGTTTGCTGTTAAATCTCCATGTTCCCTGCCCTTATAATGAATATAACTAGCATATAGGAGAAATAAGTATTAACCTTTAAGCATATAAGAGAAATAAGTATTAATCTTTAAACATATAGGAGAAATAAGTAGAAATAAGTATTAACCTTGATCATGTTAACCTTGGGTTAAATAAATTCCTTTCTTGATTGTAACTCACTACACCCTCACCCTATAGAAATGTAACTTTATTTGTAGGATGGTGCCTGGTTTAAGAAAAAACACCCTTGGAAGAAATAAGTTTTTTGGTTATCAGAAAGAAAGGATCAAAAAATGTCAGCAGGTCTCATGGCCAGAAGATGATGTAAATTCCCTAAGACCTTTTTTTTTATACATTTATGTGAAGCACCTGATTTCGATGAAGGTCAGGACTGCTGACCCCCATGTGACTCTGTATTCATCCCTATATGTAAAAAANCTATGTAAAAAAAGGGTATATAAACAAACCCAAAACATAAAGAAATCGGATCAGTTTCCGGAAAGACTGATTCCCCCATGTCGTTTCATTCTTGCTCTTGTTTTTCTGGCTGAGGCTATACTACCTCTTTTTCTCTACTAATTTTCTAGTTTCTCTCTATCTGTAACTAACTAAATTATTTCCAAGGACGCCGACGCCATCCCCACCTTCGAATCCCTGGATCCACCGGGGCTGGACCCCGGCAGAGTGGGTTGCTGTTTCCTCCTCCAGGGGATCTTCCTAACCCTGGAATTAAACCCACATCTCCTCCATTGTCAGGTGGATTCTTTACCACTGAGCCATTTGGGAAGCCCTGCAGAAGGTTTGTCTTATACCATTAAATAAACTACCATATTTTAAGTTAATATGATTCTTTTTATCATATTTATCATGTTGGGGAAAAAACCCTGAAATTGTGTGCAGTACCTTTATAGCCAATTCAAGCCTTCATATGGAAATGTCTATGTAATTGGGGGTTGTTTCGCAGCTCTACATCATCCAAGTAGCACCCACTCCAGCTGAGGGTCTGAACACATTGGAAGGGCAGAGAGATTGTGAAGGTAATTCTGATCTAGGATTAATGAAATAACCCAAACAACTAAACCACTCTATACACTCAGCCCCTATAGAACTTTAATGAGTCTGAAAGGGAAAAAATAACAACCCTACTTGCCAATTTTCCATTCATTCTACTCTGCTTAGTATAAGTAACAGCTAATCGCCTAAATGATTCCTCTGTCTGCAATGAGATAGATAGTCAGAAAGTGTGACTGGCTGTCCCTGAACACACAACCCCATCTGCAAAGGGACAGGGTTTTTGTATTTGGGCCATCATATAAGTAACCTTTCATGCTAATGATGCCTCAAAAGTGGGTTCCTCAATGCTGAAAAAAAAAAAAAACACACACACACTTCCTGGAAAAGTCTTCCTTCCCTTATCCAACACTGCTTACTCTCCCCTTCCTCTGAAAAAGAAAACTTTTCCATTATGACAACTTTCCAAATTTGCTGATGAAACTCTATTTTCACTTAAGAAAAAAGAAATCCGTGAGTATTTCTGATTGTCTCCAGTGTAGAATTTTCCTTTAAGCCCCAGGACAATATATGTATTGGATTCTATGGCTTTCCCAAGAGAGAATATACCCAGTTTTGATAAAGAGATCGGTTTTCCCTTAAAAGAACTGGGAGGACCAAAAACAATTCTTTTGTCTGGAGCCAATACCCTTCACCCAAGCACATTATTATTGTAGCAGTCTATTTCATTAAAAAAACAACATTTGATCAAAATTAAGTTAGGGGTCTGATAAGCTGGAGATATCACTGCTTGTTTCCATTCTTCACAAGTCCAAATTTGACCCAAAGTTCTAAGAGATTAAGATACCTGAATGAAAACACACATCCTTGCTGGTTTTGTAAACTTTCCAGCTGCATAGATCTGAATCATTCTCATAGAATTAAAGGGGTCCTTAAAAGTTTACCTAAGTCCTATGGAGAAATTGAGGCCAAAAGAGATCAAGCAACTTGCCAAAAGTCACAAACAAACAGTGCTAGAATCAGTCCCTCCTGCCTCCTAGTCCAGGACTCCTCCCATTCTACCATATTACCATTATGTAACTCAGCATTCAATTAATGAACCATGGCATCCACCTTTTATTTTAAAAAACATTCTCATGTTCAATAAGCTTATATAAAGCATATTTAATACCTAATTTGCATTCAGGAAACTATCATCTTGCAAAAAAAATTAGTATTTAGTGAATCAAACCATCTAGTTCTCTGACACATTATATCCCTCCAATCAAAGCTCTAAATCTAGAATAAATTCAAGCACAAACCCAGAAAAATGGATTAGCAGGGTGCACCCCATTAGACATGGCAGGCATCAAAGCAACTGTTCCAAGGGGTGGGTGAGAGACCAGCCAATCAAGAGCACCCCCTGAGGGGGTAAAAGCAGTGCAAGAATGGGGCAGAGGTGAGATAGACACACAGAGCCAGAGACCCCACTCCTGACTGCCCAGCCTGGGGAGGGCTTGCAACCATTAAAACAGCTCTGCCAAAAGCTAGCAACAAACACGATAATGCCTGAGAACGTTGTTGTTTTCTAATGTCTTCAAATTACTAGACATTTCTGAACAATGTCCCCTCTCCAGCCCAAACCATCAAGTATTATATAATCCGTCATTGTATAACCACCCTGACATTTCAATAGACCTTTTCTGTTTCACCAAAACCTATTTTCCCCATTTTCCAAGGTGAATTATGAAAGCATCTTAAGGCACATGATTCAAACATTGTAAGCCATGTTGTAGCTAAAGATACGACCCAAGCCAAGTCCTACCATCACTTCCTCAGCTGGACAGAAGCTCATGCACCCATGGGTACACACACACACCCACACACACACACACACACACAGAGTTCCCCCAAATATGTGAAACCTTACACACAACTAAAAGCCAAATTGGAAAAACACTGAAGAAAGTGGTTCCTGTCTGTCAGCATAGAATCCCTCAGCTAGGTTAGACTATATGAGTGAGGATGTATGGTGATGGGTGAAGTCACTCACATGTCTACCCTAGCTGAGTGATTCTATTTGATGGACAGGAACCACCTTCCTCAGTGTTTTCCTTTCAATCACTCTATTTGAGACACAATTTTCCCCTCCCTTCGCTCTCTTCCTTTTCTTTCTCTTCCTTTTTCTTCTTTTCCCCTTTCTTCTTGTGTCCTTCTCTAGCACCAGGGAAAGCAGTTGCTTTAGTAAACAAAATATATATTAGTGCCCTACATACTCAATGACAGCCCTTTCCTCTGTTGCCTGAATCTAGTCTAGACAACAGCTACCACTCAATTAGTACAAACTATTATTAATGAAAAGCAAACTGGAACCTACAGATGCTCAAAAAAATAAATATTAGGTACAATCTGGGGTTGCTTTTCTTATCATCACTTCATGATATGGGAGACATTTTCTATTTCTTTGAAGATAATAGTACTCACACAGAGTCGGGTGCCCCTCCTCTGACTCCACACCATGTGCATAATACTTCTGATAATCACAGTGAATCAAAAGCCTGATGTTTTCTGTGTGTTTAGATCTGTGCCAATCAGTTACATACATATGTCATCTCATTGAAACTTTACAATAACCTTGTGAGGTGGTCATAACTGTCTCCATTTTACAGATGGAAAAATTGAGGCACTGAAGTAAGTGGCACCTCTGGGAACACAGCCAAGGTTAAATGAATCCAGAAATGGAGTTCTTGAATTTTACTCTATACTGCCCCTCATACGAATTCACAACTTTTTACTTCTTTCTTCATCTACCCTATCTCCCTCTCACTGCTCTGTGAGCTTCCTGAGAGTAGAGACTATGATACAGTGTTAGGAGCCCAATAAAGTATGTTCTCATCTGTCAGTGTCCCCAGGGGGTTGGTTCCAGGACCCCCAATTATACCAAATCCACAGATGCTCAAGTTCCCTACATAAAGTGGCATGATACACTCAGTCCTGCATATCTGCAGGTTCTGCACCCATGGATGTGGAGGGTCATACTTCTGTTTTCCCATCTTAGCTCTAAACCAAATGAGGGGTAAGACAAAAGAATAAGGCAGATGTAGGTTAAAAATATATATATATCAGCTTCATTACTGAGAAAGACTAAACTGGAGGAGGTGGCTCAGTGTGTAGGAACCATGGTCTTCTTGATGCCAGACTCCAGACTTAGTCACAGTTGTGGCCAATGCCAGGAAAACCACAAGTGCCCACTCTTGCAGCAACATGGATGGACCTAGGGATTATCATACTAAGTAAGTCGGACAGAGAAAGACAAATATTATATGATATCATATGATATTGCTTATATGTGGAATCTAAAAAAAAATGATACAAATGAACTTACAAAACAGACGCACAGACATACAAAACAAACTTATGGTTACCCAACGGGAAAGGGAAGGAGGGATAAATTAGAGGAGTTTAGGATTAACAGATAAACACAACTCTATGTAAAATAGACAACAAGGGTTTACTGTATAGCACAAGGAATTATATTCAGTATCATATAACAACCTATAATGGAAAAGAATCTGGAAAAGAATCTGAAGTACACACACACACACACACACACATACATATATATATAAGAAAGTGTGAAAGTGTTAGTCATTCAGTCGTATCTGACTCTTTCCGATTCCATGGACTGTAGCCTGCCAGGGTCTGTCCATGAGATTTCCCTGGGAAGAATACTGGACTGAGTTACCATTTCCTTCTTCAGGGGATCTTCCTGACCCAAGGATTGAATTCTTGTTTCTTAGATTCCCTGTATTGATAGTCGGGCTCTTTACCACTAGCGCCATCTTGGAAGCCTGAATATACATACATATATATATATAACTGAATCACTTTCCTGTACACCTGAAACAAACACAACATTGTAAATCACCTATAATTCAATAAAAATAACACAGTAAAATGGAAGAACAGACTGGAATGAGAAGAGAGATAGAGGAAGGGCCGGTCCACATGCAGCTGACCAGCCTGGGTCTCAGTATTATGAGTGGAGGGCATCTGGAGAGTGGCTAAAGAAAGTCTTTTCAGGGGAAATCAGAAACTCAGGCCAAGGAGGTTCCAACTGCCTCCCCTAACCTCAGTAACCAGAACTTGATATTCTTGAATTAGTTAGGCAGGGGAGTTGTAGTAAGATTAAAGGATAGTTTTATCATAAGCTGTGCAATGTAACACACAATCAGCACTCTGTAAGTTGGAGAGCCCAAATCTAGAGCTGATTTGGGGAGAGGACTCAGGTTACTTAATTCCTATATCAAGTGTATGGTTTGCTGGTACAGAGGCCAGCCCTCTGTTAAGGTCAGGGTTTTACTGAGGGCTGAAAGGGCTGGATGGGGACATCCTGGCAAGTCTCCTGGGTCCTGGGGATGACACACACACACAAGTTCCAGCTTTGGGGGGCATCAGTGAAAAGAGGAGCCCTGATGAGAACCAGGATGTACTGCTGACCAGGAGGCAAGGACACCTGTGAGACGTCATTCAAGGTGGCAGTGGCATTAGTCTCAGCTCTCAGAGAAGGTGGGGAGCAGTGGACGGAACCAAAGTGGAGAACTCTGCCGGCTGCCTGGGACGCTTCACCTTCCCGTTAGGAGACATCAGATCGTGCCCAAGGCCTCCCAAAGCAGCGCAATGTTTATAGACTCTCAGAATGTGCTTGCTATCACCCCATCCATCTCTTTCCCCTAATCATCTCATTGAATTCATACTTGTCAATATTTTAACTCTGGAGATGGGAGAAAAACAGAACATGTAAGTCAGCCAGCCAAAACAAAATTGCATAGCCCGGCACAGAATTTGAGTCTTCTTGAACAGTCTGTACTCAAAGAAAATAGTCTTTTGCTTAAATTGTCTAAATTGGCTCTTCTAGCTCTAAATATATTAAATTTTGACTTTCCAAATTTCTCTGGCTCTGTTGGCCCATGGGAGCTGTTTTCTGCTGCCAAATAAGAAGTAGGGAATGGACAAAATCTCAGCAATGAAAAAAAGTTGGCACCCTGTCACCAGGAACCGAAGGGTCATGGCTTAACCCAGCACCTATCACTGGATTTTGTTCAGAGATCTGGATGAAAGGACCAGCCCAAAGTTAATCAACCAGCTATTTACTTTCATGGACGTTATTTTAGCAATTTTATCCTACCCAAATAGATTTTATCCTTACCATGTAATTAGGATCAAACTAAACTCCAGTACAAACCCCCTGCCTTGTGCGTTAATTCAGTCTAAACCTGTGCTCCCTGGCATGATGGTGCAAACGTTCTTTAAATGGCTTTATCCCTGTCTGTTCTGTCTGCTCTGCACAGATAAGATCAGTGGCTAAAAGTCAGAGCTTCCACTAGTGGCCCCAGCTCTATCACAAATAACCCAGTGAGGATCGGTAAAGATCAGGTCAAGGATGACTCAGTAAACTCCATTGTCTATGGGAGAGACATCAGAATAGGTCCAAATGACAGTGACATTTGTTTAGAAGGAGCATGGGTCTATAAAATGTTATCTCTAAGCTCTGAGCTAAGCTGTTCAAACAAAAAGATAAGATCTTGAAATAATGGTTAGATTGATGTAATCTACTGTGAAAGGTTCGAACCCCATCTATGATATCATTCAAGGCCAAGTTAAATCAGGCGTGATGGGAATGATGCTATTCAGGCGTGATGGGAATGATGCTATCACTGCCTGGTCCCATCTAGACAAACACAACCAACTAAAAAAGCATTAGGGCCCAAGGCAGCTCTTGACCAGAGATAATCCCTAAAATCTTGGGGGCAGCAGCAATGCTGTTTCTCCACTCACCTTACAGGAAATTAATATATGCCAGAACATTGTTCATGCAGCCCATGGAGTTAAATTTCACATGCCTGTTAAATTTGGGTAAATAAGGTAATTGATAGCATTCTGATTTTCCTTTTAAAAAGAGATTAAATTATTTCCCCTGGAAAAACTACAGAATCCAAGTATTATGATTTTGAAGATACAAAGAAAGGATGGTAAAAGGGTAAGTCCTAGTTAAAAGAAGAACAACATGAATGATAGAAAACAATTTAACATTTTCACCTCTCCAAACTCTCCAACTTATCTTCCTCCTTCCCACTGACTGAAGTGCTTTTTAGAGTCACACAGTTAACAGAATCACTCAATTGTCAAAATTGTTAGTCTTGCATTCATTATCTGGATTAATTGCTGATACTGATGAACTTTGGTCTGTGACCCTTTCTATTAACCCTTTCAGTTAACAATGGAGTAGCAATCAAAAATCCCAACTGAAAAATATGAGTTGTCTATTTTCATCAAGAATATTTGAATAAAATACCTATCATTTAAAATGAAAGTCTATTTTTATATAAAAATTTATAATTTATTTTAAAAACCCAGCATCTCAGAGTGATACAAAATTATTTCTAAAGTTACCATCAATATTGCTGTTGCTGTTGTTCAACACTCAGTCATGTCCGACTCTTTGTGACCCCATGAACTGCAACACCCCAGCCTTCCCTGTCCTTCACCATCTCTTGGAGCTTGCTCAAACTCAAGTCCATTGAGTCAGTGATGCTATCCAACTATCTCGTCCTCTGTCATCCACTTCTCCTCCCTCCTTCAATCTTTCCCAGCATCAGAGTGTTTTTTAATGAGACTGTGGCTCTTTGCATCAGGTTGCCAAAAAACTGGAGCTTCAGCTTCATCATTAGTCCTTCCAGCGAATATTCAGGACTGATTTCCTATAGGATTGACTGATTGGATCTCCTCGCAGTCCAAGGGACTCAGAAGAGTTTTCTCCAACATGACAGTTCAAAAGCATCAATTCTTTGGCACTCAGCCTTCTTTCTGCTCCAACTCTCACACTCATATAGGATTACTAGAAAAACCATAGCATAGCTTTGACTACATGGACCTTTGTCAGCAAAGTAACATTCTGCTTTTTAATATGCTGACTAGGTTTGTCATAGCATTTCTCCCAAGGAGCAAGCATCTTTTAATTTCATGGCTGCAGTCACCATCTACAGTGATTTTGGAGCCCAAGAAAATAAAGTATGTCACTGTTTCTATTGTTTCCCCATCTATTTGCCATGAAATGATGGGACTGGATGCTATGATTTTAGTTTTCTGAATGTTGAGTTTTAAGCCAACTTTTTCACTCTCCTCTTTCACTTTCATCAAAAGGCTCTTTAGTTCTTCTTCACTTTGTGCCATAGGGTGGTGTTATCTGCATATCTGAGGTTATTAATATTTCTCCTGGCAGTCTTGATTCCAGCTTGTGCTTCTTCCAGCCCAACGTTTCTCATGATGTATTCTGCATATAAGTTAAATAAGCAGGGTGACAATATACAGTCTTGATGTACTCCTTTCCTGATTTGGAACCAGTCTGTTGTTCCATGTCCAGTTCTAACTGTTGCTTCTTGACCGCATACAGATTTCTCAGGAGGCAGGTCAGGTGGTCTGGTATTCCCATCTCTTGAACAGTTCTCCACAGTTTCTTGTGATCTACACAGTCAAAGGCTTTGGCATAGTCAATCAAGCAGAAATAGATGTTTTTCTGGAACTCTCTTGCTTTTTTGATGATCCAGTGGATGCTGGCAATTTGATCTCTGGCTCCTCTGCTTTTTCTAAATCCAGCTTGAACATCTGGAAGTTCATGGTTCATGTACTGTTGAAGCCTGGCTTGGAGACTTTTGAGCATTACTTTACTAGCGTGTGAGATGAGTGCAATGCTGCAGTAGTTTGAGCATTCTTTGGCATTGCCCATTTTTGGTATTGGAAAGAAAACAGACATGTCCCAGTCCTGTGACTACTGCTGAGTTTTCCAAATTTGCTGGTATATTGAGTGCAGCACTTTCACAGCATCATCTTTTCCACTAGCTTTGTTTGTTGTGATGCTTCCTAAGGCCCACTTGACCTTGCATTCCAGGATGTCTGGCTCTAGGTGAGTGATCACATCATTATGGTTATCTGGATCATGAAGATCTTTTTTGTATTGTTCTTCTGTGTATTCTTGCCACCTCTTCTTAATATCTTCTACTTCTGTTAGGTCCATAGCATTTCTGTCCTTTATTATGTCCATCTTTGAATGAAATGTTCCTTTGGTATGTCTCATTTTCTTGAAGAGATCTCTAGTCTTTCCCATTCTATTGTTTTCCTCTATTTTGAGAACCCCATGAACAGTATGAAAAGGCAAAAAGATAGGTCACTGAAAGATGAACTCCCCAGGTCAGTAGGTGCCCAGTATGCTACTGGAAATGAGTGGAAAGAATGAAGAGATGGAGCCAAAGCAAAAACAACACCCAGTTGTGGATGTGATTGGTGTTGGAAGTAAAGTCTGATGCTGTAAAGAGAAATATTGCACAGGAACCTGGAATGTTAGGTCCATGAATCAAGGCAAATTGGAAGTGGTCAAACAGGAGATGGCAAGAGTGAACGTCGACATTCTAGGAATCGGAGAACTAAAATGGCCTGGAATGGGTGAAACTAACACAGATGACCATTGTATCTACTACTCTGGGGAAGAATCCCTTAGAAGAAATGGAGTAGCCATCATGGTCAACAAAAGACTCCAAAAGCCATTACTTGGATGCAATCTCAAAAGCGACAGAATGATCTTTGTTCATTTCCAAGGGAAACCATTCATTATCACAGTAATCCAAGTCTGTGTCCCGACCAGTAATGCTAAAGAAGCTGAATATGAACAGTACTATGTAGACCTACAAGACCTTCTAGAACTAACACCCAAAAAAGATGTCCTTTTCATTATAGGGGACTGGAATGCAAAAGTAGGAAGTCAAGAGATACCTGGAGTAACAGGCAAATTTGGCCTTGGAGTAAAGTTAGAAGCGGGGCAAAGGTTAACTGAGCTTTGCCAAGAGAACACACTGGTCACAGCAAACATCCTCTTCCAACAACACAAGAGAAGACTCAACACATGAACATCACCAGATGGTCAATACCAAAATCAGATCGATTATATTCTTTGCAGCTCAAAATGGAGAAGCACTATACAGTCAGCAAAAACAAGACTGGGAGCTGACTGTGGCTCAGATCATGAACTTCTTATTACCAAATTCAGACTTAAACTGCAGAAAGTGGGGAAAACCACCGAGGTATGGCCCTTAAGATTATGCAGTGGAAGTGACAAATAGATTCAAGAGATTAGATCTGATAGACAGAATGCCTGAAGAACTATAGATGGAGGTTTTGACATTGTGCAGGAGTCAGTGATTAAGACCTTCCCCAAGGCAAGATGGCTGTCTGAGGAGGCCTTACAAATACCTGTGAAAAGAAGAGAAGTGAGAGGCAAAGGAGAAAAGGAAAGGTATACCCATTTGAATGCAAAGAATAGCAAGGAGAGATAAGAAGGCCTTGATAACTGTAGCTTTGTAGTATAGTTTGAAGTCAAAGTGTGAGATTTCTCTGGCTTTTTCTTTTTTCCTAAAGATTGCTTTGGCTATTCAAGGTCCATACAAATTTTAGGATTATTTGTTCTAGGTCTGTGAAAAAGTGTCATAGGTACTGTGATAGAAATCATATTAAATCTGTAAATTGCTTTGGGTAGTAGGGATACTTTAATAATATTAATTCTTCTAATCCATTAACACAGGATATTTTTCCATTTATGTGTATCAGTTTCAATTTCCTTCATCAATATCTTATTATAGATCTGTCACCTCCTTGGTTAAATTTATTCCAGCACCCTTTTCTTCTTTTTGATTGGAATAGTTGGAATGGGAATAGTTTGGAAATTGAAATAGTTTTCTTGTTTGTTTTTTCTGATAGTTTACTGTTAGTGTATAGAAAAGCAACATATTTCTGTATATTAATCTGGAATCATGCAACATTACTTTTATTACCAATTCTTTTATTGGTTTTAATAGTTCATGGGTAGAGATTTAGTGTTTTCTGTATTTAGTGTCATGCTATCTACAAATACTGATGGTTAATTTATGACAAAGGAGGCAAGAATACACAATGGGGAAAAGAAAGTCTCTTCAATAAGTGGCATTAAGAAAATTGGACAGGTACATCTAAGAGAATGCAACTAGAACATTTTTCTCACATGATATACAAAAACAAAATGGATTAAAGACTTAAATGTAAGATGGGAAAATATAAAACTCCTAGGAGAAAACAGAGATGGCACATTCTTTGATATTGGTCTTTGCAATATTTTTTTTTGGATCTGTCTCCTCAGACAAGGAAAACAAAAGTAAAAATAAACAAATGGGACCTAATCAAGCTTAAAGAGCTTTTGCACAGTAAAGGAAACTGTCAACAAAATGAAAGGACAACCTACTGAATGGGAGAAGATATTTGCATATGATGTGTCTAGCAAGGGATTAATATCCAAAATAAAGTTTACATACAACTCAATGTAAAAAAACAAACAACCCGATTTAAAAATGGGCCAAAGAGTTGGATAGGCATTCCTCCAAAGGAGACATACAGATGACCAATATGCATATAAAAAGATGCTGAACATCACTAATGATCAGGGAAATGCAAATCAAAACCACAATGAGTGATCATCTCACACCTGTCAGAATGACTATCAAAAAGACAACAAAAAACAAATGTTTAATGAGAAAAGGGAACCCTAGCACACCGTTTGAGGGAATGTAAATTGGTACAGCCTTATGGAAAATAGTATGGACGTTCCTCAGGGAAAAAAAAAAAATTAAATACAGCAATCACATGATCCAGATATCCCACCCCTGGATATTTATCCAAAGAAAATGAAACACTAATTCTAATTAGAACATGCATCCCAATGTTCATAGCAGCATTATTTACAATAGCCAAGATATGGAGGCAACTAAGTGTCCATAAACAGATGATAAAGAAGATGTGGTTTATATATACAATGAAACCTTATTACTCAGGCATAAAAAGAATGAAATTTTTCCATTTGCAACAATATGGATGGACCTAGAGGGCATTATGCTTAGTGAAATAAGTTGGACAGAGAAAGACAAATACTGTATGTTTTCACTTATGGGTGGAATGTGAAAAATAAAACAAAGGATTGAATATAACCAGAAACAGAGTCACGGATATAGAGAGCAAACTAGGGGTTACCGGTAGGGAATGGGGTGAGGGAAGGGCAAGTTAGAGAGGAGGGATTAATATGTACAAACTATTATGTATAAAACAACTTACAAGGGTATATTGGATAGCACAGGGAGTGTAGTCAATATTAATGATAACTTTAAATAAAGTATAAGCTATAAAAATATTAAATCACTATGTTGCACACCTAAAACTAATAAAATAAGTCACCTCTATCCCAGTTAGAAGTAATCATAATAAAATAAAGTGGGGGGTGGGATGGGAGGAAGAATACACATTTATCTTTTCTCCCATCTTAACCCAGAGTAAAAGTTTAGTCATCTTTCTAGACACAGTGTCCAACCATCAGCTGCTTTTTTTAGCCTCTGGGCTCCCCTGAGAATTGCTTCAAAGGCAGAAATGTGCTGCTCAGGGTCTTCCTGGTGATATGGATGAGAAGAGCAATGTTTTAGGGGGCTGACATTCTATGAATCATTTCTCATGGAAATTGCCTCACACCTATTCGGGAAGTAGATAGAACCGATCCTGGCACTCTCTTTTAGGAGAAACATAATTTCCTGAGTCACTTCTGAAGTGTCCACACTCACACACCAGGGAGGCAAGGCTTCCCTGAAGCCTTAATTTGCATAAATATATTTGTCACTTACACCTGCTTGCCACAGACCACCATATTTCTAGAGAACAAACACCAAGGACATTTTGTTTTTCTTTCCATTTGTCTTCATTTTATTTTTTTAATTAATTAGCTTATTTTAATTGGAGGATAATTGCTTTACAATATTGTGATAGCTTTTGCCATTCATTAGTGTGAATTAGCCACAGGTACACATATGTTGACCCCATCCTGAACCCCTATCCCACCTCCATCCTGACCCTATCCCTCTGGATTGCCCCAGAGTACCTGCTTTGGGTGCCCTGCTTCATGCATCTAACTTGCACGGGTCATCTATTTTACATATGGTAATGTACATGTTTCAGTGCTATTCTCTCAAATCATCCCACTCTCGCCTTCTCCCACTGAGTCTGAAAGTCTTTTCTTTACATCTGTGTCTTTGCTGCCCTGCATGTAGGATTGTCGGTACTATCTTTCTAAATTCCATATATATGCTTTAATATACAACATTTGTCTTTCTTTTACTGACTAACTCCAGGTTCATCTATCTAATTAGAATTGACTCAAATGTGTTCCTTTTTATAGCTGAGTAATATTCACCAAAGACATTTTGGCTTCAGCCCTGACAACCTTGTATCCCACATCTTTTCACACTGTGTGGCCAATGTCTTTCTGGCTCAGAGTACAAACTTTCCCCATCACAGCAACACCCACCACCTCCCCTGACTTTCGTTTCACAAGAGGCCAGAAGTCCAGCTTTTCTAGGTTTATTTTAACCACCAGAGGTGTGCAACATCCCTGGACTGAAAGAGCCAGCACTGGCTTCTGTAAGCTACCAACTGACACATCTATCCCTCCCCAAACTCCATCCTTGGAACAACTTGAGGAGGGCACAACAGAACGAGGGAAATGACCCCATCTTGAAACTCAGTCACAGTGTCTGCCTCTCTGCCGTTTCACGCACAGTGAATTCTGAGGTGTGACCATTCCTCTAAGACAGGGTGTCCCCGGGAGTCAGTAGACAGCCTCTGGATGGAAACAAGAAGTGTCTTGAGACCAGCCTTGTTAGAGTCGTCCTGCAATGACCTCACATGGAGCCAAAACATTGCCTTCCGGGATGCCAAAGCAGATGGCCCTTCCCTCAGCCACACCTGTTGGATCTCCATCCTCCCCCTTGAGGCCCCTCCAAATCCCCACAACCACACAAAAATGCTCCCTCTGCTCAGCCTCTGTCACATTCTGTATTGATCATGATATTTTAAATGTTCATTTTCCAGTATGTATATGTAATTGCTTAAACCTCTATTAAAGGGTAAAAAGGCAAGAACATTTCTTCCTCCACAGTACCTAGTACTGTGCCCTGCTCCAGTAGGAACTCAGTAAGTATATGCCACACTGAACAGAGACAAAATGTTTAGTCTGCCACCATTACTAGTATGTTACTAAGATTAATCTTTATATGTATTATTCTAAAATATTTGAATGCCTTAAGAAGAGATATTCTAATAGATCTCAGTGAAAAACTTGAGTTTAAATTTTTTATATGCTTTTTTAAAAAGAAAAAATTATTTAAACCAAAAATCCAATACGTAAGGATTTCCTTATGTAGGTCGCTGGATGTAAGCAGAAATATGTAATATGATAAGGCAACATTTAAATTATTAATGACCATTAATTATGGTAGAATGGAGTGATTTTCTTTTCCTGCCACTGAAATTTACAGGCCCTCCCTTGGAGGGTGGTTATGTAACATGTCACTGAAATTCTACCTCCCCCACTGCAAAAACTGAGTTTTTAGTGGTACAGAGGCTTTTCAGCAACCTGAAGTATTATAATGTCTCTTTCTGTCTCATCCTAAGAACTGCCCAGTCATTTTCACCAGGCTTTCATTCCAGGGTTTCATCCCAGAGCCCAGCGTTACAGACAGGCACAGCCAACAAGCAAGCCAAGTGGCAGGAAGCAGATTCTTGAAATTCAGGTTAGAGCATGACACGTCAAGCCTCTATACCCCAGCTGGCCGCAGTGATCAGAATCACTGAGTTGCCAAAATAGTTTGTTTTGCATTCATTATCCAGATAATGTTGACATCATTAACCAGTAATGTTGACAGACTTTGGTTCGTGATCCTTTAGTTAACAATGGGATGAAAAATCAAAATCACAAATGAAAAATGTCAGAGTTGCCTGTTTTCTTGAAAATCAAAGAGCTGTAGGCAATTCAGCAGCAAGTGATTCTAGTGAGTGGCAAAATCATGCAGATGGCTTCTGATATACATGCCTCTCAGCCAGGGCACGTCACCCACACTTCCTCTGCCCAAGAGTGAACATGATGTTACCTCCACATCTGCCTGGAGGGAACACGTGGTGGGGTTAAAAGGACATTAGATCCACATTTAGAGCTCTTTTCAGCAACACTAACTGTATACAGGTGTTGACAAGAAGTTTTCTTAAACGTTTTATTTTTTAAAAAGGAATACATGCTCATTTTAGGTAACACAAACAATACAGAACAATATAACAAGAAGGGTTGGTCCTTCTCACTTCCACCAGTTTCACTCTTCTCTCCAGAGATTCCCAGTGGAAATTTTGGCACAAGTTCATTCAGATTTTTTTCCTGTGTGTTTATAAAGACACATGTATATAAGGAAATGCCAACCCACTCCAATATTCTTGCCTGGAAAATCCATGAGGTCACAAAGAGTAGGACACAACTGAGCAAACATTAATATATAACCAATACATAAATGTATGCATATACACACAGATATCCATAATATATTATCAAAACTTATCTATAAAGTCCTTTTGCGAATACTTCTCAGTGGCATTATGTTCACTTAACAACACACTTTGGAGAAGGCAATGGCACCCCACTCCAGTACTCTTGCCTGGAAAATCCCGTGGACGGAGGGGCCTGGTGGGCTGCAATCCATGGGGTCGCTAGGAGTCGGACACGACTGAGCGACTTCACTTTCACTTTTCACTTTCATGCACTGAAGAAGGAAATGGCAACCCACTCCAGTGTTCTTGCCTGGAGAATCACAGGGACAGGGGAGCCTGGTGGGCTGCCGTCTCTGGGGTCGCACAGAGTTGGACACGACTGAAGCGACTTAGCAGCAGCAGCAATAACACACTTAAGAGTTCTCTATTTGTGGTAACTGAATGTATTGTCAGTATTCATGTCTTCCCACAGTGAGTTACTTATCCCCTAAGCTTCAGTTCAGGTCCCTTCTCTGTAAAATGAAGATAACGAATCCATTATCACAGGCTTGTGGAGGGCATCCATGAGAAGTCACTTGTAGGGCAGGGACTCACAGATTCTCTCTGGGTGAACATCACCCCAAATCCTCATCTTTATTTGCTGTTTACATATTTATCTTCTCTCTCTGGCCCCACTAGATTGTAAGGTCTTGGAGGTGAGGTCTGTGTCTTCTTAGTGATGTGTCCTCAGTGCCTGGAACAGAACTGGCTTGACCTGTGAGCACCGTGAATGCTTATTCATTAGCTGGCTTGCTGGCTTCTTAGCCATTCTCATCTGTACTGGCCCTTCCCCAGACTGCCAGCTGAGTAGCTGAACGGGAGCCTCCAGATGAAGGAGGCTTGCTAGCCCACTTGGGGTGTGGAGGTGGGCAGGCCTGGACCACTTGTTAGAAAAGAGTACGCAAGGAGGAGACGGGAGGTGGAGGGGCAGTTCAGGTAAAGATACTGTGGAGGACAAAGAAACGAAGGATAAGCAGGAGCATGGCGTCAGAGCAAGAGGTGAATGAGGGTGTTATCAAAAGGGATACCTAAAGGTGAGTTTCCAACAGTTTACCTGATCGTTTTCTGTCTCCTGGGTGGGAGGCGCTTCCCATGCGGCACAAAAACTCTTCCTGCCAATGCAGGAGCCACAGGAGACTCGGGTTTGATCCCCGGGTCAGGAAGATCTCCTGAAGAAAGAAATAGCAACCCACTCCAGTATTCTTGCCTGGAAAATTCCATGGACAGAGAAACCTGGTGGGCTACAGTCCATGGAGTTGCCAAGCCAAGTAGGACATGACTGAGCATATAAGCACGCCTGGGTGGGAGGGGCCTGGCCCCTTAGTATAAGCAGGGTCTGAAGGGGAAGTTCCACCTCTCACTATCAGAAGGCAGGTCCTGAATAAGGGGGTCAAAAGGGAGAAACGTCCATTGATAAAAGAGGTATACAAACTACCATATATAAAATAAGCTATAGGAATATATTGTATAACACAGAGAATATAGCCAATATTTTATAATGAGTATAAATGGAATATAACCTTTAAAATCATTGTATTGTGAGTCACTGTATTGTACACTCATAACTTACATAATATTATGCATCAACTATACTTGGAAGAAAAGTTATGACCAACCTAGATAGCATATTCAAAAGCAGAGACATTACTTTGCCGACTAAGGTCTGTCTAGTCAAGGCTATGGTTTTTCCTGTGGTCATGTATGGATGTAAAAGTTGGACTACGAAGAAGGCTGAGCACCACAGAATTGATGCTTTTGAACTGTGGTGTTGGAGAAGACTCTTGAGAGTCCCTTGGACTGCAAGGAGATCCAACCAGTCCATTCTGAAGGAGATCAGCCCTGGGATTTCTTTGGAAGGAATGATGCTAAAGCTGAAACTCCAGTACTTTGGCCACCTCATGCGAACAGTTGACTCATTGGAAAAGACTTTGATGCTGGGAGGGATGGGGGCAGGAGGAGAAGGGGACGACAGAGGAGGAGATGGCTGGACAGCATCACTGACTTGATGGACATGAGTCTGAGTGAACTCCGGGAGTTGGTGATGGACAGGGAGGCCTGGTGTGCTGCGATTCATGGGGTTGCCAAGAGTCGGACACAACCAAGCGACTGAACTGAACTGAACTGAATACTTCAATCTTAAAATGAGAAAAAAACAGTTATGAAAATATTATATACAACATAGTGACTATATATGTATTGCATATTTGAAAGTTGCTAAGAGAATAGACCTTAAAGATTCTCATCACAAGAAAAGATTTGTAACTATATGTCATGACACGTTAAGTAGACTTACTGTGGTGATCATTGTGCAGTACATACAAATAGCAATCAGTATGTTCCACACCTGAAGCTGACAATCTCTTTTTAAAAATTTATTGGGAAATAGTTCTTCACAACACTGTGCTAGTCTCTGCTGTATAGCGAAGTGAATATATATCTATCCTATCCCTTCTGGATTTCCCTTCCATTTATGTCACCACGGGGTGTTGAGTAGACTTACCTGCACTACACAGCAGGCTCTCACTAGTTATCTATTCCATGCCGAGCAGTGTAAATGTGTCAATCCCAGTCTCCCAATTCATCCCACACAACCACATTCCCCCTGAATACTTTTATTCTCTAAGTCAGTGTCTCTGTTTCTGCTATGCAAAAAGCTCATCTGTACTATTTTTTCTAGATTCCACATATATGCGTCAATATACGACATTTGTTTTACTCTGACATACTTCACACTGGATGACAGTCTCTAGGTCCATCCACGTCTTATGTGTCATTTATATCTCAGTTTTTTAAAAGGCAGCACCTGGCCTCAGAGGCAGCTTGGGAACCTCCCACGGAGGGAGTCTGGAATCCTGCAATGTTAGAGCTGGAGGAGTCTGAGGATACCAGTCCTGTAACTCTCAGACTCTTAATAAGGATCAGAATCCCCTGGACACGTGGTCAAATGCAAGTACCTGCGCCCCATCCACAGATTCTCAAGTCTGATTCTGCAGGCCTGGGGATTTGGGCCAGTCTCTTGGCCAGCAAACGAAGGAAAGATCCAAGCAATGCACACACCCTGGTGAGAGTCAGAGTCAGAGCAAGGCCACAGCGAGGGAGTGGAGAGCTGTTCAGCAGGAGGCTCTGGGGAGCAGCAGGAAGTGGGGAAGGTTGTGTTTCCTTCAGTCTCTTCAGTGGAAGGCAGCAGAACACACAGCGGGGCAGCGGTCCTCCACGTCTGGAGCTCAGACCAGGAGCATCAACACCACCCTGGAAACTGTTAGGGAAGCAAATTCTTGGACTCCACCCCAAATCTATTGATGACAAACTCTGTAAGTGAGGACCGGCAAGCTGTTTTAGCAAATCCTCCAGGCGACTCTGGTGCTCCCCAGTATTTGAGAACCCTACAACCAGAGGTAATCAGCTGACCATTTGTGTATACTGCCTTTCAAAAAAATTTAACTTGCTTCTGGATATGGCATACCTAGTGTCCACAAACTCACTGGAAACCTCACTGCCAGTACATTGTCAAGGTCATGCTCAGGAGAATTTGAGAAATCACTCCACTTTCCTTTCCAGAGTAATGGATCCGTTCCAACAATTTCCAGAAATCCATTATGTACTGGAAATTGATGATACAAAGTATCAACTCCAGCTGAGTTGCCTCCTATGGGAATTGCTGGGAGACACAGTTGCCATCATCATCACAATAACCATCACTATCATCATCGTTGGCAACATTTACATAATGATTAATATGTTAGACACTGTTACTAGAACTTTATATTTATCCACTTAACCTTCCCCCGCAAACACAAATCATAAAGTTGATACTGTATTTGTATCCTTTCATTTTACACATGAGAACCTGAGGCAAAGGGAGCTTAAGCAAACTGCCAATAATCCCACCACTCCTAAGAGTTCAGAGTTTTGAACTCAAGCAGATGGCCTCCTGAGCCTCCACTCCTGAATTCTGTGCAAGAGAGGAACCCGAGATAATGGTTAAGAGTACTTGGTCTGGAGCCAGATCACTGGATTTAAATGCCACTCACCGGCAACCCACTTCAATACTCTTGACTGGAAAATCCAATGGAGGGAGGTGCCTGGTAGGCTACAGTCCATGGGGTCGCAAAGAGCTGGACACGACTGAGCGACTTCACTTTCTTTCTACTTGTAGCAGTCATCTACTAACTGGTCTCTGGTCTCTAGTCTCACCCTTTCCTGGAAATCCATCCTAAAATAATTATATTTATATGCAAATATACTTCTGTCACCATCCTCAATATCCCATTTTCTCCTCTCATATGACAAAATCTAAGCATATGATGCTATTCACAAAGAAGTTTCCACTGACTCATTCTGCTTCATCTTCTGCATTCTTCCCAGTGCACTGAGCCACACCACCCTTGGTTTACTACTCCTTGATTAAGCCAGCCTATACTTCCTTGACTGGAATTTCCTACCATCCAGCCCTACTCTTGGGAAATTCCTACTTACTTTAAGTTTTGGCTAAACCACTGTTTCTTTAGGAAGTCTCCCCTGGGTTTGCCCCTATTCTAGATTAAGACATCCTTTTGGTTTTTGCTTCCATGGTCAAATGACCATTATAGTGGTTAGTACCTTGTGTTGGTCCTGTTTCTCTGGTAGCCTATGAAGTTTTGAGAGCTGAAACTATCATCTTTTTGCCGTTTTCCCAGTACACATCATAGATGCAGATGAATACTAGTTAAACGAATGAGTAGAGTGCCTAGGGGACAGGTGAGTCCTTTACTTTACGGAAGGCAAGAGACAAAGTTCAAGAATAACCAGAGAGGGAACTGAAGTAATAATGAAGTCATCATAGTTGGTGTGAGATAATGTCTAGGAATCCAGAGTATAAACGATGCAGCAATTCAAAGCCCAGGGCTGAACTGAATATGCATCATTTCCTGGCATGACATTATTGAGATATCTTTCACTGGGCATCCAGTTCTAGGAATCATTTAGTGGAAAATGCCTATACCTATCCAAAGATTTCTTAGTACTCTGTACAATACTAAGTTTTTCAAAGTCCCAGTAGGATTCCCTCCTCAATAAAGAGTTCTCTTGAAAGAGATTTTCTGGGTGGAGAGTTCACACACACGCATGCATGAGAAGACCCACTTTGAGGATGAATGTTCACAAAGGCCACACAGAGGAAAAATTAGAAGCAATAACTGGAGTGAAAGAAAAGATCATAAACTTATTTGAAGACGTGAAAAGCCCAGACTCAAGACTTAAACCAATAAACATCTGCTGCTGCTGCTAAGTCACTTCAGTCATGTCCAATTCTGTGGGACCCCATAGACGGCAACCCACCAGGCTTCCCCATCCCTGGGATTCTCCAGGCAAGAACACTGGAGTGGGTTGCCGTTTCCTTCTCCAATGCGTGAAAGGGAAAAGTGAAAGTGAAGTCACTCAGTCATGTCCAATTCTTAGCGACCCCATGGACTGCAGCCTACCAGGCCCCCTCCATCCATGGGGTTTTCCAGACAAAAGTACTGGAGTGGAGTGCCATTGCCTTCTCCGAATAAACATCTGAGTCTTAACAAACTAAAAGAAGACTTTTCCTTAAACCTAAATTTTCCTTTTGTTAAGAATAAAGTGAAACTACCAATGATATATATAAAGTTTCATTACAGTGGCTTGCTTAGTTTAATGATACATCTGATAGTGCTTGCTTGATGATTGAGTTCAGACTATTTGTAACTGAGTTTGTATACTAATATGCCACTAATACTACACATTCTGAAATAAGTTGTCATAATATGTATGACGTCAACCACCAGGGAACCCCATGTACATGTATGTATCCACACACATCAAGAAAGAGCAAAATGACACTTATAATGAAAAAACAAACCCCAAGGCCATATTCAGGCTTCCCTGGTGGCTCATATGGTAAAGAATCTGCCTACAATGTAGGAGACCTGGGTTCAATCCTGGGTTGGGAAGATCCCCTGGAGAAGAGAATGGCAACCCACCTCAGTGTGCTTGCTTGGAGACTCCAACAGACAGAGGAGCCTGGTGGGCTATAATCCACAGGGTCGCAAAGAATCAGACATGACAGAGTGACTAACACTTTAAAGGCATATTCCTTTAATAAACATTTCCATATTAAATAGTGTCCCCAGTCTTTGAAAAGAACTTTTTGGAAAGTAATAGTCAGCTCAAAACTGTTTCTGGAGTGAAATTCTCCAGATTTTAGCTTCCAATTACTGTTTAAAGTTTGCCAGATGATCATGGAGAAAAGCATTCCCAAGGGCATGATCTGACCTTTGTAAACAATGCTGGAAACTTTAAAACAGGCTAATTATTAAAGTGGAGCAAACGATAACTCTAGATGCAGAGTGAAACCCCATACCCTTACATTTCTGAAAGCACAGTGACATCAAGAAATGTGTTGATTTCCTGCTCTCTGGCGTCCTTTTCAGGATGCATGCCCAGCCCTTTCTGGCCTTGTTCTTTGTTTGGTTAGATATACATACATGCATGCAAGCACATGATACTTTAAGAAGGCAGCCTATCCTAAGTGCTACAGAATCAGTCCAACCCCAAACAATGCTTCAGAATCTGGAGTTGGAAGAGACCAAATACTGAATGTGGAGGAAATAAAGAGACATAAAGAGATGTCTTAAAGGAAGTGTAATTTGGAAGAGAGAAGAGCACAATAGGAAAAGTATACGTGGGGGAAAGACACACAGACCAGTTAATGTACTCAGAGACTCTGCGTGTGCCGTTGCCTCCCCCTGGAACGCACTTCCCCTTAGAGGTGTGAATAGCTCATCCCTCACTTCTTCAGGTCTGTACTCAAAGCCCACCTTCAGTAGGGCCTCTCCTGGCTACCTTATATAAACTTCCGATCCTTGCCTTGCCCTAATGTTGCATATTACTTTTTCCCACTTTAGATTTTCTCTTCTGTACTTATCATTATCTAATCTGCATTACATTTTAATTATTAATCTCCTTCATTGTCTCTTCCACCAGAATGTAAATTCCACAAGGCAGGGAGTTTTGTATGTTTGGTTTGTTACTGGATTCCCAGCAGCTAGAATACTGCCTGGCACTGAGAAGTACTCAGTAAACATTTGTTGAATAAATAAATAAGTTGTTTGGAGGGAGCTTAAGTTATTTATGATCAGGTTATTATTAAAATATCAAATTGACAGAAATAGAGCTTTGACATGAGGGAATCAAGTTCATGAATTTGGGCAGACAGTTTGGAGACAAATAGGGAGAACTTGGAATGTCTGCCAAGAACTTGCAAATACAAGACTCCTGGGAGAATCTCAGGAGTCATTTGGTCCACTTCTCTCATTTCTAGGCAGCCCTACGCCTAAGTCATCCTGAACAAAACAAACTATTCAGCTCTCTATTTACACAAGTTTCATTGCGTATTTCTCAGAGGCTGAGGAAAACATCACAGAGGTCAAATTTACAGCCTGGTGGCTCCATTTTCAACCTCAGAGGAGGAAATTTACACCTTTTCAGAGCTGACCTTCTGGATTCCTTCTCAATGTTTTAGATGATTGGGCCTGGATATAACTTTCATTCCCTCTAAAGGAAAATCTGGAAAGGAAGTGGTGGTCTAGTCAAATACAATTTTTTTTCTGTTCCAAATTCAGAGAAGCAGCTCCCTGAAACTTACAAGGGGTCTCTGGTTCATTGACACTCACCATTGTGGCTGTGCTTCTCAGAAGAGAACATTCTAAGCAGTTGAAGCCGTGGGTGACAAGCATTCATTACCTGTTTGAGCACCATGTGCTGTGCTGTGCTTAGCTGCTTAGTCGTGCCTAACTCTTTGCAACCCCATGGACCCCAAGCTGCCAGGCTCCTTTGTCCACGGGGATTCTCCAGGCAAGAATACTGGAGTGGGTTGCCATGCCCTCCTCCAGGGGATCTTCCCAACCTAGGGATCGAACCCAGGTCTCCCACATTGCAGGCAGATTCTTTACTGTCTGAGCCACCAGGGAAATCCATAGTTAGGTCCTAAAGTCCAGCTGCATTCATTTCCAACATTTCTCACCTGTCTTCATGGAAAGAAGAGGTGTAAGAGACATAGGACATGATATACATAGAATGATCTATATGGAGTGGAACTGGACTTCTAACTTGCTGCCACTCCACAATGAAAGCCATTTGTGTATAGGCATTTATGGGTGCAGCATCCACTGGTAAAATAAGTGCCAACCTGCTCCCCAATAGGGAGCATGCAATCTAAGAAAAGGAAGATAGAACAAAAGGAAATGACATGAGAAAGAAGTGATAGAGGAGAAACTGGGAGATGCAACCTCACAAAATAGGCATTCAATAGCTACTTGATGAGTTGAATTATTTGCTAAAAGCTTCATTTGATTTTAAGGAACATTTACTCCCATTTAGCTGGTTTAAGTGAGTCTCAACATAACTGAAAATAAGCTATTGCACCAACTAGGAAAAACATTTAAAATTCCTGAGTGAAATATTCAACAAACTGTAATAAAAACCATTAAAAGAATTCAAATATTTACAAGCAAATTACCTCTTTTCTTGACCCCTTCTTTTAAATCAGGAGATAATAACTTTTTATTTTTAGTTATTTTTTCTCTTGCATTTTTCACTCTATACCCAGTACTTGCTTTTCTGATATAGACATTACAGTGGTGGTTTAGTCGCTAAGTCGTTCTGACTCTTGCGACGCCACGGACTGTAGCTTGCCTGGCTCCTCTGCTCATGGGATTCTCCAGGGAAGAATACTAGAGTGGGTTGCCATGCCCTCCTCCAGGGGATCTTCCCAGCTCAGGGATCCAACCTGAGTCCCCTGCATTGCAGGCAGACTCTTTACCGACTGAGCTATGAGGGAAGCCTATTATACAGCTCATTAATTTTAGACTGAGAAATGCATAAATAATATTCACTAACTTGGGAAAAAAAAGCTGAAACCATCAATGGAGATAAAATGAGCAGTATAACACACTGATGAGGTGTCGTTTTATTTGGAGCCTAGCAATGGTCATATGTTTCAGATTGTCTGGTGTTTTGTGGGTGAGGATGCTAATTATCAACTATCCACTTATTTTTATTGTTCAAATTAGGCTTTTAATAGCATGGCTTTATATATGTATACACACACACATATGTATCTTACAATGCATATTCCTATTTTTGAAGAATGACTTGTGTCTCTTTGGCATTTGAAATACTCATTTGAAACAAATACTTACTCACATTTTACTTTCCTCCTTAGATGTCTTTTCATTAATCAGTTTGGCGTTATTCTTTGTCTGCACAGTTAAAAGACACAGATTCTGCTGACATCTCAATGCTCTTGAAAATTGTCCTAACGTCCTTAGGACCCATAATTTCAAACTTGATTGTGTTACAACCTTTCTAGAAAAGGCAGGAAGAAAATGAAGATTCACTAAACAGTTTCTCTGTGCTGTCCTTCTGTTTCTTGGGTGTTTTATATGTCAATTCATTTCAGTGTAAGAAATAGTATCCTTATTTTACCTCTGAGGAAACTGAGACTTGGTTAGTGGCCCATAGTCGCACTGCTAGAAATAGCAGAGCCAGGACTGAATCCAGGTCTGTTGAATTCCAAGGCATGGGTTCTTGTCCACATCGTAGGGAGACGGAATTTTGCAACAACTGGATGGAGCCTCAGAGATCAATTAATCCAACAGGGCAAACCCTCCCTCCCTCTCCATCTGCTTACAACTCTGCCAAATACACACATTTCACAGACAAGAACATTGAAAATCAGATAATTTAATGCTTTGCCAAGTCACAAGTTATGCAAGTGGTGAAAATATTCATACAAAGTGATTTTTAACAGTTTTAAAGATGCAAAATCATTGATTCTTACATATTCATCAACCCCATCTCTTAAAAATTAATTTTATTGAGGTATAATTCATATTCAGGAGACTTCATCCATTTAAGATATACAAATCAATGAGCTCTGACAGATGTATACACTCTTAAGACAATCTGACAATCAAGATACAGAACATTCCCACCTGTCCCCAAAGCTCCTCATGCTTCTTTGTAGGCTATTCTTTCCTGGACCCACAGCCCGAGGCAAAAACTGATCCGATTTGGTTGATTAGTATCACTATTGATTAGTTTCCATTTCCTAGAATTTAATGTAATTGAATTCATACATATGTACCCCTTTGTGTTTGGATTACTTCCCTTAGTATAATTATTCTTGATTTGCCCATGTTTTTATGTATATTTCATGTACTTTGTTCCTTTATGTGCTGAATAATACTCCACTGCATGGAGGTGCCATGTTCTCTCTGTTACCTGTTAATAGATATTTGGGATGTTTCCAGTTCTTATAGCTCAGTTCTTATAGCTCTTGTGAATAAAGTTGTTGTGAACACACATGTGCAAACCTTTATGCTATCATCTGTTTTTATTTTTCTTGGATAGCTACAGTGGGATGCCTAGAAAATATATGTGCATGGTTAAGTTTTTAATAAACTGAAAGTCTTCCAAAGTGGTTAGACTATTTCACCACCAGCAATGTTGTGTCCCAGTGTCTTCACACCCTTGCAAACATTTAGTCAAAATGTCCAGTCTTCTTCATTTTACCCACTCTGGTAGGTGTATACTGACATTGATGATTCTTGATTCATATGTGTTGTTATGTGCATTTCATGTGCGTACTGATGACCAATGATACTAAATATCCTTTCATGTCCTTATTAGACATTATACTATCTTCTTTCATAAAGTACTCAATTCTTTTACATATTTTTATAGAGTTGTTTGCTTATTGTAGAGTTTATGTTCTCTGTATATTCTGTACACAAATTTGTGTAAGCTGTATGTTGTGGTGGCTTTAAATCTAGTCTGAAAATTCTTGGTTACTCTTTCCATCAAGAAGTGGAGCTTATTTTAACTTCCTGTGAATGTTGGCTGCATGTAGGAGCTTACTCTTAGTAAACAGAATATGATAGAGTTATGAGATATCACTTCGGAAATCAGGTCATAAAAAGTCTGCAGCTTCTGTTTCACTTTGCTCTCCTCCCCTCTCTCTCTTGAGCTACTCACTCTAGGAAAAGCCAGCAACCATGTCATGAGCAAAGACAGGCAGCCTATGGAAGAGCTCACATGATTAGAAACCAAGAAAGCTTGGTAGATCTCCTGCCAACAGCCACTTAAATGGGTTTAGAAGTGAAGACAGTCAAACCTTGAGATGACAGTAATCCCAGCCAACAGCTTAACTGCACCCTAGATTGTTGGCCACAGGGAGCTGATAATAAATATTTGTCCTTTACAGTTGTTAAGTTTGAGGGTAATTTGTTATGCTGCAAGAGATAACTAACATATGCATTGCAAAAATTTTCACACATTCTATAGCTTGCCTTTACATTTTCCTAAGGTTGTCTTTTGAAGAACAAAAGCTTTTAATTTTGATAGTCTGATTTATTACTTTTTTCCTTAATAGTTCATGAGTTTTGTGTCTAAGAACTCTGCCTACCTCAAGGATATAAAGATTTTTTTCCTATTATTTTTTCCTATATTTCCTTCTAGAATTTAGGCTGTAATCCATTTTGTATATGGTATGAGGTAAGAATGAGTTTATTTTTTTCTTACAAGTCTACAATTTCTCCATCACTGTTTACTCAAAGAACCCTTTTCCTGTTGAATTGCTTTCTCTGTTAAAAAGGCAACTGTTCATAAATACATGTATTTCTGAACTTTTCTGTTTCATTGACCTATAGGTCTACCTTTTCCCTAATATCACACTGTCTTGATTAAGTCGTTATTAAGCTTTATTAAGTCTTAAAATTCTTTTTTAAAATTGCTTTGGTCATTCTAGGTTATTTGCATTTCATATACATTTTAGAATCAGCTTCTTAATTTCTACCTATGCAGGCTGCTGAGATTTTGATTGAAAATACACTGAATCTATAGATCAATTTAGGGAAAAGTGAACCTTTAAAAAATACCAAGACTTGGCTGTGTATTTTTTACAATGTCAGTGAATTTAGGGCTATATTATTAACATAAAAATCAAAATTAAAGGACATTTATTGTTTTATAACTACTTCCCTTTTTCTGAATTTAGCTTTGCAAAGCTTAAATTCAAGTCTGAACTTCATGATTTGGATATGCCTCAGTTTCTTAATCTATAAAGCAGAAAAGAATACTTATCTTTAAAGCTTGCAACTGGAGGTATACAGAGATAGAGTAGTAGAGTGAAATTCAAGAAGTGTAATCCTATTTGACAGTAAGAATTTAGGAGTGATAAATGTTTTCTTAGTATGATTTTGAAAAAAAAAATTCTTAAAGAATGTGTTTTAACTAGAAAATTGATTTGTTTTGATTTCATTCTCTGGTGACCTACAAATGAGTTTCATGAGCAGCTAATAACTTGTGCAAGTTTGATAAAGTCGTTTCATTCATTCAAAGAATATTTACTATGTCCCAGGCCTAAATCGAATTAAGCACTGACTACAGAGTATATATGTGCATGCACGTGTTTGTGTATCCTTGGTGTGCCCCCAGCGCTAGTCACTCAGTCGTATTTGATTCTTTGACCTATGGACTGTAGTCTTCTAGGCTCCGCTGTCCATGGAATTCTCCAGGCAAGAACATTGGAGTGGGTTTCCATTTCCTACTCCAAGGGATCTTCCCCCAGGGATCGAACCTGGGTCTCCTGCATTGCAGGCAGATTCTTTACCATCTGAGCCACCAGGGAAGCCCTTGGTGTGCATAAGTATATCTATAATTGTGTATCTGTTTACCTGTGTCTGTAAGTTCAGATAAAAGTTACCATCATTGCTTTGTCCTTTTTCCTGCATCTTTGAGCTAAAATAGAAATTGTGCATCATGGATTATTTCAACCTGTTCTCAGTTAATTTTGTCCCTGATATTGTTCCAGTAATCATATACAAATGTGAAAGTTGGACCATAAAGAAGGCTGAGCACCGAAAAATTGATGCTTTTGAATTGTGATGTTGGAGAAGAAAAACCCTTGAAAGTCCCTTGGACTGCAAGGAGAGTACACCAATCAATTCTAAAGGAAATCAACCCTTAATACTCATTGGAAGGACTGATGCTGAAGCTGAAGCTCCAATACTTTGGCCACTTGATGCGAAGAGTTGACTCACTGGAAAGACATGACGCTGGGAAAGATTGAACACAAAAGGAAAAGGGGGCAACAGAGGATGAGATAGTTAGATTGCATCACCGATTCAATGGACATGAATTTGAGCAAACTCTGGGAGATATGGAGGACAGAGGAGCCTGGTGTGCTGCAGTCCATGGGGTCACAGAGTTGGATATCACTTAGCAACTGAAAAACGACAAAAACAAATTGTTATAAAAATGTAAGTTCTCTGTCCTTTGCTCTGAAGTGTGAAGAAGAAGAATATGGAAACTAAGATAAGAGGTAATGATAAAGTAATAAGCTTGCCCAACAACAGAGCTGAGGCTACAGGCATTTCACATTACAGAAGAAATACATCAGCCAACAAGTGTTTACTACATGCTTAGTGGTTGCCTGGACTTAAATATACTGGAGGCTCCTTATGTCAATACCGTCACAACTTGAACTTCACTGTTAACCTGTAATAATTTAAGAAGGCTTAAAAGACACAGGCAGAGCTGTTAGGAGGATCGTGCAATAGTGTAGGCAAAAAGTAACTTAAGTCAAGACCAGTGGTGGCAGCAGCATGGCAAGAAGAGGCTGGATGTGGGGAATATTGTGGTTGCTGATGGACTGATACTGTTTGAGACAGAAAATGATGCCCAGGTCACTGCAACTGCAGAAAGCTGCTGTGTTCACTGAGACTTGGGAACAGCAAGATTGGTGGGGGAACATGATTGTCTTACTTATGTTGAATTTAAGGTATTTTGTGATACCAAGTGGATATATAAGGTTATACGTGCCCTGAGATTCAAAGGAGAGACCTGAGCTGGAAATTATGAATTAAAAGAAATGAGGACAATCTCAGAGACCTCTGGGACAATGTTAAATGCCCCAACATTCAAATCATAGGAGTCCCAGAAGAAGAAGACAAAAAGAAAGATCATGAGAAAATACTTGAGGAGATAATAGTTGAAAACTTCCCTAAAATGGTGAAGGAAATAATCACCCATGTCTAAGAAACCCAGAGAATTCCAAACAGGATAAACCCAAGGTGAAACACCCCAAGACACATATTAATCAAATTAACAAAGATCAAACACAAAGAACAAATATTAAAAGCAGCAAGGGAAAAACAACAAATAACACACAAGGGGATTCCCATAAAGATAACAGCTGATCTTTCAGTAGAAACTCTTCAGGCCAGGAGGGAATGGCAAGACATACTTAAAGTGATGAAAGAAAATAACCTAAGCCCAGATTACTGTACCCAGCAAGGATCTCATTCAAATTGAAGGAAAAATCAAAAGCTTTACCGACAAGCAAAACCTGAGAGAATTCAGCACCACCAAACCAGCTCTCCAACAAATGCTAAAGGATCTTCTCTAGACAGGAAACACAGAAAGGGTGTATAAACTCGAACCCAAAACAACAAAGTAAATGGCAACAGGATCATGCTTATCAATAATTACCTTAAATGTAAATGGGTTGAATGCCCCAACCAAAAGACAAAGACTGGCTGAATGGATACAAAAACAAGACCCCTATATATGCTGTCTACAAGAGACCCACCTCGAAACAAGGGACACATACAGACTGAAAGTGAAGGGCTAGAAAAAGATATTCCACGCAAATAGAGACCCAAAGAAAGCAGGAGTAGCAATACTCATATCAGATAAAATAGACTTTAAAACAAAGGCTGTGAAAAGAGACAGAGAAGGACACTGCATAATGATCAAAGGATCAATCCAAGAAGAAGATATAACAATTATAAATATATATGCACCCAACACAGGAGGACTTTAATACCCTACTCACACCTATGAATAGATCAACTAAACAGAAAATTAATAAGGAAACACAAACTTTAAATGAGACAACAGGTCAGTTAGACCTAATTGATATCTATAGGACATTTCACCCCAAAGCAATGAATTTCACCTTTTTCTCAAGTGCACATGAAACCTTCTCCAGGATAGATCACATCCTGGGCCATAAATCTAGCCTTGGTAAATTCAAAAAAATTGAAATCATTCCAAGCACCTTTTCTGACCACAATGCAGTAAGATTAAATCTCAATTACAGTAGAAAAGCTATTAAAAATTATGACATATGGAGGCTGAACAACACGCTGCTGAATAACCAACAAATCACAGAAGAAATAAAAAAAGAAATCAAAATATGCATAGAAAGGAATTAAAATGAAATCACAACTCAAAACCTGTGGGACACTGTAAAAGCAGTGCTAAGGGGAAGGTTCATAGCAGTACAGGCATACCTCAAGAAACCAGAAAAAAGTCAAATAAATAACCTAACTCTACACCTAAAGCAACTTAAAAAGGAAGAAATGAAGAACCCCAGGGTTAGTAGAAGGAAAGAAATCTTAAAAATTAGGGCAGAAATAAATGCAAAAGAAACAAAAGAGACCATAGCAAAAATCAACAAAGCCAAAAGCTGGTTCTTTGAGAGGATAAGTAAAATTGACAAACCATTAGCCAGACTCATCAAGAAACAAAGGGAGAAAAATCAAATCAATAAAATTGGAAATGAAAATGGAGAGATCACAACAGACAACACAGAAATACAAAGGATCATAAGAGACTATCAGCAATCCCACTGCTGGTATACACACTGAGGAAACCAGAACTGAAAGAGACACGTGTACCCCAANTAAGTCCAGTCTCTTCCAGTTAACTCTATGAAAATCAAGGTTGCATATATAGATTCCTTCCCACAATCACTTTCAAAATTTCTTCCTAGAAAAGTTCACAGCAGCTCAGGTCTGTTGACAGAAAGCACCAGTTTTGAAGTTCTACAGCTAGGAACACCACCTAAAATCTTACCACTGACCCAGTTTGCTGAGACGACCATCACTGATCTGGGCAATGGCCAGTGCAGCTTGTAATAATGAGCCTTCTGACCCTCCTAACCCTGGACGTGATGCCACAACTAACACTGCCGTATCTGCTACAACTGCTGCCCCAGGACCTTGGTCCTTCTGCCACCATCCCCTGGGAAAAGTTCCCTTTGACCTGCACCTCTGGGGCAGGTGCCTACCCTAGTTGCAAGGGAGGCCAGGAGAGCAAGTAGGTGGCATTATATAGTGAAAGCATCCCTTCAACATAGGAGGGAGATTCTGCATGCTGGGCAACTAAAAGGAATGACAAATATCCACTCTGAGTATTTCCACTACTATAATTCTTATTTTTCAGATCAGGAAACTTAGGATAACTGACATGCCCAAGGTCATAGAGATGGCAAGTGGCTAAATCAGTCTGTCTGATGCTGATGACTCTCTGCTCTCCTCAGGTTCCAAAGCCTCCACTTGATGGAGACTTTAGGGACAGGTGAGTTCGTGCAGGTGAGACTGTCGGTTTCATTCATCATCATCTGCATTATTGTCATCACCATTATGATATTTAAAGAGAAAATCTACAGACTTGTGACTCAAGTTCACAGTCCCCAAGTCATCAGGAAATATCTGTTGATAGAACAGAAGATGTATTTTGATTAAAACATTTAAAAAGTAGTTCCCATAGACAGACATGAAAATAAACAACTCTGATCAGGAGCCAAAGTTCAACACCAGGTCAGTGCTGTAAACACCATTTTCATCTCCTAAAGCAGCTACCATTTTGCAACTAAACTCAGTAACATCAACTTTCTGACCTGCCTGCTGTTTTCCCTGCAGCTGTTTCCACTGCAATTACAAAAGAGGAAAGCTTCTGGTCCTTTAATAATAACTCAACCCAGTCCAGAGAACACTGTACACTTAAAAAGTGGGATTCATAGTAAAAAAGGTGGGATTAGTCCTCTTCCTCATTTACACACACCCTCAAACTGTATTTTCCCAGAACACAGAGAATTGCTATATTGTCAATTCCTGGCTATATGCAGTAAGAGAGGAGAGAAAGAAGGGCAGCATTAATAAATTAAACCTACCTTTAGCCTCCAAACCACATTTTGAGCATTAGTCTCCTTTACCATGCACCCAGGCTAAAACTGAAAAATAAGAAACAAAATCCTTAATTGGGGTCACTCTCCCTCCCCTCCCCCAACAGCCCTGGCCGCCAGTCCTCTTCAGTACAGAAGTAATAAGCAGGAAAAAGATCCACAAGCCAGCACTAGGGGAATGGCATGGAGACTCCAGTGGCTAGGCCAATCCAGAGAAGCAGTTACTCACTTCTGAAGGAACCAAGGATCAGCTACACTCTTGCTCCCTAAGCAGCAGCCTTCATGTGGCTATATTTACATCGTGAGCTTTGATCAATTTCTAGAAAATTCTGATGTCCCAAAACCCACATGTATAATCTAGATTATCTCACTGGAGAAAGTGTGTGAAATATGTGTAGTCCCTGCCCTTTGTCATCTGATTCTAATTTAAACACTTCCCAGTTTCCTACTCCAACCATAATTGTTCATTGCACTGATTATAATAATTCACCTAAAACAAGCAATAAAAGGAACAGAGTCTCCTCCTGTGGCCAGAACTTTCCCAAAGCTTAGGCCTGCCAGCAATTATATGCCTTTTACTCCATGCCTTTAGCATCTTTAACAAGGTTTCTTGGTTCATTGGAGCCCCAGTCCTTAGAAATAGAAAGCAAAAACAATAGATAAAAACAATGGACTCCAAGAGTAATTATTTCTCCAATTGCCACCCACTGATAACACTGTGCTCTTGGTGAGGAGAAGCTCACCAAGAGACTACATAAAGGTGAGACACTAAGAAAAAATTGAAAGAAATTTCATATCCTGAATGATTTGGAATGATGTCTTTTTTAAAATTAAAGTATGGTTGATCATTTCAACCCCAAAGAAAGGCAATGCCAAAGAATGCTCAAACTACCGCACAATTTCACTCATCTCACACGCTAGTAAAGTAATGCTCAAAATTCTCCAAGCCAGGCTTCAGCAATACGTGAACCGTGAACTTCCAGATGTTCAGGCTGGTTTTGAAAAGGCAGAGGAACCAGAGATCAAATTTCCAACATCTGCTGGATTATTGAAAAAGCAAGAGAGTTCCAGAAAAACATATATTTCTGCTTTATTGACTATGCCAAAGCCTTTGTGTAGATCACAATAAATTGTGGAAAATTCTGAAAGAGATGGGAATACCAGATCACCTGACTTGCCTCTTGAGAAACCTATATGCAGGTCAGGAAGCAACAGTTAGAACTGGACATGGAACAACAGACTGGTTCCAAATAGGAAAAGGAGTGCGTCAAGGCTGTATATTGTTACACTCCTTATTTAACTTCTGTGCAGACTACATCATGAGAAATGCTGGGCCGGAAGAAGCACAAGCTGGAATCAAGATTGCTGGGAGAAATATTAAAAACCTCAGATATGCAGATAACACCACCCTTATGGCAGAAAGTGAAGAGAAACTAAAAAGCCTCTTGATGAAAGTGAAAGAGGAGAGTGAAAAAGTTGGCTTAAAGCTCAACATTCAAAAGACTAAGATCATGGCATCTGGTCCTATCACTTCATGGGAAGTAGATGGGGAAACAGTGGAAACAGTGTCAGACTTCATTTTTGGGGCTCCAAAATCACTGCAGATGGTGATTGCAGCCATGAAATTAAAAGACGCTTACTCCTTGGAAGGAAGTCCAGTTCAGTTCAGTTGCTCAGTTGTGTCCGACTCTTTGCGACCCCATGAATCGCAGCACACCAGGCCTCCCTGTCTATCACCACCTCCCAGAGTTCACTCAGACTCATGTCCATCGAGTCAGTGATGCCATCCAGCCATCTCATCCTCTGTCGTCCCCTTCTCCTCCTGCCCCCAATCCCTCCCAGCATCAAAGTCTTTTCCAATGAGTCAACTCTTCACATAAGGTGGCCAAAGTATTGGAGTTTCAGCTTCAGCATCATTCCTTCCAAAGAAATCCCAGGGCTGATCTCCTTCAGAATGGACTGATTGGATCTCCTTGCAGTCCAAGGGACTCTCAAGAGTCTTCTCCAATACCACAGTTCAAAAGCATCAATTCCTCGGCGCTTAGCCTTCTTCACAGTCCAACTCTCACATCCATACATGACTACTAGAAAAACCACAGCCTTGACTAGACGGACCTTAATTGGCAAGGTAATGTCTCTGCTTTTGAATATGTCATCTAGGTTGGTCATAACTTTTCTTCCAAGGAGTAAGCATCTTTTAATTTCATGGCTGCAGTCACCATCTGCAGTGATTTTAGAGCCCCCCAAAATAAAGTCTGACACTATTTCCCCTGTTTCCCCATCTATTTCCCATGGAGTGATGGGACCAGTTGCCATGACCTTTGTTGTCTGAATGTTGAGCTTTAAGCCAACTTTTTCACTCTCCTCTTTCACTTTCATCAAGAGGCTTTTATGAATGAAGTATTGATACATGCTACAATTTGAATGAACTTCAAAAACACGTTAAGTGAAAGAGCCAGACACAAAGATCACGTATTGTGTGATTCCTTTTATATGAAATATCTAGAATAAGCAGATTCAAATATACAGAAAGCAGGTTGGTAGTCATCAGGAGATGGAAGGAGAAGGGAATGGAAAGTGATTACTTCATGGGTATGAGATGTTATTCTTGGATGATGAAAAGGTTTTGAAACTAGAGAGAGGTATTTTTTTACACAACATTGTGAATGTACTAATGTCAGTGTATTATATACTTTAAAATGGTTAATTGTGTATTATGTTAATTTCACCTCAATAAGAAAAAGTTCATGTGAATATATGAAAAACTTGAAGAGTTAATTTCCTTTGTCAGTAAAAGGAAAGAAAGTTGTTAGGATCTTTAAATGTAATTTCAACTACTGCAAACTTCTTTACAGTGTTAAAATTTGCTTTACATTTTGTATCATATATATTTAAACAAGGTTTCTCACTTATGGTNGATCTAGAGAATCTCAAGTGCTTCCTCACTTTTATCTTCTTTCAATTGTAGTTCTGCTGTTCCCCCAAACCTCCAAAAGACTTGTGTGCCTAAGGCTGGAGCCAGACATGCTTGTGACTGTTCACTGAAGCTGAGTCACCACGTGGAACATCACCCCTGGACTTGTCACATGATCACATGACCAACAAACAGGAAAACATGATTGATTCCATGATTTGAAATCTCATGGAGATGGAACACTATTCTGTAGGGATCTGGAAAAAGAAAAAATAATCCTCTCATTTCAACACCCTCTCATGGTGGGGTGGGGGAATCTGTTAGCTGGTTTCTAATTGAGAAATAAATCAGAAGATCCAACTTTACCAAAACTGAAGATGTGAGCTGTACTTGTGTGCTTTGCTGCCAGAAAACAAGCCAGGAGTTTTCTTCTCCTACTCACATAGCAGAAAGTGGACGGGGTCATCTTTGCTGAACTGTGAGAAGGGGAATGTGCTGGGCCGGATTTAAATGTGGACAAATTCCTGTAAAGTTGGTCTGTGTGGTAGTTCTAAAATAAAATGGCATTAGGTACCTGGTTTACAAGAAGCTTTTTAAAAATTCTGCAGAATAAACAATAGCTCACAGAAAGAGAGAAAGGACAAGCAAAGACTAAGATCACTGCCAGGTCACAAGGCTATTTTTACTTACAGAATGAGAGAAGAAGGAGTCAGGATAAAGGGGTTCAGGCTCTTAAACTGTGCAGCATTTCCACCTTGGTACTCCCACAAACCTCAGAAGCACACATCTAGCTAAAGGCAGCCACATGCACTTATTTCTGGTGAGACTTCTATGCCTCCAACTATACACTTAATGTTTTTCTGTTCTTGTTGTGTTGGGCCTCATTCCAGGAAAGCATTCTGCCCATCATGGCTCCTGGCTCCTGGGCTCTGAGAATGAGCCCTGGGACCTATCACTGTCGCCCATGCAGGGTGCTGCATCTAATATTTCTGGGTTTTTTTGTGTTTTTTTTTTTTTAGGAATGGAAGGGGTCAGTGGGATAAACACTAAAGGCACTGACTTCAGCTGACAGGAGGAAGAGAAAGAGAAAAAAATTTCCATGAAGCTAAGGACATTCATCTCTTAGATCATAGTTTCCTTACTATGTGCACATCCACGTTTCACCAAAAGGGAGAAAGAAGGATGGACAAGGGCGTGTTAGGAGCAATAAAAAATTTTTTCCATTTCTGAAATCCAGCTTTTCTCCAGCAAATGTATTTCAGCCTAAGATGTGTTCCCCTCCAAACAGAGCCAGGTCAGGCATAGGGCACTTGAAGGGGAGAGCAGCAGAGCAACCAGAGCCAACTACTCCATCCTGCAGATGGCGACCCGGAAGCCCCCAAACGTCCCTTGCTCCAATTCTCAAGATGAGTTGATGAAAGAAACCCACGTTTCTTGTCTCCCAGACCAGTTCCCTTTTCACCTCACCACATTCTGTGATCTATGTAATCCATGCAGAATCCCAATCTAAAATGCATCTGATATCAGGAAATTTTCTACCTATTCCTCTTCACCAGTCCTCCTCAGGACTGGAGAGGAAATGCCCTTGGACTATACAACAAATGAATTCTTTTTCTATAAACCCATCCACAAAAGACTTACTTATTTATAATCTGTACTTGCATGTGGTTACATAACTCCCACCATTGTCTGTCAACATGTGTGAAAATAGTTTGTATAGTACTTTATTCGCTCTGAAATGTCCAGGATAATGTCATAAACTTGGACAGTATTGGTAGAGGTTAAGATAAGATTGAAGCATTTCAGATATCATGATAACAATGAATACAAAAATAGCCAGATCTGGTTCTATCAAATGTCCCTCTTTCATGCATGCTCCTGAAGAAGGATCTACTCCATGAACCCCATGCTACTAAAAGCTGATCAACGGCCTTCAATGCCAAGAATTAGCTTTCAGTCATAGAGTCAGGGACTCTAACTTAGCGAACCAAAATAGGGTTCACCCTCTTTCCCATTATAAATTAAAATCCAAAAACCAGCAAGTTCAGAATGAAGGTGAAAAAGTGTGAAACTTTACAAAAGACTTTGTCTTAACTCAGTAATTCACAGATATAAAAGCAGAGACAGAGGCAGGAGAGCATGCTTGAACATACATGGCCTTTTAGCGCTGTGGTCCTACCAGTGAACATGTCAATGTCTTGAACTCTAATCAATCACTTAAGTAGCTCCTCATCCTCTGATAAGCTGCTTGTGCAGATGTTATACTGATTCTGTGTGTGAGACATATTAATATTGACTATGGGTACACGTTGGGCTTCCTCGGTGACTCAGCAGTAAAGAATCCTCCTGCAATACATTAGATGCAAGAGATGTGGGTTCAGTCCCTGAGTCTGAATGATCCCCTGGAGGAGAAAATGGCAACTCACTCCAGTATTCTTGCGTGGAAAATTCAATGGACAGAGGAGCCTGACAGGCTACAATGAGTCTGATATGACCGAGCACAGCACAGACAAATGGAACATGATATGAGAAATCTGAAATCAATGTAAGTGCTCAAAACTGCCTCAGGATCTCACTGGGAGAAACCCAGATTGGAAAAGGCTGCTGAGCACAAATCTTCTTGGCCAGTTCTTACCTATCTGACTCCAATGTGAAGGAGAAATGCTCCTACGTCCAGCTCATCCAAAGTTTTGATAGGATATTTTTACCATCTCTGGATCAGTAGCCACAATATATTTTCCTTGTGAGTACTCTCAGGTCAAAGCGCATCTTGCAAGAACATGTAATTCTCCAAGTCAAAAGCAAACAAATTCCCACATTCTTTACTAAACATTCCTGGAAAACCATGACCCACACACTGGTTTCACAGTTCATAGTATAAAAAAAAAAGAAGATCAAAGTGATTAAAATAATAGATTAAAACTGAATCATAGAATTTTTTGAGGATTCTAGTTGCTTTATTCTTATTTTCATGTTTTTTAATTAAAAAATTTAAATGTAGGCACAAATGCTTCTCAGCCAGCGCGATTCAGAATGACAGGGTCATTTGCTATCTGCACATAGGCTGCCATATGATACCTTTACCGAGTATCCACTTTGTTTAATGTGTTGATCTGTGAAAGGTATTATGAGGACTATATAGATACATAAGACCTAGTTGTGCTCTCAAGACTCACAATCAAGTAAGAGAAACAAAAACAACAATAGGACTGTTAAAGCATTTTATTTTAGCATGAAAAGTCTACATCATGGAGTCACACCTCCCAGCTTTAAATCCCACTTTTAGTGGGATTAAATCCCACTAATCTGCTTATTTAACTTATATGCCGAGTACATCATGAGAAACCCTGGGCTGGAAGAAGCACAAGCGGGAATCAAGATTGCCAGGAGAAATATCAATCACCTCAGATATGCAGATAACACCACCTTTATGGCAGAAAGTGAAGAGGAACTAAAAGGTCTCTTGATGAAAGTGAAAGAGGAGAGTGAAAAAGCTGGCTTAAAACTCAACATTCAGAAAACAAAGATCATGGTATCTGGTCCCATCACTTCATGGGATATAGACGGGGAAACAGGCGAAACAGTGTCAGACTTCATTTTGGGGGGCTCCAAAATCACTGCAGATGGTGACTGAGCCATGAAATTAAAAGACGCTTACTCCTTGGAAGGAAAGTTATGACCAACCTAGATGGCATATTCAAATGCAGAGACATTACTTTGCCGACTAAGGTCCTTCTAAGTCAAGGCTATGGTTTTTCCTGTGGTCAGGTATGGATGTGAGAGTTGGACTGTGAAGAAGGCTGAGTGCCGAAAAATTGATGCTTTTGAACTGTGGTGTTGGAGAAGACTCTTGAGAGTCCCTTGGACTGCAAGGAGATCCAATCAGTCCATTCTGAAGGAGATCAGCCCTGGGATTTCTTTGGAAGGAATGATGCTGAAGCTGAAACTCCAGTACTTTCGCCATCTCATGCAAAGAGTTGACTCATTGGAACAGACTCTGATGCTGGGAGGGATTGGGGGCAGGAGGAGAAGGGGACGACCAAGGATGAGATGGCTGGATGGCATCACGGACTCGATGGACATGAGTCTGAGTGAACTCCGGGAGTTGGTGATAGACAGGGAGGCCTGGCATGCTGCGATTCATGGAGTCGCAAAGAGTTGGACACGACTGAGCGACTGAACTGAACTGAACTGAATCCCATATTACTAGTCTTTGAACTCTAGGGCAAGTATATTGACTGCTCTGAGCCTTAGCTTCCTTACCTGTAAAATAGAGGAGATAAAAAATAGTTACCAACTTGATGAATTGTTTCAAGGTTAAAAAGTTTTTTTTAACATGTAGTTCAAAATGGTAGTAAGAATTCAATAAATTTAGCTACCATTGTATAAGCACATGAACAAATTTGTATCCATATGAAGTATATACAAAGAGCCATCTTTGCAAGCAATGAACCAGTTCAATCTTTGGTCCTTTCTTGATAAAAAAAAAATGAGATAGGTATGTAGATAGATAGATAAATAATTAATAGATAAAAAAGAAAATATCTATACCCACTAAATATCTTCACCCATTAGAGCTTGTTCAGTCACTCAGTCATGAAAAACTCCTTTCAACCCCATGGACTTCAGCATGCCAGGCTTCCCTGTCCTTCACTATCTCCCAGAGTTTGCTCAAACTTATGTCCATTGAGTCGATGATGCCACACAATCATCTCATTTTCTGTTGCCCTCTTCTCTTCCTCCCGTCAATATTTCTCAGCTTCAGGGTCTTTTCCAATGCATCAGCTCTTCACATCAGGAGGCAATGGACTGGATCTTCAGCTTCAGCATCAGTCCTTCCAATGAATATCCATGGCTGATTTCCTTTAGGATTGACTGGCTTGATCTCCTTGCTGTCCAAGGGACTCTCATGAGTCTTCTCTAGCACCACAGTTCGAAAGCATCAATTCCTCAGTGCTCAGCCTTCTTTATAGTTCAACTATCACATCCATACATGACTACTGGAAAAACCATAGCTTTGACTATACAGACCTTTGTTGGCAAAGTGATGTCTCTGCTCTTGAATATGCTATCTAGGTTTGTCATAGCTTTTCTTCCAAGGAGCAAGCATCTTTTAATTTCATCTTTCATTCTCACATGAAGAAAAATGAGATTCCTTTTACTTGGAGCTGGTGCCTGTCTCCCTTTCCCCCAGCTCCTTGACTGAGAGTGCTCTTTGTCTGACTGCCTCCAATGGTGGAGTGTTTGCTTGATCTTTCTTAGACTGAAGTCCTCTTCAGAATAAGAATACTAAGACCAGATCCGCTGCTGCTGCTGCTGCTGCTGCTGCTAAGTCACTTCAATCGTGTCCAACTCTGTGCAACCCCATAAGATTGCAGCCCACCAGGCTCCCCTGACCCTGGGATTCTCCAGGCAAGAACACTGGAGTGGGCTGCCATTTCCTTCTCTAATGCATGAAAGTGAAAAGTGAAAATGAAATCACTCAGTCGCGCCGGACTCTTAGCGACCCCACGGACTGCAGCCCACTAGGCTACTCTGTCCATGGGATTTTCCAGGCAAGAGTACTGGAGTGGGGTGCCATTGCTTTCTCCGAAGGCCAGATCTAGTCTAATGCAAAAATAAACATGGGGATTTTTCAAGAACTTTACATAATTCTGATCTAAAATGGTCACTAATTCAGTACGTTTAAAAGACGTGAATAATGCTCCTAAGTCAAGTGACACTTGCCAATTATGCCAGGATGAACTATCATCTGCATTTTTTAAAAAGGCCTAAGTAGTATAAATTATCATTCTGGATTAATTCATTTACTCATTCAAAAAAATATTTGCTGAGCACTTCTAACGCATCATTATAAGCATTATATGCATCGGGTATAAGCATCACAGCTATAAGAGGGAACAAATCCAATGAAAATCCCTTTTTCATGAAATTAACATTAGCAATTCAATATCACTGGGACTGTTATGGACTTAGGATGATCTTTGCAGTGCCATAGGGAATGCAAAGTATGTAAAAGCTGCTGGGCATTGATCTCCTTGTTCCTTATAATCTTGGTTAGCTGTGGAGTTGGAATGAAAATAAAAGTTACACCTATGAAGTGGCTCATTGCAGTATAAAGCAAAGCAATATAAAACAGAGTTTAAGGCAAGGCAAGGGGCTCAGGCAATCAGAGTTGAAAGTACCTGAATAATTTATACTCAGTAGGCATATTTGATAAACACATCTTTCTTTGAGCAAGCAAAGCATTCATAAGCAATTATGTGGAATTTGAGAAAGACTGGGAAAATGGGATAATCAAAATAAGAGTGGTCAAAATAAGGTGAGTTATTTCTATCACTATTTATCTTACTTGTTTGCTCAAAAAAATGATACTCTATCATTTACTAGAATTTAGAACAAAATAGTACTTTGTGGCCCATGAAATTTGGTGTAACCCTATTATTTAAACTCATATTGGCAGTTACAGATTAATATCAAACAAAACATTCAAATCACACAAAACTGTATTTTGTGTAGCCAAGTATAAGTGACTTCCAAATGCAGTGGATTTATGTCCAAGTTGAGACCATAACCAATTTGTAGAATTCCTGACACTAAACTTACTTGATTAAATTTTCCAGTCTCACCATTTTCCACGAATGGCTTCTAAACTACTTTACTCACATAGCTCAAAGAGCAATGGTGACTATTGCATCTTGAGGAGAGGACAGGGTATAAATGGGTCGTTGTTGTTTTTCTTTATTTTTTTTGAGGGGCGCAGCTAAAGTCAGAGCTTCATTTCTAAGATTTTTTTTTAAGACACATAAACTCAGGAGGTAAATTCAAGTACCCTAATTAGACTACCTCTAATGAGGAAATGGATAGGACTTGCTACATCACTTTTTATTTTTGTTAAAAGTCAGCTCTGGGAGATGGTAATATGGTTTATTTTCAACAAGTCTAGGAAGTAGAATATTTTGAATCCATGATGTATCTGGTTTCCCTCCCTCTCCAATACCGTGAAAAGCCTATTGTCTCCTGATACATCAAAATATCTCTTTTAAACATTTTTGAGCATGCTATATTCTTTCAAGACATGGTTCCTTCATTTACTGCACTCATTGGCAGAAATAAGTACACTAATAACTTAAGATCATAATCAAAAGCACAACTTTTAGGCATGACCTGATTTGAAATTAACCACCTTCTAGGTTCTAAATCAAAAATATTGCATTCTGAGTAGAATTTCTCCTAAACACTTTTCTCTATATCGTAATAAAGTGTATGACAGGAGTCAACAGTAAAACTACCATACTTAAAGTCCAAGTAATGAATATTGGCCTAAGAAATCCAATGCTTAAATTAACAAAAAGGAAACTAGCACCCATTTTAGGAGAAGTATCTAGTAAACCAAGGAATATTCCGCTTTCAGAGAGTAGAAACTTGTTCTTTATTAGAATATGGCTAAATTTAATTGAGTTCAATCAGAGTTACCCACAGATTTGATAATGCTAAACAAGTAGTCAGTGACCACAGTCCCCATTCAGAGTAGCTTTTAAGCATATTTGGAGGTGAGCAAGAATTTGAGATAGAAACTGACCCACAGTCCAATAGACAGAACTGCTACAGCCCCTGCAAAAAGTGATATCTACAAAGTTTGTGGCAGCGGATGGATGGCTTTCTTAAGATACAGTTGTATCACAATCATGGTTTCAAAGTATATGCCACCTCTATAACTATGTAAATTGCTGCCAAGTTACTCAAATGCTGGAAATTAGAGATATGAAGGAAAGGGTCAGAGATACAGCTATGGGGCCAGCAAACCTTGCTTTGGCCCTCAGTAGATTTTTGTATATGAGGGTCCCGTGACACTGGTATGTTCTCCAGAAAAGCAATCTCCCCACTTCAATTTAGGAAAATTCTCTTATAAACAAGGCATTTTTCTCTGAGAACCAACCCCTTATCAAGTGTTTAGAATCCCATCCATATCTTTCTTAACCAGTTTTAAATAGTTACTATACATAAAATATATTCACTGACAGCCTAGTAATTCTCTAAACAATACCACCAAATCCTCCAACAGAACAAAATCTCTAACAGAGCCTCCTCACTTCAACAGACAGAATGCAAGCCCCTTGGAATGCCAACAGCTGTGACCAAAATGAAAATTTCTTCTAAAACTAGTGAGTTTCTATTATAATATCTTTGGACTATTGCAGGGGCTCTGGCTGCTCTTAAACCCTTCCCCAGACAGTTAATATACTGACAGTTTTGCAGACTTTTGTCCCTGGCAAAAGCCTTGTATGATTAATCCACTCAAAGCACTGCCCATATATATAAAAACAACACTGTTGACAGTAACTGCTAAATACCAAGATTTCGGAATACTGAAATATGACATACAACCCCTTCTACTTTGTGAACGAACAGCTTTGAAAAGTTGGGGGTGGTACAAATTAGGACTATAAAAGTAAAAAGCAATTAATGACATCCCACCTCACACAGAACATTACATACATATTGTGCACCAAAGGAAGGTTGAAAATATGTCCAATAAGTGTGACCCATATAGAAAAATAATCTTTAAACCTGAAAAAAACATTACCTTAGAGCATGTACAAAGCAACATCCTCATGAATATCTCTACAACTATATTTTACACTCTCGAGAATGGCTCTCAAGTAGGGAGATTTCACATACAACCCTAAGGGGATATTTAGCAATGTCTGGAAGTATTTTTGGTTGTCACAGTGAAAGTAAAAGTGTTAGTCACTCAGTCGTGGCCGACTTTTTGTTACCCCACAGACTGTAGCCCACCAGGCTCCTCCATCCATGGAATTCTCCAGGCAAGAATACTGGAGTGGGTAGCCATTCCATTCTCCAGGGCGTCTTCCAGACCCAGGGATCAAACTTGAGTCTCCCGCATTGCAGGGAGATTCTTTACCATCTGAGCCATTAACCTTATGCCTAAAGGAACTACAAAAAGAACAAATAAAATCTAAAGTTAGTAAAAAGAAAGAAATCATAAAGATTGAAGCAGAAATAAAAGAAAGATCAAAAGGACAATGAAAAAATCAATGAATTAAGATAGAAAGATTTTTTTTGAAAAGATAGATAAGATTGATAAAACTTTCATTAAGAAAATAATAAAGAGATCTCAAATTAATAAAATTATAAGTGAAAGAGGAGAAGTTACATTTGACACTACAGAGATACAAAGGATCATAAGAGATTACCACAAATAATTATTATACAACAATAAAGTGGACAGATCACAAGNGAAAAAGAAAGAAATTAAAGGAATCCAAATCAGGAAGGGAGAAGTAAAACTGTAAGTGTTTGAGATAACATGATGCTATGTATAGGAAACCCCAAAGATGTTACTAAAAATAATAGAATAAATACATTCAGTAAAGTTGCAGGAAAAAATAATATACAGAAATATGTTGCTTTCTATACACTAATAATGAGCTATATAAAGAGAAATTAAGAAAACTGTCATTGACAACTGCATCAAAAGGAATAAATATATTTAGGAATAAATCTAATCAAAGAGAAAAATGACTTGTACTCTTAAAACCATAAGACATTGATGAAATAAACTGAAGATGAAACACAAACAAATGGAAAGATATATCGTGCTCATGAATTGAAAGAATTAATATTGTTAAAATGGCCATACCATTCAGGGCAATCTATAAATTCAATGCAATTTCTATCAAAATACCAATGGGATTTTTTTGCAGTAAAAGAAAAATAGTTCTACGATTTGTATGATAACAAGAAGTCAAAACAGTCTTGAGAAAGAACAAAGGTGAAGGTAACATACTCCTTGATTTCAAACGGTACTCCAAAGAAACGGTAATCAAAACAGTATGGTACTGGCACAAGAATAGATGCATAGATCAACAGAACAGAATAGAGAGCCCAGAAATGAACCCACACTTACACAATCTATGACAAAGGAGGTGAGAATATACAATGGGGAAAAAACAGCCTTTTCAAAAATGCTGTTGGGAAAACTGGACAGCTATACGAGGAAAAAATCAAACAGGATTAGTCTCTGATACTTACATATGAAAATAAACTGAAAATGAAATAAATACTTAATGTGAGACCTAGCACCATAAATGTTCTAGAAGAAAATATAGGCAGTAAGCTCTTTGACATTGGTCTTAGCAATATTTTTTAATATGCCTCTTGAGGCATGGGAAACAAAAATAAATAAATGGGATTAGAGCATACTAAAAAACTTTTGCAGAACAAAGGAAGCTATCAACAAAACAGAAAGGCAGCCTAGTGAATGAAATATTTGCAAATGATATATCCACTAAAAAATTAATACCCAACATATTTACGAAGAACTCACAATTCGACATCAAAAACAACAACAACAACTAAAAAATAGGCAGAGGACCTGAATAGACTTTGTTTTCCAAAGAAGTTATACAGATACATGGGTCACAGGCACATGAAAAGATGCTCAACATCACTAACCATCAGGGAAATTCAAATTAAAACCATAATGAGATACAGCCTTACACCTGTCAGAATGATTATTATCAAAAAGACAACAAATGACACGTGTTGGCAAGGATGTGAAGAAAAAGGAACTCTACTGCACTACTGGTGGCATTATAAATTGGAGCAGCCATTAGGGAGATTCCTCAAAAAGTTTAAAATAGAAGTGACATATGATCCAGCAATTTCATTTCTGGATACTTACTTGAAGAAAACAAAAACACCGATTTGAAAAGACATATGCACATCAATGTTCATTGCAGGATTATTTGCAATAGCCAAGATAGGAAACAATCTAGTGTTCACTGATAGATGAATGGATAGAGAAGATTTGGAATGAAATATTACTCAGCTTTAAAAGGAATGAAATCTTGCCAATTGGAACAACACAGATGAATCTAAAACATAGTATGCATAGTGAAATAAGTCACACAGAAAAAGACAAATACCATATGATCTCACTCATATGAGGAACCTAAAAGCAAAACAACAAAGAAAACAAAGCAAAATGAAAACAGACTCGTAGAAACAGAGAACAAACAGGTGGTTGCAAAACTGGAAAGGGATGGAGTGGACACAATACGTGAAGGGAATTAAGAGATACAAACCACCAGTCAGACAATAGGTAGGCCATGGGGAGGTAATATACAGTGCAAGGTATATGGTCAAAAATATTTTAATAACTTTGTATGGTTACTAGGTTTCTCTTGGTGATCATCTCACAATGCATGCAAGTGTCAAAGCACTATGTAGTACATCTGAAATTAACATATGGTATACCAGCTATATTTCAATCAAAAATACTTTCTTAGCTCTGAACAAGGCAGGGATAAAATTTAGGACACCCCTAAAAAATCTTCAAAATATAGCATGTGAAGAGCAAATAGATTTTAAATATGAAGTTGTCTGCCAAAGGCTGATGAATGTCAATGTTGTTAATGGAATGAAATGGCAAATGAAAATGAATAGAATATGGCCTAGGAGCAATAGGATATGGCCAAAGAGAATGCTTAAAATGTGGGACATATGGGTCTACTCACCCGTTATATTTGAAATCCTCAGAATGTATTAAAACTAGTTATCTAACAGAAATACTATGACATTTATGTCTCTTTTCCTTCTACCCAAAATTTAAAATAACTTTTGAATAGCCAATAAAAAAGTTCCATCAAGTGCCAGATCAATCAGTCAGCAACATTTATTTAGCTAACACTGTACAAAGAACATTATATTATGCAATGAAAGAGGATTAGAAACAGCTCCTTTGAGTTGCTTACAATCTGTTTGGGAATAAATAAATGGTAACATATGAAAACAATTTTAGGACATTTACTTTACAAAGCAACATTTTACTGAGTGCCTCTATAAACACTACTTTATACTCTGGGGCATTTTAAAATAATACAGTTTCCCTTTGTTGGTGTAGAAATAGCTGAATATGATAGAAATCTACTAAAATTTACGGCCCCCAAATCAGCCAGCTAAACCAATTACAAACAATTGAATGCAGACTTATTTGGAGCACATAAGGGTAGTTAGTTAAATAGTTTACTCTTCTAAAATAATTCCTTGTGTGTTATCTTTTCAGAAAAGGGAAATTTCATGGCTGGATTTCATAAAAATATCTGCACCACCACAAAAATGTCACAAAATAGAAAATCAACATTCTTTCTCCCCTCTAGTCTCAGATTATAAACAGATTCATATATGCACAGGGCAGTGGCACCTTTGAGAGGCAGTGGGTGGAAACAAACACCTTCATGAGGGTTGGGGGACCCAAACCACAGGCTAAAGTCTGTGTCTCCTTATGTGCTGAGTCTAATGCCAAATATATCCTGGAAATGGAAAAACACTGTCATTTGTATATATTTATCCAGTAGTTTTGAAGGCAAGAAAAGAGTCTGAGGGTAGTTCTTAGAACTTTTGACTGAGTTCAGAAATAGTTATGAATGTAGACAAAACAGAAATATGCATTTATTCATTGTGTGGAAAAATTATCTCAAGCACTTGACTGGGCAAAGATAGCTAGAAATATTAGATACATGCCAAATGTACCTGAAATGAGTTCTACTTACAGTTCATATTCTGTTTGCTAAAGGAGTAAAATTGTTAGTTGCCAATAATGGAGATAAGAATTTTGTAAATGGTCAGAATTTCACCCCTCTCTTTAAGATTTGAGTCTTCTTCACAACTCAACCACAATTAAAAAAAAAAAACAAAAAAAACTTATTTTAAAAATGGGTTGTAAGCTGCCATTTCTACTTAATGTCACACAGGCATCTCAAACCCAAGTGTGTGTTAGTTTTTGAGCCGCGAGAGAAGCACCCGAGCCCAAAGTATGCACAACTGAACTGTTTCTTTGCTGTATCTGTTCTTCCCCTCTCAAGAAATCCTAATAGTCCTCTCCTTACCCAGTCAGAAATGCTGGGACTGTCTTGACTCGCCTCTACTCAACATGGCATCTACTTCATGAGAAACTGATTCTACCTCCTCACACTCACAGATCTACCCCACTTCTTCATATTTTCTAATATTACTTTAGTCCCCAAATAGTGCCTTTTGTCTTTTTGGTCTACCTTTAGCCATCTTTCACGATGTCATCAGAGTAACCTTTCTAAAATGCAAATACATATATATGACTTCCTAGTTTGAAAAACTAAAATAAGGATTATTTCTGCTGCCACTGTGGCAATTCCTATTTTGGGAAATAAGAATATAGATGTCAAGGATATACAATAGCAACTGAACCACTTACTATACCTGTAAACCACAGTTATTTAACTCCGTTAACAACCACATATAACCCTGATGAAGTATTCATAAATTGAATCACCACTGTCATGGTAGAGTTCCTCCATATTTTTACACTCCATTTTTTCTCACTTTTATTACCATTCTTATTTCAAGAATTAAAAAAAATTTCCAATTACATTTCCTACATATTTTTAAAAAGTAAGCTGGTGACAGCATCTTGAGCATGTCTTGGAAAAAGACAGAAAGTTGAATTTCCCATGGGACGTGAGTAGGTACAATACTTCCGGTTTCTACTTCCTGCTGAATTGTAAGTCTGCTGATGTCCTGGGAAGCTGGACTGTAGATTTTTGAAATGCAAGTGGATATGATTAGTCAAGTGTTTATGTTACAATAATTGGAAAAAAATCTAGATTTTGTGAAATACACAACCACATAGGAGGTTTGAAAAGAAGGAATTAAAGTATCATTATCCATATATTATACAGAGTATAATTATACATAAAGTATCATTATCCACTATTCACAAATGACACTTGATTTAGAAAACACTAATATTATCACCTGAAAACTATTAGCGTCAGCACCATAACTTTCTTGGAAATTCACAAAAATCATGTATTAATATAAAGTATGGAAAAAGTCCTAACTTAAGAGCAACAAGAGCTTTGAGGGCTTCTCTGGTGGCTCAAATGATAAAGAATCTGCCTGCAACGTGGGAGACCTGGGTTCAATCCATAGGTTGGGAAGATCTCCTGGAGAACGGAACGCTATTGATTCCAGTATTCTGGCTGGAGATTTCCATGGACAGAGGAGCCTGGCAGGCTACAGTCTACGGGGTCGCAAAGAGTTGGACACGACTGAGCAACTTTCACTTCCCTTTTTCAAGAGCAACAAAAACTGAAATATCTAAAAATCACCTTTTAAAAACATATGGGAATTAAATGAGAGCTATATCACAGTTCAAGATAATTTATAAAGTTAAAGGTTTAATGCAATTATAATCAAATCAAAATTCAGATAGAATTTTCTTAGTAATTTGATGAAATGCTTCTAAAATTAATGAGATAAATTGAATATATTTGTAACAACTCAAAACATCTCTTACTCTCCTCAGTTTATTTTTCAAGAAATCCTAGGCTGGGTTTTAAGTCCCTTGCCTCATGGATCTTTCTGGCATCTTCACACTTTTAATAGCTCATCATTTCTGTACCTCTCTCCCAACGAGGTGGTTGAAATCAAGGACAGTATCATTCATAATTTCTACCACACAGCATGAACAACCACACCCACAGAGTAATGTTAACAGACCCATGTCACCCTGCAAGGTGGGCAGCAGTGCCATGCTATAGAATTCTCTTTGTTCCTGCCCTCATTTCCATATTGATCAATGATCAAATAAATTTGTACATGATACACTGGGTATTTTGTGAATGGAAAGTTTGCTAGGAATAAATAAATTGGTAGAAACATGAATGCTTGTTTCTGGAAACACAGATGCACATGTGCTTAGTCACTCAGTCATGTCCAACTCTTTCTAATCCCTCGGACTATAGTCCACCAGGCTCCTCTGTCCATGTGGATTCTCTAGGCAAGAATACTGGAGTTGGTTGCCATGCCCTCTTTCAGGGCATCTTCTCAACCTACGGGTCAAACCCAGGTCTCCCACATTGCAGGCATATTCTTTACCATCTGAGCCTCACAGATGCACAGTCCTCTACCAATAAAGATTAGAGAACAGAGATAGGAACAGATTTTTTAGAACATACTTGGAAGCTACACAGTGACGTGGTCTCCAAACTCTCATACAAGGTGACTTTATGTAGTCTAAATGATCATAGATTCATTTTGAAAAGCAATGGAAGATACTATGTTTCCAACTATAGAAACAATCTTCAGATTTCTATGGGTTATATTTTGTTTGGATTAAAATCACCTAAAGTTTGGCTTTCATTTCGGATTTCTGTAAAATCAGTTTGACTATGTCATCTTTTTAAAGCAAAAATACAACTTTGTATCACTACACAGTAGACTCCCTGAGTCTTGGGAAAATTAAACTTTGCCCTGAAACTTCATAGCATGTCAGGACTGGACTAGATTCAAAGCCAGACAAGAACTTGGCCCTCAGACTTTCCCATAACTGTGAGAATAGCAAAGCTGTGGCTAAATGTAGACAACTAGTCAAGGCACTTGTTCTGTTAGTACTCTTCACTGTTTTCTGGGAGGTTCTCAAATGTCAAGATATGCCATCCATCCAGAAGTTACTCTATCAGATAAATTTTCCTTGAAGATCCTATCAGAACCTCAAGACATCAAGATGTGGCAGTGTAAGACATCAGTTAAAAACAGAATATGAAAGACTTTCCAAATAAAGAAATTAGACAAGCTGTATCTTAAAACATTTCTTCTTTTCTTTGTCTTTCTTTCTTTCTTTCTCATCCATTTATAAATATGCATTGCGTGCATACTCAGTCACTCAGTGGTGTTCAGCTCTTTGCAGCCCCATGGACTTTGCAGCCTGCCAGGCTCCTCTGTCCACAAAACTTTCCAGGCAACAATACTGGATGTGTTGTCATTTCCTACTCCAGGGGATCTTCCCAGCCAATGGACTGAACATTCATCTCTTGCATCTCCTGCACCAGTTGGTGGATTTTTTACCACTGCGTCGTCTGGAAGCCCATAAATGTGCATATCTTGGCAGTAATAATGCAGCAAAATGCAATGGAGGTATATAGATTAAAGGATTTTCCTGGTAGCTCAGCTGTAAAGAATCTGCCTGTAATTCAGGAGACCCTGGTTTGATTCCTGGGTCTGGAAGATCCCCTGCAGAAGGCATAGGCTACCCATTCCAGTACTCTTGGGCTTCCCTGGTGGCTCATATGGTAAAGAATCCACTTGCAATGAGTTCAGTCCCTAGGTTGGGAAGATCCCCTGGATGAGGGCATGGCAACTCACTCCAGTATTCCAGCATTCTTGCCTGAAGAATCCCCATAGACAGAGGAGCCAATGGGCTACAGCCAATGGGGTCACAAAGAGTTGGACATGACTGAGCGACTAAGCACGTGCATGCACACACATGTAGATTAAAACTCTAACATAAAAAAATAGATCATCTTCGTTTTAGACATATATGAAATTTGCCCTTTTAAGAGAAAAGTTCAAGCGATGGGTCATTGATATTTTTTCACTATAGCCCAGGGCCATTAATCATAAGTGATGATAAACCATAAGAATGTGGGCATCTTCAAACATGTAGGTACCAGTCTGCAAGCCTCACACAACAATGCTACTTCCTATAAAGATTTCTACACACAAACAAATTGCCCTACGTGCCATGGGGAATGCTACGGAGAAAGACAATCTATAATTACACTTTCAGTAAACGCAAATGCACAAAATAGTTTCAAAACCATCACCATGGATTTCAGCAATATCTTTTGGTTTACCAAATACATAGTTGACTAGTTTGGACTTGGTTTTAAAAATCAAAATAAATGCTAAATCCCTGATATGTTTGTAGAAGAAAATGCCAGCAGCATCATGGGCTGCTGATAATGAACACTATGACAGAAAGTGGAGCCCTAGAGACTAAAATTTTCCATCCCTACTTCCACCCTTAATAAATCGTTTTGTCTTCAGACTGCATGGGTAACCCAAGTATCAACTGGAATCTACTCTCTCCTTGATTCAAATATCCATCCCATGGGTTGTGGGAAACCAAATGCCACTTCAAAAGCTCTAGACATTTGGGGAATTGGGGGATGGGGAAGGGCTTCCTGGGCTCTGAATGCCTGTTTCAACTTGACGTGTCCACTTATGGCTCTTCCTGTTCATGCTGACCTTGTTCTCCCAGGCTTTGTCCTGGCACCTCAAATGTGACAATCAGCAAAGCCCTGTCTGGGCCCCCATCTGGGACTGGGGGAACAAATCTGGAGGCCATCATTTAGGAATTTAATTCATCAGCCTAAAAAAATGGAATGAAGTCTTTCCCATAATTTTCCATCCAAAAACAAAAGAAGGTCCATAATGCATGAATGTTTATAACAGATGTCACTAAAATCTGATGAGTTGAAATAATTTATAATTTCAGAAACAGTAACAACTTCATTCAATAAGAAGCGTTCTTGTTGTTAAGAATCTGCAGGCACCTCGACACTCCATCTTTCACTCACTGCTTTTACCCTTGGAGGTTTCCCAGGACCACATCTTCTCCCCAGATGCTCTCCTCTCTCTCCTGCCATTTCTCATCCCCTACCCTTCCTTTCTTTTTGCCTTTTCATACTGTTCATGGGGATCCTAAGGGAAAAATACTGAAGTGGCTTGCCATTCCCTTCTCCAGGTGACCACGTTTTGTCAGAACTCTACACCATGACCCTTCTGTCTTGAGTGGCCCTACATGGCATGGCTCATTGTTTCACTGAGTTTAGACAAGCCTGTGGTCCATGTGATCGGTTTGGTTAGTTTTCTGTGATTGTGATTTTCATTCTGTCTACTCTCTGATGCATAAGAATAAGAGGCTTATGGAAGCTTCCTGATGAGAGGGACTTGACTGTGGAGGAAACTGGGTCTTGTTCTGATGGGCAGGGCCATGCTCAGTAAATCTTTAATCCAATTTTCTGTTGATAGGCAGGGCTTTGTTCCCTCCCTATTGTTTGACCTGAGGCCAAACTGTTGACCCACGCCTCCACTGGAGACTGCTGGACACTCACAGGCAAATCTGGGTCAGTCTCTTGTGTGGTCATTTCTCCTTTCTCCTGGCTCCTGGTGTGCACAAGGTTTTGTTTGTGCCCACCAAGAGTCTGTTTCCCCGTTCTGCGGAAGTTCTGTAAGCAAAACCCACGGGCCCCCAAAGTCAAATTCACTGGGGGTTCTCAGTCCCTTTGCCAGATCCCCAGGTTGGGAAATCTATTGTGGGTCCTAGAACTTTCTTAACAGTGTGAGAACTTCTTTGGTATAATTGTTCTGCAGTTTGTGGGTCATCTGCTTGGTGGCTCTGTGGTGGGGCTGATGGCAACTTCCTCCAAGAGGGGTTATGCCACATGCTGCATGACCCAGATCTGCTGCAGCCAGAGCCCCTGTCCCCATGGCAGGTTACTGCTGACCTGTGCCTCTGGAGGAGACACTCAAACACTAAAATGCAAGTCTGGCTCAGTCTCTGTCGTGCCTCTGCATCCTGGTGCACACAAGATTTTGTTTGAGCCCTCTGAGCATCTCTGGCCAGGAAGGGGTTTGATTCTAAACATGATTTGGCCCCTCCTACTGTCTTGTTTTGCCCTTGGACATGGGGTATCATTTTTTGGTAGGATCCAACATTCTCCCGTTAATGGTTTTTCAGCAGCAAGTTGAAAAGGCAAGAAAGATATGTCACTGAAAGATGAACTCGCCAGGTCGGTAGGTGCCCAATATGCTACTGGAAAAGAGTGGAGAAATAACTCCAGAAAAACTGAAGGGATGGAGCCAAAGCAAAAATAATGCCCACTTGTGGATGTGACTGGTGATGGAAGTAAAGTCTGATGCTGTAAAGAACAATACTGCATAAGAACCTGATATGTTAGGTCCAAGAATCAAGGTAAATTTAAAGTGGTCAAACAGAAAATGGCATGAGTGATCATTGAAATTTTAGGATCAGTGAACTAAAATGGACTGGAATGGGCAAATTTAATTCAGATGACCATTATATATACACTGTAGGCAAAAACCCCTTAGAAGAAATGGAGTAGCATCATAGTCAACAAGAGTCCAAAATGCAGTACTTGGGTGCACTGTCAAAGACAACAGAATGATCTCTGTTCGTTTCCAAGGCAAACCATTCAGTATCACAGTAATCCAAGTCTATGCCCCAACCACTAATGCCAAAGAAGCTGAAGTTGAATGGTTCCATGAGGACCTACAAGACCTTCTAGAACTAACACCCAAAAAAGATGTCCTTTTCATCATAGGGGACTGGAATGCAAAAGTAGAAAATCAAGAGATACCTGGAGTAACAGGCAAGTTTGGCCTTGGCGTACAGGGCAAAGGCTAACAGAGTTTTGTCAAGAGAATGCACTGGTCATAGAAAACACCCTCTTCCAACAACACAAAAGATGACTCTACACATGGACATCACCAGATGGTCAAGACCAAAATCAGATTGATTCTATTCTTTGCAGCCAAAGATGAAGAAGCTCTATATAGTCAGCAAAAACAAGACCGGGAGCTGACTGTGGCTCAGATCATGAACTCCTTATTGCAAAATTCAGATTTAAATAGAAGAAAGTAGGAAAAAACACTAGACCATTCAAGGATGACCTAAATCAAATCCCTTACAATTATACAGTGGAAGGGACAGCTTCCAGGGATTAGATTTGATGGATAGAGTGCCTGAAGAACTATGGACAGAGGTTTGTGACAATGTACAGGAGGCAGGGATCAAGACCATTCCCAAGAAAAACAAAGCAAACATTTTGCAAAAAGGCAAAATGGTTGTAGGAGGAGGTCTTACAAATAGCTGAAAAAAGAAGAGAAATGAAAGGCAAAGGAGAAAAGGAAGGATAAACCCATCTGAATGCAGAGTTTCAAAGACTAGCACAGAGAAATAAGAAAGACTTCCTCAGTAATAATTGCAAAGAAATAGAGAAAAACAATAGAATGGGAAAGACTAGAGATCTCTTCAAGAAAATTAGAGATACCACGGAACATTTCATGCAAAGATGGGCACAATAAAGGTCACAAATGGTATGGACTTAACTGAAGGTGAAGTTGCTCAGTCGTATCCAACTCTTCACAATCCCATGGATTGCAGCCTACCAGGCTCCTTCATCCATAGGATTTTCCAGGCAAGAGTACTGGAGTGGGGTGTCATTGCCTTCTCCAGACTTAACAGAAGCAGAAGATATTAAGAAGAGGTGGCAAGAATACACAGAAGAACTATACAAAAAAGATCTTCAACACCCAGATAAGCATGATGGTGTGATCAATCACCTAGAGCCAGACATCCTAGAGTCCAAAGTCAAGTGGGCCTTAGGAAGCATCACTACCTACAAAGCTAGTGGAGGTGATGGAATTCCAGCTGACCTATTTCAAGCCCTAAAAGATGATGCTGTGAAAGTGCTGCACTCAATACGCCAACAAATTTGGAAAACTCAGCAGCACTGGTAAAGGTCAGCTTTCATTTCAATCCAAAAGAAAGGCAATGCCGAAGAATCTTCAAACCACTAAAAAATTGCACTCATCTCACATGCTAACAAAGTAATGCTCAAAATTCTCCAAGCGAGGCTTTGACATTACGTGAACCGAGAACTTGCAGATGTTCATGTTGGATCTAGAAGAGGCAGAGGAACCAGAGATGAAATTGCCAACGTCCATTGGATCACTGAAAAAGAAACTGAGTTCCAGAAAAACGTCTACTTCTGCTTTACTGACTATGCCAAAGTCTTTGACTGTGTAGATCAAAACAAACTGTGGAACATTCTTAAAGAGATGGAAATACCAGACCACCTTACCTGCCTTCTGAGAAATCTAAATGCAGGTCAAGAAGCAACAGTTAGAACCCAACATGGAATGATGGACTGGTTCCAAATTGGGAAAGGAGTACACCAAGTTTGTATATTGTCACCCTGTTTATGTAACTTATATGCAGACTACGTCATGCAAACTGCCGGGCTGCATGAAGCAGAAGCTGAGATCAAGGTTGCTGGGAGAAATATCAGTAACCTCAGATATGCAGATAACACCACCCTTATGGCAGAAAGTGAAGAGGAGCTAAAGAGCCTCTTGATGAAAGTGAAAGAGGAGAGTGAAAAAGCTGGCTTAAAACTCAACATTCAAAAAACGAACATCATGTCATCTGGTCTCATTCAGTTCAGTTCAGTTCAGTTCAGTCGCTCAGTCGTGTCCGACTCTTTGCGACCCCATGAACCACAGCACGCCAGGCCGTCCTGTCCATCACCAACTCCTGGAGTTCACTCAGACTCTCGTCCATTGAGTCAGTGATGCCATCCAGCCATCTCATCCTCTGTCATCCCCTTCTCCTCCTGTCCCCAATCCGTCCCAGCATCAGAGTCTTTTCCAGTGAGTCAACTCTTCGCATGAGGTGGCCAAAGTACTGGAGTTTCAGCTTCAGCATCATTCCTTCCAAAGAAATCCCAGGGCTGATCTCCTTCAGAATGGACTGGTTGGATCTTGCAGTCCAAGGGACCCTCAAGAGTCTTCTCCAACACCACAGTTCAAAAGCATCAATTCTTCGGCACTCAGCCTTCTTCACAGTCCAACTCTCACATCCATACATGACCACTGGAAAAACCATACCCTTGACTAGACGGACTTTAGTCGGCAAAGTAATGTCTCTGCTTTTGAATATGCTATCTAGGTTGGTCATAACTTTTCATGGCAAATAGATGGGGAAACAATGGAAACAGTGAGAGACTTTATTTTCTTGGGCTCCAAAATCAGTGCAGATAGTGACTGCAGCCATGAAATGAAAAAAAAAAAGCTATGACCAAACTAGAGAGCATATTAAAAAGCAGAGACATTACTTTGCCAACAAAGGTCCATCTAGTCAAAGCTATGATTTTTCCAGTAGTCATGTATGGATGTGAGAGTTGGACTATAAAGAAAGTAAGTGCCAAAGAATTGTTGCTTTTGAACTATGGTGTTGGAGAAGACTCTTAAGAGTCCCTTGGACTGCAAGGAGGTCAAACCAGTCAATCTTGAAGGAAATCAGTCCTGAATATTCATTGGAAGGACTGATGCTGAAGCTGAAACTCTAATACTCTGGCTACCTGATGTGAAGAACTGACTCATTGGAAAAGACTCTGATTCTGGGAAAGATTGAAGGGAGGAGAAAGGGGCTACAGAGGATGAGATTGTTTAATGGCATTACCAACTTGATGGACATGAGTTTGAGCTAGCTTCAGTAGTTGTTGATGGACAGGAAAGCCTGGAATGCTGTAGTCCATGGGGTCGCAAAGAGTCAGACACGACTGAGTGAACTGAACTGAACTGACCCGAACCTTTCCTTTCCTACATCTCCCCAATTCCAGTTCAGAGCTCTGCATGTCCAACCTTCAAATTAGTTCTAAGACCACCTTAGAATATTCAGACATAATATGGTGCCCAGCAGAATGAGACATATCTTTGAGTAATAGAATACACCTTCCTCTAAAGTCAATTAGGATTAGGGTTTGTTTTTGGTCTTCACCATTTTCCCCATTTACATTATATCCATATTTGTTTGTCGAGATAATTTGTGCAGGATTTGAAACTCTCAAGAACAAGTCGTTTGTGTTTTGCATATTATAACTTCCTTAGAATATGATATTCAAAATTAATCCAAATATTCAAAGTAATTTTAGGGAGCCAGGTCTCTCTTTTTGTGTCCACATTTGTTCAATCTTGAAAGTACCATCTTATAAACAGCCAAGCGTTTAAGTTTGCTTGAAATTTTACCCTGACTTCACACAGTGAGCCAGACCATCACAGTGATTGGAAGCATATTTTCAAATGCAGCTATCTCCAAGTTGTATTGATACAAAACCTATAAGCAAAGTGGGAATGGTCATAACCTGAGTGAATTGTAACAATTAAGAAAATAAGATTCTAGTCTAACTTCCAATTGACTTTTATTCGTACATAAATGTAGGAGAAGTCAATGGCAACCCACTCCAGTACTCTTGCCTGGAAAATCCCATGGACGGAGGAGCCTGGTAGGCTGCAGTCCATGGGGTCCTGAAGAGTCTGACACGACTGAGCAACTTCACTTTCACTTTTCACTTTCATACATTGGAGAAGGAAATGACAACCTACTCCAGTGTTCTTGCCTGGAGAATCCCAGGGACGGAGGAGCCTGGTGGGCTGCCGTCTATGGGGTCGCACAGAGTCGGACTTAACTGAACCAACTTAGCAGCAGCAGCAGCAGCAGTACATAAACGTTACCCTAAGGCCTTCCTCTTCCAAACTGTTATTTTTTTTTGGCTTTCTATAGGTGAGGAAGCATTAATTTGCTGACAAATCTTGTACTTACACACTGTATTTATATTTTACAGTCAGGTAATGAATGATGCTTGAGTAGATGAGGCAGAATCTTTCCTTCTCAAACATTATTTACCTGAAGTCTTACGGATACTAGAAACCAGTTCTCAAATACGAAGTGAGTCTAACTCGTTCACACTTTTACACACAACAATTTTAAGTTGGGGTTATTATTCTAATAATATCAGTTTGGGGTGAGTTTAACATTTTTTTTTTTTAAATAAGAAAGATGTATTATTGCTAAAGAGTTCCCAGGTTGACTTTTCTTCGTTATCCAGTTAAAGCCATGTTTCTGGCTAAAGGTGTCTCTTACTCACTTTGTTTTTCACTTTATCATTTAGAGGTGCCTAGAGCCAGAGATGATTGCTAAAGGTTTATTCCATCCAGCCCTATGATTCATCAGTCCTAAGAATCCACACTTTGTCATTATAACATAATGGAAGATATTATTTTATGAAAGGAGAAGCTATGACTTGTCCAAAAAAGAAATATAGTTTATAGTAAATAGAAGATGAATTAGAATATGTTAACAAACATTTTCATTTTTGTACGAACAGGATTGGAATGAGTCCTTTTAGATGAAAAAAAGACAAACTAAAAGTTTATTATTTAAAACATTTGGTTTATTCTTCATGAATAAATTATCCTAAATTATGTGGGTTTTGTTTTTAGAAAATTAAGCTTTGAATAGGAAGGTTTTGGAGAAGGCAATGGCACCCCACTCTAGTACTCCTGCCTGGAAAATCCCATGGACAGAAGAGCCTGGAAGGCTGCAGTCCATGGGGTTGCTGAGGGTTGGACACGACTGAGCGACTTCACTTTCACTTTTCACTTTCATGCATTGGAGAAGGAAATGGCAACCCACTCCAGTGTTCTTGCCTGGAGAATCCCAGGGATGGGGGAGCTTGGTGGGCTGCTGTCTATGGGGTCACACAGAGTCGGATGTGACTGAAGTGACTTAGCAGCAGCAGGAAGGTTTAGCTATTTCAATATGAACTAACTCATTCTTTCAGTATGAACTAACTCATTTTAGTTACTGAAAAAGAATGTATATTTTCATTTTCCTTTTAAAATTGATATACTTCCACCTCACTAACAGAGGTAGAAGCATATTGTTATTGCTATATGACATATATTATTATTATATAATATATTGTATAGTATATATTATTCAGTTCAGTTCAGTTCAGTCACTCAGTCGTGTCCGACTCTTTGCGACCCCATGAATCACAGCACGCCAGGCCTCCCTGTCCATCACCATCTCCCGGAGTTCACTCAGACTCCCGTCCATCGAGTCCGTGATGCCATCCAGCCATCTCATCCTTTGTTGTCCCCTTCTCCTCCTGCCCCCAATCCGTCCCAGCATCAGAGTCTTTTCCAATGATTAGGGTAATATAAACATAAGCATTTTAAAAAATGCAAGTGCTTTGCCAATATGATGAAGAGTTAAATTTGAAACTTAGATTCTTTGTGAATCAACAGACTTACAGTAATTGTGCTGTATTTTTCCATCACAGACAAGAGCATTTTGGACTGTGTTATGAATTCAGAGCCCAGGGAATTCCAATGAGATAATGTCATTGACCTTGAGTACAAATAACCGGCAATGAAAGTTACAAGGAGTTTATTCTCAGACTCCATCAGAAAACCTGCTAAATCAACAATAGGAAGAGATATAGTATGAACTAAGAGAATAGAACTTTAAGGCATGTTTCCCAAAATAGAAAGTTTCCTAAATAACTCTAAGAGATCAAGTGTGAGCTCTCATGCTGAACTGGCACTAAATTAGTTCAGCATGTGAGCATTTATCATGTACCCATCAGTTCTGCATCACTTAAGTGACCAAAGATAAACGTCAGCCTTCAGCTCAGTGGTACTCATTTAGTTTCCTTTTGCCTATCATTTGCCTGTCGTTTAAGTCCACAGATTTTCCCACCATTGCAAAAGTGTGCAGCTTCATCAGAAATGGCCCTGTTTCTGCCAGCTACATGCTCCATTGTGAATAAGAGAACTGTGCCTGCTCTTTAAAAGGGGCAAGGCCTTAGGAGAAAAGAATCATCAGAGTCACATTATGGATATTTACATCCTGCCAAAAAAAAACCCTCGATACTTGTCAAAAATTCAATTGCAATTAAAGAAAGCAGAAGAAAATCAATCTCTGTCTGCTAACTGACCTGAGGCAACTAATTTCTGCACATGTTCATTTTGTTAAAACATGCAAGCAAAGAGCTATTGGAAGCCATATGCCATTTGTTATGAAAAGCACATTCCTTTAGTCTTGGTAACAAAAGCCATATGGCTTTCTGAAAGTTAATTATATCATAAATATGCTGTAATAGTGGGGAGTGTGGTCTAGCAATTGCTGGAAGAAACTTCGAGACCTGGCTTTCGGTCAATTTCTCAATAGATTCCGTTCAGAACCTTGGGGAAGTCACAGGCCTTAGTGACGTTAGTTTCCCAATATTCAAATTGAGGCCAAAATAACGGGGCACCTAAAGGAGAGAAGAAAACTAAAATGTTCTCCTGCTTAAAGGTAAAATAATATTGCAAACCATAATTCAGGTCAATAAGACAGTGAAAGATTTTCTTAACTATTAACAAGTTAATGAAATAGTCTCTTCCTCCTTCCCATGCTTCCTGCCTGCCATTGCTGCATGATCTTTCTGGAAAATAAATTGGATTTTTAAACTCCATTCCTAAATGTTACATATAAACTAGCCCATGAACTCTGTATAAACAGCCCTTTACAGCCTACCCTAGCCTGCGGTCCAGACTCATCCGCTGACAGTGACTCTGGCACAGAGACAGACACACCAGGTCCCCAGACAGGTAACCCTCATTTACATCTCTGCATATTTCAAAGTCTGCTCCCCTTGCAGAGGAAGTCCTTCCTTCTCATCTGTACTTAACTTCCATGCATATGCAAAGACCCAGACCATTGCCCTCCCCCAGGTGCCGTCTTTGACTTCCTCAGGCCATTGGTAGTTCCTTGCTCTGAGTTGCAATGACCATCAAGAATCTGCCTGCAATGCAGGAGACCCAGGTTTGATCCCTGGGTCGGGAAGATCCCCTGGAGAAGGGAATGCCTTGCTACCCGTTTCAGTGTTCTCACCTGGAGAATCCCACGGACAGAGGAGCCTGGCAAGTTACAGTCAATGGGGTTGCAAAGAGTGACTGAGTGGGTAACACTTTCACTACTACAATAACATTTACCATTTATTACATTGTATAGTAATTATCTGTAAACACATCTCTCCACCAACATGTTGGGCTCCTGAAGGCAAGAGTCTGAACCCTGGCAAGTAGTAGCTACTCAATAATTATTGCTTATTGTCCACTTTTAAAAGATAGAGGTAACTGACTGTTCTACCTCAAGGGTCTAGTGTTTCCAGGTTCATTTCACCCTTTCGGCCCTCCATCTGCAACATTTTATAGCAGTCAGAAAATGATCCCCAGGAACTTGTAGTGTTCCTAAGTGCCGATGACAGACTTTTCCACTGTGCTATCCTTTTGATGCAAGGAAATGAAATAATTTTAGAAAGTTCTTCAACAAGGATTAAAGCCAAGAGTGTTTCTGGTTCAACTTCAGCTAACAGCTAACCAGAAAATTAAAATTAAACAAGTTCTCATTCTTCAAGCATTTGAATTAATCATGGTTTTATGGAATTTTAATCTAGCATGGAGGCTGAAACTAAACAAGAGAGCCAACAAGTCCAAAAGACAATTACCTCTCCATCTGATGTAACCAAATTGGATAGAGATGTGTGTGGCATAATAGTAATAACTGTAAATTACCTAACATTAAATTCTCATGCCCTTGATACAGAACATTATTCTAATGGCATAGGTTGATTTTGCTTCTGGTTTACACTTTAAGGAGACAGAAAAACCTCTGTCTGATTCCACAGGATTTAGATTTTATAAAAAAGTAGGTGTCCAAAACAGCCTCTTTAAGGAACTAAATTATCTCCACATGTGCTGAGTATCAAAAAACGAGAACATTTAAGTCTGTGATGTGTACATGTAACTTAGAGCCAAACCAGAGGAATGGATGAAAGTCAAAGAGGACAGAGGGCAGAGTCTGACTTACAAATTTGTTGGGAGCTATTTTGTAGGAAACAAGCTTTAGGATCTGATTTGAGGGCAAGGCAACAGGGAAATAATAATAATAACAAAGATAAGAGGGAATCATTGAGTTGAGCTCCAAAAGTTTAATTTTCTCAAAATTGCTTCCAAATGGTTAAGAATGCCTTTCTATGTACAGTATTTTCAGAAGCTAAATACAAAATCATCCATTGGCTTATGGGATGATTTTTCAAAAGGATGCCATCTTCATTTTAAATTGTCACTGCTGATACTAACCCTCTGATGTTCATGATACCTGCCTGGGAGCCAGCACACACTAACTGTATCAGAATGTCAGAAACCGTCACTAGAACCCGGCCCCTGTGAGGCAGGACTTGAATCATGGGTATGCAGCCAGTCTGTGCTTTGACATCCACTTTCTTCCAGAAGGAGCGCACTAACCAAGTGTCTGAAGATTCTCTCTTTTCTTCTTTCTGAGTCTAGAGACTGAAGTTGGGGAACTGCTTCAGCGAAGAAGAATGGGAAATAGTGAAGGGGAAAAGAAGACAGAATTCTTGATTTTATAAATCCTTTTCATCTTACTAGAAACAGACCCAGACCAGGACTCAGAAGACTAGAGGCAGATCCTTAAGCCTGCCTCTTTGCTAAGTTAATGAATCTCTCTGTCCCTCAGTTTCTGTCAGACTTCTACTTTCTTAATAGAATATTGGGTATGAATAACTGTATTAGCTACATATGAACTTATTGAGAGGCTAATATACAAACAAAATGATTCCAAATAATCATTTTTTATTACCAAATCATGCACTCATTCATTCATTTGACAGCTTCTTTTGAATGCCCACTATGTGTCAAGCACTGGGTGCTGAAATTTAAAGGTGAGCAAAACATAGTCCCTATCTTCACAGAATTTAAGGTCAAATTAGGAAAACAAGGATTTCCTAAATAATCACACAGAGAATTCCAAGCTGATACATATAGAATTACAACACATACTTACCATGATCCAGAAAATACTGTATTTTCACTATCAAATGTTCCTGTTTGTTCTTTAACCTGTTTATCCGTCCAGCTTTAATCCTCAAGTGATTCTTGAAAAAAACTTTTCCAACATAGTGTGTTGTTTGTCACTTAAGGCTTTCAGATAATGCTTAGAATTGAGGTTTCAGGGTAGAACCAATTCTCCACTTAGTGAAACAGAAGAAATGTTGGTATAAATTTAAGATAGGAAGTCAAGACCTAAAGAAACTTCCTTGGAAGGCCCTAGATATTCATGTTTACAGAATATCTCTTTCAGTCTTTATAATATAAAGATCCTACATCTATGATGATAACAACAGTGTATGCCTCGCATTTACTATGTGCTTAGGTACTATTCTAAGCACTTTATAAATATTAACTCATTTAATCATCACAATAATCCTCTGAGGTCGGTAGTAGCACTGGTAGTGGTTTTACCCCTATTTTACAGATGAGGAAACCTCATCTGTAAAGGATTAAGTATCTTAGGAGGATTAAATACCTCACTTGCTGTCACATAGCCAGTAGGTAGGACCAGGATTCAAACCCAGTCTATGCTGCCATCCACCATGGTGCACTGCCTCCCCTGAAACATGTTGAAAACTGCTTTTTTGGTTCAATAATTTAGACAGCATGTTTGAAAATCTGTCTCTACTTCCTCACATGTTCCTCTAGTGACTTTACCACTCCATATAAAGAATAAATTGCATTTGGTAACTCACGATAAGAATCATATTTTCAAAAAAAAGTAAAAGAAAGTTTTCGATCCTTTTCAATCAAAAATGTATCTACTGGGATAATAAAAGAGGTGATTTCATAATTACTTTTCAAGAACAAAAGGTTGATTGCTCATGCGTTAGCAAAATGTCTTCTCCCATTATTATTGCAGAGTGAGCCAGAGATTTGATAGAAGTTCTACTCTGAAGGAAATGACTCTCCCCAAATTTAATATAATACAAAGGGAAATGGTGCCAGTTAGTCTAAACTTTAGACTCTAACATAAGGTGGAAAAGCAGAATCTCAACATAGTTTTGAGACTAGAAATGCATTTTCAGGAAATCTGTTGATGACTTCAAACTTTTCATCTCAAACCATGCTGCCTCCCAGGCTTCAGTTATGCCAGATTTCAAGAGCAGGAGAAAAGGAAACAAAGCAAAGAAGACGTGTGCAGGCAAGTTGGTGCAGAGTATGCCTTTTGACTTTTTTTATGGTTAAAAGATTCTTCTGGGGATAAAGATTAAGCAATCATCAGAAACGAGCCTCCTCATTTGACGTGAGAATTAGCACAAGACTATTTTTTCAACTTAAAATATCAGAAGGCATATTAAAACAAAGAATTACTACAAACAGAGCTAACTATTGATAAACTTGTTATGCTTACAAGACAAAACAGAAGCCTTTTGGGCAACTGCCATCAAAATGTGTTGAACAAAGTTTTACTACTAGACAGAAAATTGAGAACATGGAAAACTGCATATAGTTGTTAGGGTATGCAAACAGTTGAAACCAAAGTAGCATGAAAGTTTTTAAAAGCACCTTTCTTCTCAGTAAACATTATCTTCTAGGTCCATGAAATACATAGAGTGTAGTGATTATTTCTCATTTTGTAAATAGGAAGAAAGAACTTACTTTAAAATGACAATTTAATACTTTAGGAAAAAGAATATACCAGAATACATGGGTATGCGGCCATTTCTTAGCAAAAAATTCCAATCTGAATCTCCTAAACTGGTCAGGAAAATATTAATGTTAGTCACTCAGTCGTGTCTGACTCTTTGCAACCCCATGGACTGTAGCCCATCAGGCTCCTCTGTCCATGGAATTATCCAGGCAAGAATACTGAATCTCCTGCAGGCAGGTGGATTCTTTACCATCTGAGCCACCAGGCTAGCCCAGGAAAATGCTAGCTGTAAATTTTAAAGGGAGCCCTGCTCAAGAAAGGGGAAGGGTCAAGCTAAACAATTGGTGATTGGCTGTCAGGAAACCCTATGTAAATGAGTTGGGGACCAGGGCTCTGCCCCCGACTCCATTATCACAGAAGTGCCTTCATGCACATCAGAGCTACAGATCACCTTCCATTCTCTTCACCCTTCTCTTAGTCCCTTACATAGAATGTTCTGAACAAGATACAGTAAGTCCCCTAACTTCAAGCTGTGAACTTTGCAAGATGTGAACATGCATTCCACTGGACAGGCATGAGTGAAGCTGCAGCTTGCCCTCCTGCCATTCCTATTGCTGATGATCCTTCAGCTCTCTCATCTCCCACTTCCTCTCCCTCCTCCCGTCAGTGACTCTTCTTGCCCGTTCCCTCAGTGCCAGTCCCTATATGGCAGCTGCTCTATAGTATTTTGTACTTTTCAAGGTACTATACCCTAAGATTAGATATGCTTTCTTTATTTTTTGTGTTTGTTTTTAATATATTATTTGTGTGAAAAGTGTTTTAAACCTATTACAGTAGGTACTATATAACCCAGTGTGTTAGCTAGGTAGCCAGCTAGCCTAATCTTGTTGGACCCACAAGCAAATTGGACTTAACAATGTGCTCTCAGAATGAACCAGTTTTTATGTGAGGAACTTACTGTATACCTAGGAGTGAACACACCCCTTTTAGATGAAGGCTAAGCTGCTTGCTCAAGATGACCTAGAGTTACTTTTACAGTGAGATTATTTTATTTTTATTTAAGTATAAAAAATAATGTAAAGTGAAGTCACTCAGTTGTGTCCGACCCTTTGCAACCCCTTGGGCTGCAGCATGCCAGGCTTCCCTGTCTATCACCAACTCCCGAAGCTTACTCAGACTCACGTCCATCAAGTTGGTTTTGCCGTCCAATCTTCTCATCCTCTGTCATCCCCTTCTCCTCCCACATTCAATCTTTCCAGGCATCAGCGTCTTTTCCAGTGAGTCAGTTCTTCGCATCAGGTGGCCAAGTTTCAGCATCAGCATCAGTCCTTCCAATGAATATTCGTGACTGATTTTCTTTAGGATAGACTGGCTGGATCTCCTTGCAGTCCAAGGGACTCTCAAGAGTCTTCTCCAACACCACAGTTCAAAAGTATCAATTCTTCGGCACTCAGCTTGCTTTATAGTCCAACTCTCACATCCATACATGACTATTGGAAAAACCACAGCTTTGACTAGATGGACCTTTGTCAGCAAAGTAATGTCTCTGTTTTTTAATATGCTGTCTAAGTTGATCATGGAGAAGGCAATGGCATCCCACTCCAGTACTCTTGCCCGGAGAGTCCCATGGATGGAGGAGCCTGGTGGGCTGCAGTCCATGGGGTCGCTAAGAGTTGGACACGACTGAGCGACTTCACTTTCACTTTCTACTTTCATGCATTGGAGAAGGAAATGACAACCCACTCCAGTGTTCTTGCCTGGAGAATCCCAGGGACAGGGAAGCCTGGTGGGCTGCCATCTATGGGGTCGCACAGAGTCAGACACGACTGAAGCAGCAGGTTGATCATAGACCAACCTTTTCTTCCTTTTCTTTTTCTTCCAAGAACCAAGTGTCTTTTAATTTTACGGCTGCAGTCACCATCTGCAGTGATTTTGGAGCCCCCCAAAATAAAGTCTCTCACTGTTTCCATTGTTTCCCCATCTATTTGCCATGAAGTGATGGTACCAGATGCCATGATCTTAGTTTTCTTAATGTTGAGTTTTAAGCCAGCTTTTTCACTCTCCTCTTTCACTTTCATCAAGAGGCTCTTTAGTTCTTCTTCACTTTCTGCCATAAGGGTGGTGTCATCTGCACATCTGAGGTTACTGATATTTCTCCTGAGTTAAGGAAATTAGGTGGGAAGAACAAAGGACTGGCTGAACTCAACTTTCTAATTTGGAAGGGGCTAGGAATGATGTAGAAAATGAAGGAATCTGACTAAAGCCACTTCTATTTTGGCAACTCATAGCTAAGCTCAGAGGAGTCTCGGAGCATAGAAATCTAGCGGCTAGGTTTCAATCCAATGAGCAAAATTATTTAGAATGAAATGTATTCAGGCAGTGCACTGTGTGATTGAGAGTCCATTGAAGTAGACTTTTGTCTTTTAGTGGAAGATCTATGAAGTGATACAAAACAAATAAAAGCTCCATCGTTACCACAGAGAAGCTAAACAATTGTCTAAGAACTGCTCATGAAACAGCAACAAAACAACAAACAGCAAGAACTTTAAAAACATTTCCAAAACAAAAAACACAAAAGCAATGTCACATCACTCAAACCAGGGAAAAAGTCACAGCTAAGGTTTGTTCAAATCCTGAAAGATGATGCTGTGAAAGTGCCGCACTCAATATGCCAGCAAAGTTGGAAAACTCAGCAGTGGCCACAGGACTGGAAAAGGTCAGTTTTTATTCCAATTCCAAAGAAAGGAAATGCAAAAGAATGCTCAAACTACCGCACAATTGCACTCATCTCACACGCTAGTAAAATAATGCTCAAAATTCTCCAAGCCAGGCTTCAGCAATACGTGAACCATGAACTTCCAGATGTTCAAGCTGGTTTTAGAAAAGGCAGAGGAACCAGAGATCAAATTGCCAACATCCACTGGATCATGGAAAAAGCAAGAGTTCCAGAAAAACATCTATTTCTGCTTTATTGACTATGCCAAAGCCTTTGACTGTGTGGATCACAGTAAACTGTGGAAAATTCTGAAAGAGATGGGAATACCAGACCACCTAACCTGCCTCTTAAGAAATGTGTATGCAGGTCAGGAAGCAACAGTTAGAACTGGACATGGAACAACAGACTGGTTCCAAATAGGGAAAGGAGTACGTCAAGCCTGTGTATTGTCACCCTGCTTATTTAACTTCTATGCAGAGTACATCATGAGAAACGCTGGACTGGAAGAAACACAAGCTGGAATCAAGATTGCTGGGAGAAATATCAGTCACCTCAGATATGCAGATGACACCACCCTTATGGCAGAAAGTTAAGAGGAGCTAAAAAGCCTCTTGATGAATGTGAAAGAGGAGAGTGGAAAAAGTCGGCTTAAAGCTCAACATTCAGAAGTCGAAGATCGTGGCATCCAGTCCCATCACTTCATGGGAAATAGATGGGGAAACAGTGGAAACAGTGTCAGACTTCATTTTGGGGGGCTCCAAAATCACTGCAGATGGTGACTGCAGCCATGAAATTAAAAGACGCTTACTCTTTGGAAGAAAAGTTATGACCAACCTAGATAGCGTATTCAAAAGCAGAGACATTACTTTGCCGACTAAGGTCCGTCTAGTCAAGGCTATGGTTTTTCCTGTGGTCATGTATGGATGTGAGAGTTGGACTGTGAAGAAGGCTGAGTGCCGAAGAATCGATGCTTTTGAACTGTGGTGTTGGAGAAGACTCTTGAGGGTCCCTTGAACTGCAAGGAGATCCAACCAGTCCATTCTAAAGGAGATCAACCCTGGGACTCCTTTGGAAGGAATGATGCTAAAGCTGAAGCTCCAGTACTTTGGCCACCTCATGCGAAGAGTTGACTCATTGGAAAAGACTTTGATGCTGGGAGGGATTGGGGGCAGGAGGAGAAGGGGACGACAGAGGATGAGATGGCTGGATGGCATCACGGACTCGATGGACGTGAGTCTGAGTGAACTCCGGGAGATGGTAATGGACAGGGAGGCCTGGCATGCTGCGATTCATGGGGTCACAAAGAGTCAGACACGACTGAACGACTGAACTGAACTGAACTGAAGGTTTGTTCAATGTCAGTCAGCATACAATGTGCTACACATACATTTTATCTTCATTTCACAGATAAACTGTTCAAAGAGACTTGCTCAAGGGTACACAGAGTTTGGCCACACACCTTACTCTCTCTACCATCACTCATCACCCGTACAGTACTATCATGATTAAAAATGAAGGTAGTACAATGATGTGGAAAAATAGCAACAAAATGAAGTTGAATGAAAAAGTAATACAAGTTGTGTGTATTACAACTATGTGAATGTTTACATGAAGGAAACATGAAGTAGGAAGGATGGTAAGGTTATGAAGGAGTCAAAATTTTTTTCATTATATCATTGCAAAATTCAATAATCACTTCTTTGTGTACATAATTATATGTGGAGAAGGGTGTTTAGAACCAGGTGAAGTCAATCTCTGAGAAGATTGCCCAGATAAAGGGAATTTTCATGACTATTTCAGCAGACAGGATAGGCTTGTGTTGGGTAAGAGGATAAAGAAATTGCCAGAGCAGTGACAAGACTAATTCAGTAAATCCAAGGGTATGGATCGGAGGGACAAATATAAAACAAGGCTTCAGTGACTCATGTCACAGGGGCAGTTGTTGGGAAGGATAAGCTGAAATGTCTGAATCTTATGAGCTGGAAAATAAGGACAAAGATGATAAAGGGTCCAAGGAACTTTATTCTAACTGCTGTGTGGCAGACCATAGGCAGGAAAGAGACCAGGGCAGGGAGCCCTCCAAAGACAGAGGAAAGAGAAAGACATTTGGTGCGGTGTGGGTCTCTCCTGAGAGTCGGAAGATACCGTCATATTCACTGCCCCACAAAAGCGCAATACACCTACCACACGTAAATACACCTACCACACATTACCTCTTCTTTAAAATAAGAGTCAGGGTACCCACAATCTCAGTGACCCCATGAAGATTTTATGCCACTTTGCACCCAGGTGATCCTATGCATTAAGCTCTCCGATTATAATATGATTAGGGACTCCTCGAGGCATTTAAGTGTTTGAGGAACCCAAGAGGTTTCCACAACACATCCACTGAACAGAAAAACAATGTATTTAAAGCAAAATGTTCCAAATGGCATTCACTAGTTATCAGCAGATAAGTCAAACATGGAGCAGAGCTGTCAGTGTCTAAATCTGGAGTGGTGGAAGAACTGTTTGAGGTTAGTAAATAAACAGATAGATCCATAAATAATTTTTTAATTGCTGCTATTTCAGGGCCACACAACATGAGGGCTTTGTGCATTTGCTTTTGTGTGACTTCAGACCATGGTATAAGAACATACTTCAGGAAGATTTGCTCTTGTTCTAATTATGGAAAGGACTGGACTGATCGAATTACTTACTGCATATCTTGCATGACACCAAAGAGACAATTCCAACAAAGGACTTTGATTTGATGATTGAAAATTACCAGTCATCTGTACAGGCCTTTGAAGAAATGGGAAGCTCAACTGATGATAAAGACGTAAACAAGAGCAGTGGAAGGTTACTCAGTCTTTAATACTGCTGTTTGTGGTCATGGTTGTTTTATTCTTAATGACTGCTGCCTACTTTAAAGAAATATTAATGGAACTCTTAAGAAAAGGAGCTATATTAATTCTCTAAATTTTAAACAGAAATATTGATTTTTATGACTTTTTATAGATATTGTTGTTGGATGTCTAATTTGTATTTACTAGATTTTTAAATAAATACTTTCTACAATTAAAAAGGGTTAAAGGAGAGGGAGAAGAGACAACTTTTGACCTGATGTTGATAATCTGATCGGCTCTTTTCCCTATGTCCCAACTTCTGGAAATACCAACAAAAACTGCAGAGTTTGCCTATCTCCTCATATTGTAGAGAGAGGGTGACTGGGTGTGTGGGTGAAGGAAGATAATTTAGTAAAGCCCCAGGTAGGAGAACCCACACCCCAGTCATTCTTGAAGCAGAAACCCTTGGTACTTTGGTAAGGGAAGAGAATGAGACTTTTCCTGGGGGCCCCTGGGGGCCAAGAATGGGGACATCAGTAGCCAAATGGACATTGGCACATTCTTATCATTTCATGTTCCAGACAATAATTACAATATACATAAGAATAATATTTCCTGCCCTAGAGTTATTTTTACTTCCATACAGTTTGTGGTTATTAAACAGTCAACTGATTCATCTTTTTGGGCAATGCCCATTAATTCTTGACACTCTTCCATTCCACATCCTAACCAACACCTCTCAGTATACACAAACACATGTCAAAAGGTGGGAGAGCCAGAAGACTAACAAGTCCATTTCCCTGCAGTTTACCTTCAAAGATGTTGGAGTCTCATTGTTAGATTTACCAATAGCCCTCCCAAAGGAGGAACTGTGAGCTTAGAACAACATTGAGAAGGCATCGCTCCAGACAGTGTTTTCCTCTCTTTCTCTAGCTGGCCTGAATTGTGGCAAAGAATGATGACCAACTTCATGAAAGAAATTTCTATTTGCCCCTAATTTTCCTGAGTGACCTGTGCTGCACTGCATGAAAATAGCATAATGGTTAACCGTAATTCGTTGGTTTGTATTTTGCTGCATTTCCGAGCCAACTTTGCCAACAGGCACTGCTTTCTCCCCTGCCCTCCCCCCAAAATGTGTTCCCAAGACAGACCCAAGAGACTGATTCTTCTTTAGGGAGAATAACTAATGAGGCCTTAAGTGGGCCCTCTAGAATAAAGAGCTGCATTTTGAAAGGACATGGACAGGGGACAGGTCCTCTTGGAGCCTCTGAACTCACGCCTGCCTTACCCAGAGGTACACACATTCTGGAGTTGGCTTATGCTGACTGCCAGAGAACTAACAGCTCATCATTTGTGTATGATTTGCATCACTTCCACCAATATTTATTTATTGGTTGCTATGAGAGCCTGTTTACCTGCTGTGAGTTCAGTATTGAAAGGAAGCCTGTGGGGGTAATGTCCTTAACTATGAGATGTAAGCTGTGTCTACCTTGCTGGATGCATGAGTTTCCTAGCCTGTAGCTTCAGATGCTGGGACTTCAAATCAGAGTGTGTCTTTTGGTTTGGAACACCATATTTGGACACTGCATCTGAAAAGCATGTTTTATATTAAGGCCAAGATTTTGCTAAAAAGTTGTAGGCTTTTATTTGGTACATTTGAAAGAGATTTTTTTTTGTATGTTTGTTTGTTTTTTAAAAAAACAGCAACATAAAGTCATAGTTGAAAGATTTACATTTAATTTTCAATTGAATTTAACAAAATTTCACCTTCTTGTTAGTTCTTGTGTTGGTGGACTATTCAAATGGGCTAAAACCAACCTGAAAATGTTTGTTATAAATACAAAAACAAGAACTGCTGCTGCTAAGTCACTTCAGTCGTGTCTGACTCTGTGTGACCCCGTAGACGGCAGCCCACCAGGCTCCCCCATCCCTGGGATTCTCCAGGCAAGAACACTGGAGTGGGTTGCCATTTCCTTCTCCAATGCATGAAAATGAAAAGTGAAAGGGAAGTCGCTCAGTCGTGTCCAACTCTTCATGATCCCATGGACCACAGCCTACCAGGCTCCTCCGTCCATGGGATTTTCCAGGCAAGAGTACTGGAGTGGGGTGCCATCGCCTTCTCTGAAAACAAGAACACTTGTGCATAAACCGATATATCTCATCCAAGATTTAAATAACTGAATTCTCTTATGCTATTAGGTCTTCCTGTCTTGGTGAGGCTTTGAGTTATGTACCTTCAAAAACAGTGGAAACTCAGGCATGAGCAATCACTTGAGGCTTGCATATATTTGCGGGCTACAGACACACAGCTTTAATGCAATTTTGTTCTCATTTTCAGAGTAACCTTTAGCTGCAGGATGTGCCAGAAGCACAATATGGCCAACACTGTGCACTGCTCTCTTGCTTCAGTCTCTCTGCGTCCCTGGCCACCAATCCATCTGCTTCAAGGTGAAAGTGAAAGTCACTCAGTCGTGCCCGATTCTTTGCAGTCCCGTAGGCTGTAGCCAGCTAGGCTCCTCTGTTCATGGGATTCTCCAGGCCAGAACACTGGAGTGGGTTGCCATTCCCTTCTCCAGGGATCTTCCCAACCCAGGGATCGAACCCCGGTCTCCTGTGGTTCTTGCACTGACAGGCAGATTCTTTATGATCTGAGCCACCAGGAAAGCCCAAGTTGATCAGAGCCATATCCCAGCGATGCAGATTTGGCCAGGCCCTCTACTCCATCAGAGCCTCCTCACCACCTACAGAATCTGGTTCAAATTCCATAAGGAAGATGAAGGCCCGGGACCTCACTGTCCTGTGTCCGCCCATCTCACGTCACTTTATACACTCTGTTGTCGCTACATGTCGACATAGCTGCCTACCCCCACCCCCCCCATCTAGACGACCAGAGTGTGTGATTTTTTTCTTCCCCTGCCCTTAACACAGCACTTCTATCGACAAAGTAGATTCCCGATAAATATCTGTTGAGTAAAATCAATGAATGAAACAGATGGAGTTTACCTTTTGCTGTCTTCCACCCTTCCCCCATCACCAGCGGCCCCTTCTCAGTCTTCCCTTCCCCCATCCCCACTTTCTTGACACTGTCAGTCCTCTCTCTGACCCAAACTGTCCAGTTTGGTCCCAGCCAAAAATATCAAAACTTACTCTCAGGAAAGGTTTTGAAATATTCATCAGGCTGACCATGTCAATCCTCACAAGGATTGTTTTTTGTTTGTTTGTTTTAATGATTTCACAGGTGATAAAATCTTAAGCCAAAATAATAAGTCTCTAATTGTGTGATTTTAGCCTAATCAGAGCTCTTTCACAGTCCACTATCCGACACACCCTGGACACACACACACAGTGGCATATTTCATACAAATTGCATTTTCATAATTGTTATAGGCACCAGAACCTCTGTGTGATCACACTGTGTGTGGGGCCCTAGGAAATCAGTCTGCCTGAAACTAAATGGCCAGCCATTCTTCTAGAACTACCAAATTACTTAGACTGCTTGAAAAAAAAAAATGAATGCTTCAGTTTTTTAATATGGCTCAACATTTAAAAGTTAAGGAGGGCTTTGTCTATGAAGACATTTCAATTCAGCAGATTTGATTTAAACACTAAGCTTATCTTTCTTATTTGGTGAACTAGTTAACATATAGTTATTTCCTAATGAGGAAAGGGGAAGAGAATCATTAAAACTCTAACAAGAACTGAACAGAGAAAGACTATTTCCCAGTTGTCTCTCTGCAGATAAGTTAAAGGGTAAACAGTAAGAAAGATGAGCTCAGAAGAGTAACAGAGTTCAGTAAATTTCCAGTTCAGTTTCCTGGGAATTTTGAAAGCTCCCTGAGTATTTCATAAGACAACTTTTTAGAAAGATAAAGGATGGATGGTGAATTCTACCAAGCGTGCACATCAAAAAGACAGCATAATTTATATGAAAGTGACACACATCCCAACTTCTGTACATTGGAATACTTGTGCTAAAAACAAATAAATAGGGCTCTGCCTGCCACACCATCCCCATGCCAGAATGGCCCCTTGGACAGGGCCACACTACTAAAGCAGAGAAGCCAATTGGAAATCCTCTGGCCAGTGGGCAGTGCAAACTTTCAGTCTGCTGAGTCAGAAGCGAGAACACGTTTCTGGATTTTACTCTTCCTCTCTGAGTCCACTGGATGCTGGCTCAGCCCTGCACTCAGGCAGTAAAAGTAATATTCTAGCAGTTCTTTGTCATCCAGACAAGTAGCAATATAATATTGAGTGTTAGGAATCAAATGAGATCATAGGAGAGGAGATGTATTTAAAACCCCCCAAACACTTTATAAATATCAGATTGTGGAGTCACAGTGATGGGGATACACTATGGCACTTAGCTGGCACAGCTGATGGTGAAATTGCCAAACATAGGACCCCAAATTGAAAGTCTAGTCAACACGAGCCACCTCGCTCCTGCTCAGCTTAAATAGATTGTGACCCAAGCAAACAATGTTATATTTGGGTATCAGATGCTTGGGTCATCAGAAAAATCCATTGAAGACATCTGATGATAATATATGTTATATTAGATTATATATTGGTTTAGAATAGAAAACAGTTCTGAATTCCAAAAACTTGTCTAATCATCCCTTTTAGTGAAGATAAGATTTGCTTCCTAACTCCTCACCTCTCCCAGCACACACCCCACTCCAGTGGAAGTAAGGTTTTGCAGCAGGGACATACTTTCTGGGATCATTTAAGCTTGGAATAGGGACAAGGAATTATTTAGTCCACCTATCTGATAGGATGTAGTGAAAATTAAAAGCTCATGTACATAGAGCCTGTGGCACAATAATTGGCATAAATTAAGCCCTCAATAAAGGTTGCTATTCATGGTACTAGTAGCAATATCTTGGAGCTGTTTAGTGGCAGGGCTGGGACTAGAACCCACATCTCTACTCTCACTCTTTCGTATAGGACCAGAGACCATCTATTATGGAAAGACCAGAGTGGGAGACTGTGAAAAATTGCTTTAAAAGAGCTTATTATTTCCAAGCAATTTATCTTATTGTGTATGCTCAGTCTGGTTTAACAGTATCAACAGATACAGCTTAATTTATTTAAGATTCCCAAATTATTTTTCCTATGTCCTTTCATAAAGAGTCCAGACATAAAAAGTAAATGTGGTAAAGAAAATCCCTGAATGATTACTTTCATTAAAATTGTGCTTGCTTGAAAAATTAGACAATAAACCTTCATATCACAGGATTCCAACTGTACGGTTTCACCAGCAACTACACATGTATATTTGCAAATATAATCCGCCCCCCACAAGATGCTCCAGGCATTTCAAAATGCCATGGATACTAGAAAAAAATATCTGGAAACTACCACCTCCTGTGTGTGCTCACTCAGTTGTGTCCAACTCTTCACAACCCTGTGAACTGTAACCCACCAGGCTCCTCTGTCCATGGGATCTTTCCAGGCAAGAATGCTGGAGGAACTGAGGCCCTCACCCAGGTGGAAGATGGAATAATGATGCTGACCCTCATGACTTCAATCAGCTAAAGCTTGGACTCCGTTATTGACCTCTGGCCCAATGCTAAGCTCAGTTTTCTTCAGCTCAAGCCCCTTCACGAATATGCACACGCCTGTGTGCGTGCTCAGTCATGTCCAGCTCTTTGTGACCCTGTGGACTGTAGCCCACCAGGCTCCTCTGTCCATGGGATTCTCCAGGCAAGAATATTGGAGTGGGCTGCCATTTCCTCCTCCAGGGGATCTTCCTGACACAGGGATCAAACCAGTGTCTCCTGCATTGGCAGGTGGATTCCTTGCCACTGAACCACCTGAGAAGCCCCTGAGCCTTATCCAAAAACCTGACCTCCTAAGCCTTCTCCAAAAACAAACAAATGAAACAGGAATTATTCTACCCTCAGTCCCCTAACAAAATAGTAAAATATTTTCCTCCTAAAGCCACCCAAGGGATATTCAGGATAGTTTATTGTACTCTGTTTTCAAATAAATTGACTGATTTGGCTCTGTGGTGGTGGTTTATTCGTTAAGTCGTGCCTGACTCTTGCAAATCCATAGGCTGTAGCCTGCCAGACTCCTCTGTCCTTGGGATTTTCTAGGCAAGAATACTGAAGGGGGCTGCCATTTCCTACCCCAGGAGATCTTCCTGACCCAGGGATCAAACCCGTGTCTCTTGCATCTCCTGCACTGGTAGGCGGATTCTTTACCACTGCTCTACCTGGGAAGCCCTTTGAAAGGGTAACATGATTATTATAGAAACTTTGGCAAGCCAGAAATGAGTTTTAAAGAAAATAATAAATCGTTAGCAATAGCCTCACAAAGGAATAAACTTTCATGTGTTTCCTTTCACAATTTTGTCTCCTAATTTTTTCACATGCTGAGCATTTTCCCTTGAGATTAAAAAAAAAAGTTATTCAAAAGCATATTACCCATAGTTAGACATAGTGAATTGAAATCATGTGTTCATCCTCTTTGTCTCTCAATATAAAGGGAAAAATTACAAAGAACTGAAAAGTAAGCAAAATCATTTTTTTTCAAGATGGAAATTACATGAAGGCATAGTTACTATCTGGGTAGAACAGAAAAAAGCTGAAACTAAGTGCCTACAGCTGGGAATTTTATCAAGCTACAAAGAAAACTCACTCTAGGATTCTCCCCATAGGGATAAACAGATAGAAGTAAAACATGGAACTGAGCATGGAATTGTATTAGGAGTAGACCCCCAGGGCCCACTGGGCATAGCCAAGGTAAAATGGACTGGGACCTGGGACTTGGGGCCCTTTGGTGCAGTGCTTGCAACTAGACAAACTTCTCCTCAGGCAACAAAGTACAAAGAAACTATAAGGGACTAGAAATAACTGCGTGCATGCACAGTTGGAGCAAATTATGGACAAGATAGAAAAAGACCAAATAGCTTAACTGGTACATCTGAAGACCAGGAGCAAAAACGGTATTGGAATCAAAAGCTGTGCATGCCTCCTGCACTTAACACCATCAGATGGGTGAACAAACCACCTAACACACCCCTCCAGCCCAACCCCTGGACATACCCCTACCATCACCCTATATAAAGAACCAACTCACCCGCCTTGGGGAGCCAGCAAGGGAAACTGTTACTTATTTTTGCTCCCCGCTACAGCTGTGGTGATGCCAATAAAGCCTTGCCTGAATTTCCCATCTGGCCTCATTAATCTCTATTGATTAAGGAAGGCCAAGAACTCAGATCAGTAACGAAGGGACTATCCCTTTCTACCACATAGAAACAGAGGATTCATTCTCTGGAGAAAATGAATCAGAGAATCTCCTAGACATGTGATTGCCCAGTCTGGCAGAAGTTAGGAGAGAAGCCAAAGGTGATACAGGATATTGAAAATGGGGGTTTGAAAGTCTAAATGAAAAAGATAAGATTCCCACCTCCACTCTCCACCCCCAGAACAATGGCAGCTAAGCTGATAAGCAAGGCAACAAATTGGAAAATTTTTCCAGGGAGAAATGAAAACTAAACAAACCTAGATGTTTAAGAAGCCACAGATACTAATATTTGTGAGCCAAAAAATAGAAAAACTAACTCTCACCCCTATCACCCTGCAATGATGTCATGCATGACAAGTTCCCACCAACTTTGTAGTGCCTTGTTCTTAAACATGGATGAAGAAACAAAATCTCCAGACATAGAAGAAAGGCTTCCCTCGGTTAAAACAAACAGGCCTTAAAAATTAGAACTTAGAAAACAACTTCTGAATGCTGGCAGAAGACATCAAGCACCCAGAAAAACAGATCATTGCCTTCAAAAACAGTGTTGTATAGACGGAGAAGTCTAGAGGCTACTGTAAAAATAAAACTGAAAACCAGAAGCAGGAGGCTTAAGTCCAAAGCCTGAGAACATCAGAGAACTCCTGAATCCAGGGAACATTAACCAATAGGAGCTCATCAAACGCCTCCATACCTACTCTAAAATGAAGCCCCGCCCAAGGGCAAACAAGCTTCAGAGCAAGATATACCACGCAAACTCTCCAGCAACACAGGAACACACCCCTGAGCTTCTATAAACAGGCAACTCAAAATTACTCCAAAACCATTGACATCTCATAGCCCATTACTGGTCTCTCCAGTGCACACCAGAGAGAAGAAACCCAGCTCCACTCACCAGAACGCCAACACAAGCCTCCATAACCAGGAAATCTTAACAAGCCACTGATACAACCCCAACCACAGTGAAGAAGCTCCATAATAAAGAGAACTCCACAAACTCCCAGAATATAGAAAGGCCACCCCAAACACAGCAATAAAGCCAAGAT
>SJYQ01007216.1:0-14917 GCA_006410935.1 Redunca redunca
CCAATACAGTAATGTAAAGTAAACTAAAGTTAAAATAAAAATTTAAAAAAAAAAAAAACATAGAAGACTATGTTTTTGTTTGAAAGCACCAATAAATGTATGTCACTTCATTAGTATCCATGGTGTTCTGGAGTGATTCAAGGACTTCACTGGTAGCTCAGGTGGTAAAGAATCTGCTTGCAATGCAGGAGACCCAGGTTTGATCCCTGAGTTGGGAAGATCCCCTGGAGAATGGAATGGCTGCCAACTCCAGTATTCTGGCCTGGAGAATTTCTTGGACTGTATAGTCCATGGGGTCACAAAGAGTTGGACTTGACTGAGTGACTTTAATTCATTTATTCTGGAGTGATTTAAATGAGTTTCCAACTATGACTTTATCAGTTGTGATGTCCTTAAAAGTTGGTCCACACCAAATGTTACACATAATCAATATCATCGGGATAGGAAATAAAATTACATGTAATTTTTGTTACATGTTTTAGCTGATTTTCCTAGGGTTGCCTTTAGGATATCATCTGGTTGCCAATGTATACGATTTTTGCATAGAAGAGGTAATAAGTTGGTGCAAAAGTAATTTTGGTTTTGCATTGTTGAACTTTGCCATTTGATACTGGAATACATTCTTAAATGACTATGGTTATGTTATACATCATTTAATGTTATGCACATTTCTTGCTTTATGATTTTGCTAATGAATTATTACTTTCTGTTTACTTTATATGCATTTTAGACTATTGAAATGATGTCAGGAAAAAGCAAATTCAAGCATTTTTCTTATTCTAATTCAAAATGGGTCATAAAGCTGTGGAGACAACTTGCAACATCAACAATGCATTTGGCCCAGGAACTGCTAATGAAAGTACAGTTCAGTGGTTGTTCAAGAAGTTTTGCAAAGGAGACAAGAGCCCTGAAGGTGAGGAACACATTGGTCGGCCATCAGAAGTTGATGATGACCAACTGATAGCATCATTGAAGCTGATCCTCTTACAACTACACAAGAAGTTGCCCAAGAACTCAATGTTGATCAATCTATGGTCATTTGGCATTTGAAGGAAATTAGATAGGTGAAAAAGATCAAAAAGTGGGTGCATCCTGAGCTGACTGCAAATCAAAAAACTGTCGTTTTGAAGTGTCGTCTTCTCTTATTCTACACAATGAACCATTTCTCAATCAGATTGTGGTGTGTACCCAAAAGTGGATTTTATACAAAACCCGGCAATAATCAGCTCAATGGCTGGACTGAGAAGAAGCTCCAAAGCACTTCCCAGCCAAACTTGCACCAATAAAAAAGATTATGGTCACTGTTTGGTGGTCTGCTGCCCATCTGATCCACTATAGCTTTCTGAATCCCTGTGAAACTATTACATCTGAGAGGTATGCCCAGAAAACTGATGAGATGCACCAAAAACTGTAACACCTGCAGCTGGCACTGGTCCACAGAAAGGGTCCAATTCTTCTCCATGACATGTGTGTGCATGTCACACAACCAAAGTTTCAAAAGTTCAGTGAATTGGGCTACAAAGTTTACCTCATCTGCCATATTCATCTGACCTCTCATAAACTGACTACCACTTCTTCAAGCATCTTGACAACTTTTTTTCAGGTAAAATGCTTCCACAACCAGCAAGACATAGAAAATGCTTTCCAAGAGTTCATCAAATCTCAAAGCATGTATTTTTTTTTTTTTTTTGCTACAGGAATAAATGAACATTTCTTATTGAAAAAATGTGTTGATTGTAATGGTTCCTATTTTGATTAATAAAGATGCATCTGAGCCTAGTTATAATGATTTAAAATTCAGGGTCCAAAACTGCTGTTACTTTTGCACCAACCTAATAACAGCCCACTGATTCTGATTTGGTATCCTTCTAATCAGTTGCCAAAGAACAAAAATAAGCAAAACAAATAACAACACGTATTAAATTCATATAATTGGGTGGTCTCCTAGTATTTATTTATGAAATCTATTTATTGGATATGAAGGAAAGTTACATGGCTCAAAATAGCTTGGAGTTAAAACTCCCCTCCAGGTCCTCCCCACCATTCTATGGAAAACAAAGAACTCTCTCACCATGTCCCTCCCCTGCCCCCGCCAAAAGAAACGGACATTAAGGTTGATTACGCCCAGCTCCCAGCTGGTCCAGCCTCTGAGAGGCTGATCTCCAAAATTCGTTGCCCCAGCCATTTAAGAGATAACTACTCTGAACAACCTTGGAGAAGAACAGGCCCCTTAAGACAGTAACTTATCAATAATTACCTTAAACGTAAATAGGTTGAATGCCTCAACCAAAAAACAAAGACTGCCTGAATGGAAACAAAAACAAGACCCCTATATATGTTGTCTACAAGAGACACACCTCAAAACAGGGGACACATACAGACTGAAAATGAAGGGCTGGAAAAAAGATTTTCCATGCAAATAGAGAACAAAAGAAAGCAGGAATAACAATACTCATATCAGATAAAATAATCTTTAAAACAAAGGCTGTGAAAAGAGACAAAGAAGGACATTACATCATGATCAAAGGATCAATCCAAGAAGATATAACAATTATAAATATATATGCACCCAACCTAGGAGCAACCCAATATGTAAGACAAATGCTAACAAGTATGAAAGGGGAAATTAACAGCAACAGTAGGAGACTTTAATACCCCACTCACACCTATGGATAGATCAACTAAACAGAAAATTAATAAGGAAACACAAATTTAAAATGATACAATAGACCAGTTAGACCTATTTGCTATCTATAGGACATTTCACCCCAAAACAATGATTTTCACCTTTTTCTCAAGTGCACATGGAAACTTCTCCAGGAAAGATCATATCCTGGGCCATAAATCTAGCCTTGGTAAATTCAAAAAAATTGAAATCATTCCAATCATTTTTTCTGACCATAATTCAGTAAGATTAGATCTCAGTTACAGGAGAAAAACTATTAAAAATTCCAACCTATGGAGGCTGAACAACACGCTACTGAATAACCAATAAACCACAGAAGAAATGAAAAAATAAATCAAAATATGCATAGAAATGAATGAAAATGAAAACACAGCAACCCAAAACCTGTGGGATACTGTAAAAACAGTGCTAAGGGGAAAGTTCATAGCAATACAGGCATACTTCAAGAAACAAGAAAAAAGTCAAATAAATAACCTAACTCTACACCTAAAGCAACTAGAAAAGGAAGAAATGAAGAACCCCAGGGTTAGTAGAAGGAAAGAAATCTTAAAAATTAGGGCAGAAATAAATGCAAAAGAAACAAAAGAGACCATAGCAAAAATCAACAAAGCCAAAAGCTGGTTCTTTGAAAGGATAAATAAAATTGAAAAACCATTAGCCAGACTCATCAAGAAACAAAGGGAGAAAAATCAAATCAATAAAATTAGAAATGAAAATGGAGATCACAACAGACAACACAGAAATACAAAGGATCATAAAAGACTACTATCAGCAATTATATGACATTAAAATGGACAACTTGGAAGAAATCGACAAATTCTTAGAGAAGTACAACTTTCCAAAACTGAACCAGGAAGAAATAGAAAATCTTAACAGACCCATCACAAGCACGGAAATTGAAACTGTAATCAGAAATCTTCCAGCAAACAAAAGCCCAGGTCCAGACGGCTTCACAGCTGAATTCTACCAAAAATTTAGAGAAGAGCTAACACCTATCCTACTCAAACTCTTCCAGAAAATTGCAGAGGAAGGTAAACTTCCAAACATTCTATGAGGCAACCATCACCCTAATACCAAAACCTGAAAAAGATGCCACAAAAAAATAAAACTACAGGCCAATATCACTGAACATAGATGCAAAAATCCTTAACAAAAGTCTAGCAATCAGAATCCAACAACACATTATAAAGATCATACATCATGACCAAGTGGGCTTTATCCCAGGGATGCAAGGATTCTTCAATATCTGCAAATCAATCAATGTAATTCACCACATTAAGTTGAAAAATAAAAGCCATATGATTATCTCAATAGATGCAGAGAAAGCCTTTGACAAAATTAAACATCCATTTATGATAAAAACTTTCCAGAAATCAGGAATAGAAGGAACATACCTCAACATAATAAAAGCTATATATGACAAACCCACAGCAAACATTATCCTCAATGGGGAAAAATTGAAAGCATTTCCCCTAAAGTGAGGAACAAGAATAGGGTGCCCACTTTCACTATTACTATTCAACATAGTTTTGGAAGTTTTGGCCAGAGCAAGCAGAGCAGAAAAAGAAATAAAAGGAATCCAAATTGGAAAGGAAGAAGTAAAGCTCTCACTGTTTGCAGAGGACATGATCCTCTACATAGAAAATCCTAAAGACTCCACCAGAAAGTTATTAGAGCTAATCAATGAATATAGTAAAGCTGTATGATATAAAATCAACACACAGAAATCCCTTGCATTCCTATACACTAATAATGAGAAAATAGAAAGAGAAACTAAGGAAACAATTCCATTCACCATTGCAATGAAAATAATAAAATACTTAGGAATATATCTACCTAAAGAAACTAAAGACCTATATATAGGAAACTATAAAACACTGGTGAAAGTAATCAAAGAGGACACTAATAGATGGAGAAATATACCATGTTCATGGATCGAAAGAATCAATATAGTGAGAAGGAGTATTCTACCCAAAGCATCTTATAGATTCAGTGCAATGCCTATCAAGCTACCAACGGTATTTTTCACAGAGCTAGAACAAATAATTTCATAATTTGTATGGAAGTACAAAAAACCTCGAATAGTCAAAGCAATCTTGAGAAAGAAGAATGGAACTGGAGGAATCAACCTGTCTGACTTCAGGCTCTATTACAAAGCCACAGTCATCAAGACAGTATGGTACTGGTACAAAGACAGAAATATAGATTCATGGAACAAAATAGAAAGCCCAGAGATAAATCCACACACCTATGGACACCTTATCTTCGACAAAGGAGGAAAGAATATGCAATGGATTAAAGACAATCTCTTTAACAAGTGGTGCTGGGAAAACTGGTCAACCACTTGTAAAAGAATGAAACTAGAACACTTTCTAACACCATACACAAAAATACTCAAAATGGATTAAAAATCTAAATGTAAGACCAGAAACTATAAAACTCCTAGAGGAGAAAAAAGGCAAAACACTCTCTGACATACATCACAGCAGGATCCTCTATGACCCACCTCCAAGAATATTGGAAATAAAAGCAAAAATAAACAAATGGGACCTAATTAAAATTAAAAGCTTCTGCACAACAAAGGAAACTCTAAGCAAGGTGAAAAGATAGCCTTCAGAATGGGAGAAAATAATAGCAAATGAAGCAACTGACAAACAACTAATCTCAAAAATATCCAAGCAACTCCTGCAGCTCAATTCCAGAAAAATAAATGACCCAATCAAAAAATGGGCCAAANCATTTCATGTCGGTCAGAATAGATATGGGGTGGGAGATGGGAGGGGATTTGTGTTTGGGAACGCATGTACACTCGTGGTGAATTAATGTCAATGTTTGGCAAAACCAATACAGTAATGTAAAGTAAACTAAAGTAAAAATAAAAATTATTAAAAAAAAAAAAAGTCTCCAAACAATAAATGCTGTAGAGAGTGTGGAGAAAAGGGAACCCTCTTACACTGTTGGTGGGAATGCAAACTAGTACAGCCACTATGGAGAACAATGTGGAAATTCCTTGAAAAACAGGAAATAAACTTGCCATATGACCCAGTAATCTCAATGCTGGACATAAACACCGAGGAAACCAGAATTGAAAGAGACACGTGCACCCGAATATTCATCACAGCACTATTTATAATAGCCAGGTCATGGAAGCAACCTAGGTGTCCATCAGCAGATGAAGGGATAAGAAAGCTATGGTACATATGTACAATGGAGTATTACTCAGCCATTAAAAAGAATACATTTGAATCAGTTCTAATGAGGTGGATGAAACTGGAGCCTATTATACAGAGTGAAGCAAGCCAGAAAGAAAAACACCAATACAGAATATTAACGAATATATATGGAATTTAGAAAGATGGTAACGATAACCCTGTATGTGAGACAGCAAAAGAGACACAGATGTATGGAACAGTTTTTGGACTCTGTGGGAGAGAGCGAGGGTGGGATGATTTGGGAGAGTGGCATTGAAATATGTGTAATATCATATATGAAACAAATAGCCAGTCCAGTTTCGATGCATGATACTGGATGCTTGGGGCTGGTGCACTGAGACGACCCAGAGGGATGGTACGGGGAGGGAGGAGGAGAGGGGTGTTCAGGATGGGGAACACGTGTATACCTGTGGTGGATTCATGTTGATGTATGGCAAAACAAATACAATACTGTAAAGTAATTAACCTCCAATTAAAATAAATAAATTTATTTTTTTTTAATTTCCAAATGCAGAAGGAAACTGAGTCTTGTCTTTCAAATATCAGAAATAACAACTATAGGTGTGTAATCATAATGTTTAAAGAAACATGGTCCTAACATATTGCCAGATCCCTAGAGAGAAAGGAGCCCCAAATTTCTCAAATATTAAATACATTTTAACTAATATTAACTTAAATATATACACAATACCACACTGTTAAGAATGAGTTGTGAAGACCATGGTGCCTCACTCTCAGTAAATAGGCTGTGCCTAGCAAGGATTTAAAATCAACCAACGGAAGTTCCATTAGAAATTAGGAATATTAGGAAACATTGCACTATATTTAAATTATGTGTTAACATGCTCTAAAAATGTTGTTAGTTTAATAAAGCAATTGAATAACTTATGTAGTTTTGTATGGTACATTTTAACCCATAGACAAAGGGATTTAATCTTAAACTTTCTATAAACAACAATAAAATTGTAGTTTGTTCCTTATTCTTTCCTTTGAAGTAACAGTTTCTACTCAGTAATGTGGTGTAAAATTAAGTAAACAAGCCTAACTCTGAACTTTATAAAGCCACATAATATTGCCTTGAAAGAAGATAAGCAATAACAACAGATATCCAATAAAATAGTACCCAGAGAAAGACGTGAACATTCTTTGCATTCAAAAATTTTCTTGGGAACATGAGAAAATACAAGTATTTAGTGCTTGGCACATAGTAAATATATATAAAAGATGCTGATTATTTTTAATGCTGTGTTATTGTTGCCTTTTCAAAGCTATCTGCTATTAATCTCCCCTTTGAAAGCCCTCCTACAGCTGCACTAGCCTTTTTGTGTTTTAACATATGAAGCACACATCATTTCAAGGCTCTTGAAATCGCCATTCTGTCTTTCTGGAAAGTGCTCCCTGTAAATACTCACATACCTTCCTACTTTATGAGAAAAGATATTACAGTAAGCTTCATTATTTAAGATTTCTCTTATGCATAAATATTCCCCAAGCGTATTCCATATTACAGGTGGATTTGCGTTGAGGATAAAGACACACAATGCATTTGGTTTGGACCCATCTGGATTGTTTTGTGAAGAGAACGAATAAACCATCCTGTGTCTATTTTCACAAAGGGCATGGGGCCTGTGTGCCTGAAGCATATAGTCTACTGGCTGAATAGCCAGATCTCCAGAGGACAAAATGGCACCATGGTTAAAGGATGACTGGAAAGTCACCTCTGTGGCCATGAGGATATGCATGTGATCTTAAAGTCACTGTAATAAGCAACAGGCAGGGCATATTTTTAACATAAACATTCACCACGTAAATTAAGAATGTTTGAAGCATGAATCAATGGATTGTATGGGGACATGTGGTATTGATTTGAATAAGAAAAAACATGAATGGAGGTTATGGACTCCCATGAGGCACAGCAGCAGTAACCACTCACTTGCTTTGAATTCTGTGTCAGACATCCTCATGACTGCCCTTTCACTTCATTTAGATCTCTGCTCAAATGTTACCTCACCAGAAAGGCCTTCCCTATCAGAAGTAGGATCCTTTCTTCTCTTTCTTCCTTCTAATTATTTTTTCTTCATACTACTTACAACTACTAAAGTACTACATTTGGTTTATTTTTATTGTTTCTCTCCTTATTATAATGTATACTCTATGAAAACATATCCTCTGTTTTGATCCTGATTTATCTCCAGTATGTAGAAGTGTACCTGACACACAATGGTGCTCAATATTTGTGGAATGAATTATTAATGAATTCTAGGTCTTATTCATTCAATCCCCCCTTCTTCAGGCTATCACAATTTACAGTGACATCTTCATTGTTGTTCCTGAGGGACACCTCACTTGAAAATAAAAAAGGTGTAAAATGGAGGGAATTTTCTTGCTTGTCTAACAGAGTAATACTGCCAAAGATACACAAAATCATATATCATACAAATAACAAATTACATAAAAACATATAGGGTGAGGGTATGATCCCAATTGCTGCCAATCCCTTAAAACTAAACATCCCTGTGAATCTTCAGCTTTGTACTGCGGCATGTTGTTCTGAGCCCATACACAGGTCATCAGGATTTTATTCAATGTTCTCAAGCACAATGAAGAGACAACCACATTTGTCTTAGCAAATGCAGTTGAACCACTTTATACTCCTGGGTACTTACTCAATCATCTCTTTATCAGCAGTTTATATACACATATATATATATATATATATATATATATATATATACACAACCGTATAACAATATTCTGTCATATAAAATCATGATCATAATACACTGTCAAAATAGTTTAATTTTTTGAATTCTAAGGATGATATAAGAAAAGAAAGGCCATTGAGCAAGCTTGTTATGGGAAGCAAAGATGCAGAGTTAGTACATAACTAGGGCAAAAAGAGTCATACATGACTGAGTGACTGAACTGAGGGCAAAAAGGAGATGATAATTGAGCCTAGGCCTCTGATGACATGCATGCTGATACGTGTATACTCACAGTGTGGGACCATGATACAGAGCTGCTCCTAAATGAAATACAAACTTAAAATTCAATTACAAAGAATGTATTTGAGTTTTAAAATCTCCTAGCCAATGTGTTAATATAACTTTAATATCTTGGCTTTACTATTTGTTTTAGATTTAATTATAGGTTATTCAACTATATTATATTTCAGTAAACTAGTCCATTCTCTATTCCCTGCAATATTTGTAGAAAGCAGGATGACTTAAGAACCCTTATTTTTGCCCAAGTGTTAGAACTCACCTTGTGTTCTCCACAATAACTGCCGTTTTTGTTTGTTATTTAACCACAAGAGTACTACTGAGGGGATAGTAGGTTGCTGCCAACTTTGCAGGATCTTTTCCTCCTGCTCCCCAATTTTGCTTAAAAAGAGGCATTAAAGAAGTGGGAAATAAGAAATTTCCTTATCAAATTTTCTTTACCCAAGATGAAACAATTCAGAATGGGTAATTATAGATTAATAAATCATCATTTTCAATTAATTAAGTGCTCAATTTACCTCTTCTCTTCGGCTTAAAATATTCCTGGCACATCTATAAAACCACTTCCTGTATTTATTTTAGTAAAATACTAACTTTGCACTGTAACCATAGCATATTTAAGGGAATGCTTTTTAGAATATGAACACTGTAAAGAATAAAAGGAGAAATATATTTTTAAGATATTACTTGGTGACAATTTATATTTGACATTTTATCTAGCATTTTCATTTAGCATCTAAATTACTGTAAATATATTCTAATGCTGGAAAATCAATTTAAAGATGCTCAAAAAAATTTTGTCAAGAATTCACAGTGGATAATTTAATTTCCCTACAACAATCACTAAATCGCATCTGACTCTTGAGACCCCATGGACTGTAGCCCGCCAGTCTCCTCTGTCCATGGGATTTTCCAGGCAAGAATACTGCAGTGGGTAGCCATGTCCTTCTCCAGGGGATCTTCCCAATCCAGGGATCAAACCTGGGTCCCCTGCATTGCAAGCAGATTCTTTACCATCTGAACCACATGGGAAGCCCACACTTATAGATAGTATACAAAATATCCAGATTTCTAAATAAATTAGCATACCTTTATGTTGAACCACTGTAAAATTTAAGCCATTTCAAAAATACATTTTTTCCTATAGCCTTTTACACTGTAATTACATTATCAAAATCATTAGTTGTGTCTACATGTTGAGGAAATAAAGTCTGATAATGAAAAAAGGAAAATAAAGTAAAAATATACTAGATTAAATTATGTTAGACAGCATTAGAGGAGGGAATATACTTTTCTTCTACACAAATAATACTGGTGTGGGACTTCCCTGGTGGTCCAGTGGTTAAGACTCCACCTTTCAATGCAGGAAATGTGGATTTGATCCCTGGTCTGCGAGCTAAGATCCCACATGCCTTGTGGCCAAAAAAACAAAATATAAAACAGAATCAAACAATACTTGTAGACACAAAAATAAAAATGAGGTCAAAGATTTTATGAGCTATACTTACACAATACTTTATTATCATTTCTTATTACATTTTAATATTCTAAAATAGTTGACATGTCCATTTCCTACTTAAAGATCTCACTGCCATAAGCAGCATTTCATTACTTGTTTTATGCAAAATATTTTCATAAATGCAAACTAACTATGGAACCTACTACTACTTGAATTAAATCTCAAATGCCAAAAGAAACTTTTTCATATTCTCACATAAAGATAATATTTACCAAGCATCAGTATGGCAACTATGTACTAAGTTATAGACAAGGATGTGCTGAGCAGTCAGAGCTGGCCTGACAAAGTCAGAAAGAGTTCTAGGTAATCCATCACAATTTTACAAAGAAAGAAAGAAACACAACTATCTGAACATTCAAGCCACAGAGGATATTTACAGAAAAGTAACAATTATAATAATTGCTAATCTCTAAAAACTGAAACAGAATTCTTAACAGAATCAGAATGGAATAGAGAAACTAAATTCACAACTCTAAAGCATATTTCCCATTAATTACCAAAAGTATGTACTATGACTATATTCTTTTATAGACTTAGATAAGGGGATTACTTGAACACCCCGATTGGCTGCATACAAATTCAGAAATTATTATAACTTTTATTTAAACACTAAATGAGCACTTTAGAGGATAAATTAATCTAAGCTATGACTATGTTATGTGTTCAAAAACTCCTACCCTGCTGTAGAATCTTCTGTATTGTCATCAGCCATCATCTCCACATCTTGTGAGTGTTTTTCATAAGCTTCTTTGAACAAATTCCATGGAACTGCTTTAGGAGTATCTTCATTTGCTCGAAGATGTTCTATCAGTTTTCGTGAGTGCCAGTTCTCAAAGGCTCTTTGATGGGCAGGGGCCAATTCTGGCACTGGTGGTAATATGCTGTAGTGGACAGGACTGTTGCTTTTTTTCAGTCCATTTCTGTCCCGAGAGTGGTTCTTCAATCTGCCCTGAACCGGTGTCCCTCTATGCTCATATCCTTCCTGCTGAAGGCAATTTCCAGTGCTGGGTGAGCCTTGAGAAGGATGACTAAACCATCTCCAGCGTAGCCTTAGGATCTGTTTCACATCAAACTCTTTCTTGCCAGACACTGACATTGTTGCAAGAGGAAAGACGAAAGCCTTCTTTCACAGAAAGGAAACAGCCTTTGTTATCTCTTGTTTCTCTTGCCTCTTCTGTAGGACTAACAAAAGCACAAGTGTTGAGCAGTCTTTCTTGTTCCCCCCTCCCCCACTGTTTGTGATACACTGCGAATAGTCCCAGCTTTCCAGCTGAAGCAGAAAGCAGCAGCTAACAGTGTAGGTGGGAACCCATACCGACAGGATGATGAGGTCAGACCTTAAACAAGTAAATCAGCTTAGCACAGGAAAGCAGCTACTACAACACACTCCAGCTGCTAGATTTGCAAACTCCCAGCCTTCCCGCCTGGACTTGCAAATATCTAACCCAGCTCCTTCCTAACTGAAGTATAGTAGCTTTGGCTTTTAAGTCCAAGCAAGTGAACAAAAGCAAAGTGTTTAAAAACACTTGTTTCTAAATTCCACTCACCCCACCCTCTGTCAGATATTATTTCCTGGCAGCCCACTTCTAAAAATGTGACATTTTGTCCTAGGAGAATTTGTAACAATGAATTCATTATGATCTATTTTGGTGTTTTTATGGAAAATTTGAAGGTAGTTCATTAAGAAAAAGTACCTTGCCACCAGTCTCCTCATGCACATTTGTAGTTATTTTTACAAAATGTCTGAAAATGTGACTGTCTTTATAGAGATATTTGTTTGAAAACCTGAACAATTTTAGAAACATAATGTGTTGGTTACCTATGGCTAAAAACACTAGAGGATGTATTAACAGTATTTTAAGTCTACCCCTGAAGGAAGAGAACAGTGTTTTTCTAAGCTCATAGGTAGGAAGACATGTCTTCTCTCACAAACCAAAACTTGAAAAGAATAGTCTATTCTGGCTCCGTGCCTGTATAAACATTTCCTTATCATGCTCTTTACTCTCACAGGCAGTGTTAAAGGTCTATTTTCTTTGTTCAAACGTTCGTTTAAGAGGATGTGCAAAAGGCATGTTTTGAAATAACTCCAAATTGTCACATATCTCAGCAATAACTGTGCACAAAGTACTTTGAGATCTCTGATTCAGAATCTCTACTTTGTACAGGGGTAAATGTTTCTATAACAGTAATGTATAAAGAATATATTCACCAATACCATTTTGAAATTTAGTTTGAACTTTATAGCTTACATGTCATGCACACATGTGATAAAGGGGAATTATACCACTGTATCCTTAGAAAGAATACTGAAATTATAAGGTTTTGATTCTAGTTCAGGTTTTATGCTTAATGAGCTGTATTATCTTGAACAAGTCATTTACTTGTTTGTATCTGTTTCTTCATATATAATATGGAGTGGCTGAACAAATTTCCAAGTTTATACTTGCAATGGATTTTTTAAATTTATAAATAGAAAATTTGCCTGCAGTTTTCTATAAATCTAATAATCCATTTCCTTTCCCCTCTTTTTTGTATATGTATAGTGGTAAATTTCTGTGTCAATTTAAATGAGTTGCAGGATACCCAGCTATTTGGTCAAGTATTGTTTTGGGTGTTTCTGTGAGCATATTTTTGAATGAGTTTAACATTTAAATCAATAGACTAATAGATTGTCCTCCCTAATGTGGGTGGTGGTGGTTTAAATGCTCAGTTGTGTCCAATTCTTTGCGACCCCATGGACTATAGCCTGCCAGGTTCCTCTGTCCATGGGATTTTCCAGGCAAGAATACTGGAGTGGGTTGCCATTTCCTTCTCCAGGGGAACCTCCTGACCCAGGGACCGAACCCTGTTCTCCTATATTGCAGGCTATCTCCTTCATTACAGGTGGTTTCTTTACTGATTGAGCCACCAGGGAAGTTCTATAATGTGGGTGGCCCTCTTCTAATCAGCTGAAATCCTGAATAAGCAGAATGCTGACACTTCCCCAAACAAGAGGGAATTTCACTTGCCTGACTGCCATCAAGCTGGGACACTATCTTTTTTCCTTGATTTCAGATTCGGACTGAAATATTGACTCTTCTTGGATCTCAACGCCTGCAAGGCCTTTGGATCAAAACTATACCATCAGCTCTTTTGGGTCTCCAACTTACTGACTACAATCTTGGGACCTGTTAACCTCCATAATCAAGTCAATTCCTTATAATAAATCAATATCTATTAATTTACCTATTTATATTTTTCTGTTACTCTATGGGACTTCCCTGGTGGCTCAGACGGTAAAGCGGCTGTCTATAATGCAGGAGACCCTGGTTCGATCCCTGGGTGGGGGAAGATCCCCTGGAGAAGGAAATGGCAATCCACTCTAGTACTATCGCCTGGAAAATCCCATGGACGGAGGAGCCTGGCAGGCTACAGTCCATGGGGTCGCAAAGAGTTGGACATGACTGAGTGATATTTTTCTAGTACTAAGAAATTAATAAATACACAGATAGATATACAGCTGATTTTTATACCAGTTACAAACACAGTACTCCTTTCTCCAACTTCCCAAACTATTTTCCAATAGGCTCCTTAAACCTCAATGTTCACTTCTATTATCCTCTCTCTGCTTGGTGAATGCAATGTCAGTTCCTGATATTTAACATATAAATAATTGAAGGGGATCTCAAATAGTTCTTATGAGTCCCAGGCACAGTGAGTCCTGACAACTAAATGTAAATTCTCTTTCTCTTATCTGGGTAGATAACATTTCAAACAAATGCCTAGAGTCAAGATTTATATTTAAGATCTTTGCATTCCCCAATATGCCTAAAACACAATATTGGACAGAGAGTAAACAAACTGCAAATACCAAGCAGAATGAATAAAGTATTACAATAGAAGTGCAAACAGTATGTGGTAAGCACAAGAAGAATCACTAAATTGGCCATCTGCTGCTGCTGCTGCTAAGTCGCTTCAGTCGTGTCCAACTCTATGCGACCCCATAGATGGCATCCCACCAGGCTCCCCCGCCCCTGGGATTCTCCAGGCAAGAACACTGGAGTGGGTTGCCATTTCCTTCTCCAATGCATGAAAGTGAAAAGCAAAAGTGAAGTCGTGAAAGTGAAAAGGGTGCCATTGCCTTCTACACCATTGGTCATCTAAGTAGTTCTAAATAATATCTTCTTGGATAGTAAGAATCAGCAACCTAATTTTTTATGTATTTCCTGAGCTTGTTAACAATTCAGATATGATTGTATATTTCCCTGTGTATCTTTTATGAACAAAACTTATGATTCTACCAAGAGTGTGTTTTTTTGTTTGTTTAAAGTATGTAGATTATGACCATTTCCTTAGATATTGGATACAAAATTTTAGAATGACTAAAAAAGTATATAAATCATCTAGAAAATAAAAAGAATAATACATTATGAAGCATGAGGGTGCCTTTGAAGTTTCTGATTATAAAAGAAAGATTTAAGCATATTCAAACAAAAATAAAGATGTATGTGAGGATAGG